>CP135534.1:8339003-8407409 GCA_032402905.1 Khaya senegalensis | reverse complement strand
TTCCACTTAAATCGATCATAAAATATCCAAATTGAACAAATTTATGAGGCATAAATAAATTAATATTTAAAAATAAAATTTATTTATTATACTTATATGTGAAGAATGTGCTTTGAGTAAAAAAAATATACAAATAATATATAAATTTATTTATTATTTATATAAATTGATGTATAAAATTATTTTATTGTTATATTTTATATTATTTATTTATTTTTACTTTTTTTCTATGTTCATAAGATATTGATATGCACGAAATTATGACCGTTCATTTATTTGTTCGTCTATTTTTATGGTAAATTAACAAATTAAAATTAAACATTTTATTTTTGTGATAAATTTTTATAAATCTTAAGATTTATAATCTCTTTTCTTTATAAAATTTCACTTAATTTTTTTAATATTTACGAATACTTAACACATGCTAATACATGAACCAAAATGGCAGACAGCTAAACCCATTTGTACTCACAAGATTCAGTGCTTCTCGTAATAATTTAAACCAGACATGGAAAGAATTAAATTATAACACACTCAAAACCAGAATGAAAAATAAAAAAAAAAAACCATTTCTTTTTTCTTTTTTCACCCTGTCATTACAAAAGGAAGAATCAAAACCAAAGAGATTCACAGTTGCATTTGAAATGTACGGCGGTGGAATGTTTAAAGCTGGACTGATTCAAACTCCATTGTTGTGACTGCTTCCCTAAGATTCACACTTCTTTAATAATAGAGGTTTTTGTGTTGGAGAATGATATTATGTACCAGAACTGGAAAGTGTCCTCAGCTGTTGGTGGGAAGTTAATTTTATTTTGAATAATTGGAGATATAAGGACCCTTCCTACATCTACATCTACATACTTTTACTTTATCCCACTTTTCTTTCTTCTTTATTTCGTTACGATTTCCTACTTTTCATTGTATTTTTATAAGTTGAGAATTGCTAAAAATAAAAAAATAAAAATAAAAATTATAATGAGTTATTCAAAACAAAATAAAACAAAGTGCAAGTGTGTAAGTAAGACCCTAAGTATAGTCATACGGTACTAGATTGAAAAAAAAAAAAAAAAACATGGCAAATGTCTCTAGCCATTCAGTATGGCTTAATACAATGCGACAGTTTTTTGCACAGTACAGGGATACACTGCTATAAATTTCCCTTGTGCACACAATAATCAAGTAAGCAGTACGTTTATTACTCGGTTTCACCCCTCTCGGAAGTCATCATCCTCCAAGCCACGCCTAAAAAAGCAATTAAAGGGGAAGCAAAACAATAATTAATTAGTAATTAAATTAATTACTCTCGTGCAGAAAAGATGATTGATGTGGGGGGACATTTTGAAGAACACAGACAGGAGAATTAGCAATAATAGAATTTGTCAAGATATTTAAGAGATTAAATCAATTAGTGTATACATTCTAATTCCTTGACGATGGATTCGCACGGATCAGCAATTCTGGACTTAATCATATCTATATATTCACCTGATAACAACAAGAAGGATGAATATGTTGTTAGAACTAGAAAAATAATAAGAGTTAGCCAGGTTTTTTTAAAAAAATAAAAAAAATATTTTTAAGAAACAAACCTCCAGCTGGATCATATCCAACGTCAGGATTGTCCTGCTCCAATAACCTTTTAACAACAATCGAACCATCAAATCCAGCAGCCGAAGCAATTGTGTATACTGGCATCTGTGGACAAAAGTCCAAATTAACAGTAAGAACATTAAACAAAGAGTTAATATGCCTATTTGTTTTACATAAGTCAACGACATTGATACAATTTAAGTTTCTTTATCAAATATAATATTTAGTAAGAACATCAATATAATATATACAAACTACTACAAAAAATTCAATACAGCAGTCGTTCTGGGCTGAGAATCACAGATAAGTTTCATTCCATATCCAGAACATTATATAATTGTTGTTGAGTCATACATGATAATGGCTCACATTATTTTGGACTATAGTTTCAGCACATTAATTAGCAAATAATTAAGTAAAAATGACATAAATAAAATCATTAGTCCTGAAAATTTTCCTGTTGTCTATGAATTCCATTGCATGGTCAAACTTTAGTTCTTATTTCCCCCAAATACTAGCAAATATTTTATTGCTTTGTTAAATAGGATAATAATAATAAACAGGTCTCTAAATTTTGAAGAAACAACAAGTAGCGACATAGTTTTTAAAAGTTTTTCATGCGCATCCCTGTCGTTAGAATTATAGTTCACAAATCTCATATTTTTCCTCTATCTCAACTCTCACCTGCTCCACATCAGTCCCTGTCACACCCGCTATTTCCACCATGACCATCGACATCTAGTTTCAGGGGGTTTTTTTTTTTTTTGGTTGAAGATTAAATTAATGCACCTGAAGTTTCAATTTTAAGATATTATAAGAACATTAGATAAAAATAAAAAAAAATTTAAAAAATTGTTTTTTATTATGTGAGTTATCAGTTAAAATTGAAAAAAAATTCAAGAACTTATGTGATTATTGATATTGTTTTAGGGGTATAATGGCCAAAATTGTAATGACAGGGACCCGCATGAAAATAGTTTGCAAATTATTAACAAAAGTCAGGCACCAAAATGTTATCACCCTTTTGTTAAATATATTTGATTTAACAGTATTGAACAAAGTTGAATTCAAGTTTAAGAAAATCATATAACAGTTTTGATGGGAAGCCAGATCCGAAGAAATAAACAATTAAAAAAAAATTAAATAAAACAAAAACCTTAATAGCATTTTGAAAAAGCTGAACCCCAATGCTCTCATCATTTTCGAAAGTTAGTGATCTGTCCAATTCTTTTCAGGCATGTAGAAGTGCAACCCCAGCACCTGCAAATACATCACAATAAAAGAAAAAATAAAATAAAATGATTCAGTAGTCCAACAATGCAAGCCGAACAAAATTTTAAAAATCGTTAGTCTACCAAGTATAATTCCTTGTTCTAATTCATCATGGATATTGCCTATGACAAGTAACAATAAATGCTATAAGGAACCTGACAGATTATCTGAAAGAATATGTAAAAGAGTTAGAACAAACCTCTTCACATCTTTTCCCAATGCTTGCTGGGCCACCAGACCCACCGACGATGAGCATACCATCCATAATTTAATATTCTAACCTACAATGGTTGACTGGGCTAAAATATATATTTTTGGTCTTGGCCAAATATATCATCAAAAATCTCACCACTTTACATGAGTCAATAATTTGTGGAATATAGCGCAACGCAAATCAAACTCTCTGGTTACAACCTAAGAATAAAAAAAAATAAACAAATTAATTTGTATATTATATCATAATGTCAAATAGATTGACAAAGTTACTAAATAAACCTACCCGGCCTCCCGTGAGAATAGCAAGGTCTTCCATGATCAACCCTTTCTTTCCATATTGAGCCAGATAATTTATCATATAGAGAAGATAATCGGACAACACAAACATGCATCCAAATCAGAGATCAACCATAATTGAATGATACAGGATGGTTTTTTTTCTTTTTTTTGGGGGGAGAGAAAAGTGGGGGGTGGGGGTGGTCAGCTAGAATTTAACATGTATTCTATTTGGTTGTCATTTGATTTTAGAAAATTTTTCTTGTCATCTTCACTACCAAAACATATAAATCGCACTTTTCTATCTATTTATCTGTGTGTATATATATATCTATATGTATGAGCTATAATTAATGGAGGTGTCTCTAAAATCAAGAAAAAAATAAAAAAAAAATGAAACAAAAGAATTATCAATTAAATCCATTAATAAATCAACTTAACATTTATTTTTTGCTTACCAAATTCTCTTACATATCTAGTCACCTTATACAATTGCTTAACAATATTCATGTTTGAAATTTTGCCTACATGGATTAAAATGTAAAGATTTTCTATGTCCTGATAAGAAATAAAATCAGTAGTTATGCTAACCCAAAAATAATAATAAAAAATTATAAAAACTAAAATCATTACTATTCCAATTAATTAATTATTTATTTTTCTACCGTATCCTCGTATCTCGTATCGTTAAAAAAATTCTAATTTATTATTTGATGTTTCTTATATTCAAATAATAATGAAGAAGAAAAATAAATCTCACATTGTGAGATATATACATTACTCAAGAATCTTATAAAAAATAAATAATAATGTAATTATAAATAGTGAAATAATCCATAGAATGAGAAAGCAAATAGAAGTATAATACAAAATTATATATTTTTTTTCTATCAATCACGCTCAGCTCCATCTACTTTAAGCACAAATAAAATTTAAGAGATAATTTTGTTATTGGTTCTCTGATGGAAACCAGAAAATGAATGTCATTGAAGCACCGAAACATTCAGCAGGTTCGAGTCATCCAGCCAGTTCAGTAAATCAGAACCCGCCTTCATCTAAGTGCGCTGATCTTTTGAAATTGTTTGATGAAGATGAAGAACAACTCAAAGCTGGTTCAGGTGGTGGACCAGATCCGGGTGAACTTGATCAATACCGCAAATGGTTAACGTGGAAAACAGATAATTTCCGTAATGATCAAATATTTGACGCTTTGAAGTGATAAACCAGTTGAAAATCTACGGAAATTGAAGCTAGAGATACAGCCATAGACAGCTTTAACTATACATTGGGTACAGTGTCAAACTATACCGAAAACTAGGGATGAAGGACTTGTGCGCCAAAGAAGATGGGCAGTGCATATGCAATGTACAAGCCAATAGTAGCAATAGATATCATGGCCCGAAATGCCACTGTACCTCCGAGATACTGCAAAGGATTAAAAAGAAACAAGTTTCGCTTTTGGAGTTGGAAGGATGAAGAACAACAGAGTTAGATGCAAGAAAATTTGAGTACATACTGTCAGTGCCATGCCGAATGATATAATCGCAGAGAGCCAAACTGCATTTATTGGGACTTCCTGTTTGTTCACTTTGTGCCAAAATGATTGGAACGGCATAGCCCTGTCTCTAGAAAATGCATACGCCATCCTGAGAACAAAAAAGGGTTAGCCAAATCAGTAGATAAGTAAGGAATAAAATCAACCCAAATGCCTATTTGTATAGAAAGAATCAGAGGGAATGCGGAAGTACCTGGTATTGCTTGTGACCAAACTCATACCACAGAAAATATGGCAATAGCAACCACACCTAAACAAACAATTCCTCCCGACTCCACTGCCAAATCTGTTCTTGAAAGTCAGGTAAAATATTTCCACAATGGAGTAACTACCATCATCATTATCTTGACTTAAAAGGTATGGGGTGTTGGTTAACTACAAAAGTGATACCAAGTAGGTAACCCCATCAAAAAACAATAGATAAGCCAAGGGAGCTGATTACTCCATTTGGTCCATTATTATTAGCATTCTTGGTTTCCTCTGTCTAGAAAATTGAAGATTAAAGGAGAGCGGACAAGCAGAACGGAAAAGAGCTAAAATTCAAAGGAACTGGTGAAAAAGTATGAAAGAAAAGACAACCAAATTATTAGAAATGTTTTCATTTTCATTCATTCAAAGTTTCTGAATGTTGCTTTTTGAGGAAGATTCAACAGAGGAGGCTTGGCACAAGTCCTCTCCATTGCAACAGAGGGACTCAGAAACATAAGAACCACATACTGCTCAATGAAAAGAACACCAAGATAGGAAGACTGCTCATTATCGCGTGTAAAAGCACAATTTCCCCATTGAAAGCTATAACTATATATTTAGAAGCCTCATATCCCCCACCATTTTTTTCACCTGTGCTAAGAAGGATGATCACCTGATTCAACTGAGACAATGGGAAATCTATACTGGCTGTAACAACCTACTGCAAATAAAATGTTCACAAATGGTTAGAGCTTATAGTCGATCGTATAGCATAATCAAATTTTGCCTTTCAGGGAGTGAAAAGTGTATTAAACTCCAGAATATCAAATTTTCAGTTCCTAGCCGACAATGGTGAACCCGCAAGAAAAAAAAAATGCATATTCGAAGAAATAATTGCAGGAAGCCTAATTCGCTGTAGCTTTCTTTAATTAACCAGCTCGATTAACAACATTTTCAATTTGCGGGACGAACGGCAACAATAGAATGATGCTTAATATTCTACTGTGACCTCAAAAAAGTGTAAAACTAATTACTAATGCTTTGTCCAAAATTTCTACTTTAGAATCATTAACAGAAAGAAGAAGCTCAACTTTGAAAAAGAAAGCACTGATGGCAAGGTCTGTTGGAAAGAGTTGGGCTTGAGTGGTAGATTACAATGTTTGACCAAGGGTAAGATTGATCAATCGTAGAATGAATGCAAATTTAGGAGTTGTTTGACTATGCCTCATTTCAAGGGCCTTCATTGCATTAACTCACAACAAGAAATTACATCCACCATTAATTAGGAGCAATTCAGGCAATTTGGTGCTGCCTAAGTCACGCCGGCTCCTCAAGGAAAAAAAGGAGATGAAATAGCAATGCTTGGATTTGTTCATTCTGAATGCAGTTACCATGTGGACTGGGTTCATCACATTCACAGCACAAACTAAAGCCAAAACTTAAAAGAGACAAATTACAAAATAAAGGTATCAGAAGCAATCTACTCAAAATGACCCTAAGATGGATTATTTCTGTACCAATAGGACAATTAAAAAAATCACTGAAAAAATAATGCATATACTACAAGATTTCTGAAATAAGTTATGTCCACGGAACTTGAACTTCCCAAATTCTAAGTACCAAAAATTTCTAACGTTCAGAACATAATGGTAAAAATATCTTAAAATGGTTCCCCTGTGAGGACCCCTCCAGCTTGAGTTTTTTTGCACATTCTACGTATCAAATTAATACTCAACCACTACCTTTCTTCAGGGATTAAACATCCATGTATCTACAAAGCTTCAAAATCCAAGCATAAGCACTTTAATTCCTCACAAAGTCAGGATCATATCAAACTTCACAGTTAAAACAATGGAGTGTGAAATAAAAGGGCGGCAGGCAGAATTCTACACTGAAAATGGACAAGAAATGAAAATTACAGATTAAACAGAAATCAAAATTGTTCCAGAAATGAAAACCAGCCAGTAATCCAAGAGGCAAAGGGTGACCGTCTGTTGGGAAAATCTTCTAAAATGGAGACTTGAAACATGTACTGAATATGCTTTTCTTAATACGTTATTTGCCCTCTCTCAGTTAATATATCTATTGGGTGCCGAAGAGCAACGACTGAGAGAGCAGATTGAAAAGCCGCTACAGAACTAGCCCGATGGGCGGCCAAGCCATGAGCAAGCTGAAGAAGATTCCAGAAAATTAAAAATAATAATAAAAACAAAATAAAAGTTTACGATTATAAACTACCTGTAAAGCAAGTTCAGTCATATGAACATAAGCTTCAGCATATGATTGGCATGAACCCTTGTCCGACCAGTTTTTAGAAACCTTGCCCTCCATTGTTAGGATGCAAGGGAGCAAATGCTCAAAACGTTGCCTCTTTGCTTCAGGAAAGTCGATAAGGTGGGGGGAGTTATCCAAACCCCGACTGGTGGAAATATGAGGAAACCTTCTCGGTCTCTTCGTCAGTGGTTCCTCTATTTTTTCCCTCCTCGGAAACATTCCGAGAGTACTTCCCTCTGTCTGAGGACATTTCCTTTCCAGGCAAGGGAACTGATGTAGCAGGACGAGAGCCGGATACCTTCTGAGCCGCCGCCATTAATTTCTCCTTGTCGCCAAACAAAGAAGCAAGGAGTCCCTTTTTTGACAGCTGGACTAAGGACAACGCTTTTCTTTGACATTTTTTCTACAAGCAAGAAAATTACGCGAAGAGATGAATACAGAGCGAAAATGAGACAAATATTTCTTCTTTTTTTGATTTTTATATCCTCCTCGGGATAAACCTTAACCAGCCTTGACCAGACAAGGTTCAAAGTGTCTAACAAATTTTTCTGACTGCACGGCTCAGCAAGCGCTGTGTCTACCTCGACTTTAAGCGGACCCTGAAGCGCAAGTCTAGTTTTCCAAGTAACTGATTGGTCGCGCAAAGTCGGCAAAATATAACAGGAATAAAAACAATGGAGATAACAATATTAATATTTAAGTGAAAATCAAGAACAGAGCTCGCTACGCAAAGGACCTGCCGACGGTAAAAGCCAGAACAGTAATATATTATGAATTATTTAGGGATAATTAAGTTATGAATCTGCCATATTGTTGTTATTATTATTATTATTATTACTATTACCAGTAATATTATCATCGTTGTAATGTGAACACGACTTAAACTTTATATATATTAAAAAATTATTGTTAAAATTTTACAACTTTAATCAATTAACTACTCACCTTCATCCAAACTCATCACAGCCACAATACTCACCGAGTGTTTCTTGATAATTGATTATAAAATAATTTTAAAAATTGAATATCATGTTGTTTTTGTCGACATTTATTTACTTTATAAAACAAATTTTATTATTTTTTTTATATTTTTTTTTGTGAAATTAGTTTGAATTAAAAAAAATAATTTTATTTTTTGTTGATTTTATTCTCAACGAAATTTTTGAAGCTAGTGACGTGGAATAGAAAGAAGACGAATTTTTAAACTTAAAACCTGATACTGAAGTCAATAATTCAATAAAAGATGATAATGAATATGATTTAGATGATAGGTATTTATCAGAAGTCATGGATCATGATTTGCATGGAGAGTCTATCACTAAATCAAACAACTCTATTTTCAATTGCTGTGAGAAGATTTTGGTTGATGAAATCTTCGAAGAGAAAGTGGTGAGAAAGCCCCCGCAATCAACAAGTTCTTTGGTCTTATTGGAATAGTACAAGGGACATTAACGAGTATGAAAATACCAGAGATGCTGCGAATGTGAAAAAAAGCTGTGGAGGAGAAGATTGATAAATGTAGAAGAAAGGTTTACTGCTATGAATATTCTGAGCAGCTGACAGAGAAACTTAGAACTTTTTTATTGCTTTGTACTTATCATTGTGATGAAATACATTGCTATTTATATACAAGTGAGCCGAGCTCTAAATTGTGAAACCCTCCGATAATATTATTGCAATAAAGACAAGAAATGCAGGATATTTTCTAGTTGCCATTGGTACAATATTCTGTGCAAACCTTTGCCGCTGTGCTTGATGGTTTTGTTTGCATCCTTTTGTCCCTGTACTGAATTCCTTATTTTATCTGCCGGTAGTTAGGATAAGAAGGGTGACTAGGCATTGCTAATTGTGTATGCCGTGGGTTCCCACACCCTGCTGAGCTGGAGCTGGTGGCAATGTCACCTACTTCAGTCTTCAACTTCAACTAAGATAAATAAAATTTGGATAATGATTCATCCTGGGATTGCTTTACTTGTGAATTTTGAGTAATCTGGTGGTGGGTAATGTAGAGTATAACTGTTAAAAGAGACCCACTTTGCTGGAAATGCAAGCATGGCAGTTTTGTGATTGCTGGAAAAGCTTTTCAATCCTTGAAAATTACCCAGCAAGAAAAAAAAATATTGAAGGTGGAAAGAGAGATAGCAAAATGCGCAAAATAATACTGCTGCCCATTTTGCAGAATGTCTCAAATTTTTTTGAAAACATCCAATTTCATTGACCAAATGCAAAAATCCATCGTTGCCAAGCTCATATTTACGAAGAAATCAAGTATAGACAGATAAAATATTTGTGCTGGGTGTAGTCAGAACACCTTTGCAAAACAACTCTCCAATTACAACTATCCTGTAGCATAGCAATAGGTTTGCATTCTAAAGCCATCATTTTCTGCTTTTTTCTCCATCCCTCTATACACAACGAACCGCTTTTTGTGCCTTTGTGTTTCACTAAAAACATTGCAGAGTGCGTTTTGCTTATGTGGATTTGGTTTACATTTTTTGTCCCTTCATTTTACTATTTCTTTCTCATTTTTATTAACATGTTCTGGAAGGTAGAGACGAAGATTCAGTTTACTCAATAGGAAAAAAGACGTTCCGGCATTTATATCACACACAGGTAAATAATATTTCAATGAATAAAAAAGAAAATAAAAATTAAGTTGTAAATTGTAAGCATAGCTTTTTATCCCTCCATTTACCCTTTCTTAGTCATTTTTGTTAACTTGTTCTTATCCTCTCTCTCTGAGCAATAGTGGCAGTGATAGAGAAGACAACAACGAAAATTCAGTTAACTCAATAGAAGAGAAATTCTGACATTCAAATCATTCACAGGTAAACAATATTTCAATGAGTAAAAAAGAAAATAAAAATTGAATTGTAAGTTGTATGCAGATATGTAGGTAATTGATGAGTAAGTTTGGTAGTTGTATGTTGAAAGAACAAAATCTTAAGGAAGTGGTCAACTAGGAAAGAAAAAAATTACAACCTTTCGGGACTTTGTAAATCTTGTTTTACTACATATTCTAATATTGAAAAAACTTATATTTTATTATTTGATAAATTTTTCTTAACAATAATACTAAGAATATTGATTCTTATACATATTAATGAGGTAATATTTTTATTTAATAATACTCAAAATGTGAGAGATTTAACAGTGAATTTATTTAGTTGGATAAATTGATTATGTTAATATTAGAGTTATAATTTATATTCTTAAAATATTTATTGTAATAACATTTTTCTATCAATAAATTTTATTTATATACAAAATTGAGCATATATATACTTATAAACTCTTATTTATAAATTATGTAATTTATGTATTATATATGAGATGCTAATACAAAAAAATATAAATTATAAGTTTTTTTATAAATAAAAGATTATTCATGGTCATTTATGAAATGAACATTTCATAATATAAAATTGTAACTTTTCTATTTTAATTGAATGATTTATTTTAATCATTAAAGTAAAAACTTTGAATAGAAAAGTTAATGTATTTGTTTTATACTTTAAATGGAAAAATTTATGTATTTGTCTTATACATTAAATTGAACTACAGTGAAATAAAATCTAATTAAATAAATGTTATTAATTTTAATTCACATAAGTTTTAATAAACTTGATTGATCTTAATATGAGAATGAACATGTATTTATGTATTATGTTTTTTGAGTAATTACAAAATAAGATTTATTATATGATTTAAATCTTGATGATTTAGAGACAATTTTATACATTATATGAATATATACTTACAATATGAAACTTATATAAATAATGTTTATTCAAACCGTTTTTGATACTTGACTATTTAAATTTGTGAGTGTAGTTTATTCAACAAAATTATTTATTGGATGACAATATTTATTAGTAAATTTATTTACAAATATAGATATATTAAAAATGAACATTAAAGTAATTCAGTGTAAATATGTAATCAAATATACTTGACATTTACAATAGGTTTGATTTAATTATACGCATTAAATAGAGAATTGATCAAGTGAATATTATTAGCCTATGACTAAACTCAAATTTAATGTAAAAGAATTTTAAATTAAATGCATTTCATTATATACATATATAATTTTTGTAAAATGCAACTTTAGGTTTTTAGTGGAATAACTTGGGGTTAGTTTAGAAGATTAAATAAACTAACTTAGGGTTAATTTAGAAGATTAAATAATCATGAGATAATTGGGTTTAAACATTCTAAGTTAGAGTTAAGAAATTCACAAGCTTGAAGTCTCTTTATTAGTATAAATCTAACTCAAAATTTAGGTTAAATGTGTAACCTATATAAAGTTGTTAAAAAGTTAAAAGACGTATACCTTTTTTGCTTTACATAAAAATATAATTTTTTAATAGGAACACTTATTTAATAAAATAACATGCTTACCTGTAAGAGTGAACGTGTTTGTCTGTAAAAGTGAAAATTAAGAATAGTAAAGAAAATATTAATATTTTTTAGGTATTATTCTATTCTCCCTATGCATATAATAAAATAAGAATATATTATTTTCGTTGCATACTGTATTAGAATAAAAAAATTATTTTTAAAGTTCCTATATTCTAATAGACCTACATTCTTTGTTTTGCTATTAAAAAGAAAATAAAGTATAGGTTAACTTAAGTTTAACATGAACAAATTTAGAAATATATTGTAAACTAAAAAAAAAAAAACCTTCAAATTAAATAAGATAGGTCATATAATTTGAAGTTTGATATAGTTATAAATGCATAATATTTGCATGTGTGTATTGATTTTAAGTTGAATAAATATATTATGTTGATAAATTAATAATTAAACATAATATACTTATTGAAATTGATTTATATTTGTAGTTAAAATCACATGATTCACTTCAAAATGATAGCAAAATACAAAAATTCTTATTTTGAATTAAAAAAAAAATAAGATTTGAATAGAAATGTTAAATAAAGAAACCTTTAACGAAAAGTTTGAGATGTTTGATTTATTTACTTAATATGAGACTTTTTTTTTTTTAATTTTAGAAGTTAGATTACAAGTATATATTTATAAATTGAGACATTAATTTTAATTTTTGAGCATGACTCTATAATTTTAGTTTTTTAATATTAGTGAAAACAATTAAAATGTCTTTATGGTTTTATTTGTATACTTGATTGTTTATTCGTTGTAAATAATTTATTTCTTCATATTATATATATAAAAAGTGTACTTGTCTTTAATAGTAAATTTTGATTCAATTTAGTTAATAAGACCTATATATTTTAATTTTCTAAATATCTAAAAAGTAACAATCGAACTCTTATAATCTTTATACTAATTTTTTTGTTTTGAGATAAAATATTGCATTAGGTATTCTTGTACTTTTATTTTTAGTAAAGTTATTTTTTTTGAATATTTGATTCACTTAATGAGGTGTTTGTGAATTATTTTTTAATTTAATTATAATACTAAAACATTGAAAATTCAACAATTAGAAATTTATTATTAGTTTACTTTTGTTATTTCATCATGTACGTGAGTAATAACTTTTCATATTTAAATTTGTTGAATAATGAAAAATTTGAAAGATAAAGTTTAAATTGAAAATAGAGAGTACAGTTAGAATATACTGGGCATTCACATTAACACTAATTTTAGTGAAGTTGCAATAACAAAAAATAGAGAAAATGTAACTCATGCTGTCTGTTATATTAGTGATCTTGATTATCTAGAGTTGTTGAAAATATTTATAAAATTAAGATAAATAGTATACATATAATAATCATAATTTATATAAATAAAATTAAATTAAAGTGTGTATATATAGTAGTTATGATTCATATGAAAAAATTGATATAAATAGTATTTTTTTAGTGGTATAAATAAATAAATTTAATTTTAATAGTATATATATAATGACTGTAATTAATATAAATAAATTTGAGTAAAAAAGTATACGTATAATAGTTTAACACTTTTTTTTGGTCAATTTTTGAAAATAGAAAAAAATGAATAGTTATTACAAATTGCGCCAAGGTTTGCTAAAAACACTTAATATTTTACTGGTGCATTATAATATATATTTTGAATATTTAGTTTCAATACTTGAATAAAAATCGAATACATATATTTTTTTTTTATCAGAAATACTAATTTTACACATTTTTATTCACATCATTTTATAAAACTTTTATAATATTAACTACTAGCAGCATATTTTTTTTTTTTATTAAATTTTTTGAAAACTAATCGGCTTTTCTTTATTTTTTTCAATTGAATTAAATAAATTTTTCATCTGCATCGATTACTTCATTGTTGCATTTGATGTAGAAAAATATATATCAACGAAAGTAATCGTCATATTACTGAATTCACTATATATAGAATTGATATAATCTAGTAGTAAAATTATATATTTTTTAAAATAATCATTACAAATTTATCAATTAATAGATAACGAAATTCGCACTATAAGTGCAATAGTTTTGAGCTGTTGAGTCAGTAATAGAAATACACTTGTGAATGCTTTAAAAAATTTTAGATAATTAGGGTCACTAATGTAACATATAGTTTGAGATGTGGTTATTTCATCTTTCCCATCACAATTTAAATAAATTTGTGCTATTGTGAATGCTTATTATACTCTGATCTGCACCCTTTTTTTCTATATTAAATTTCAAATCAAATTAAAATAGGTCATAAAATTCGAGGTTTGACATAATTGTGAATGCATAATATTTGCATGTATGTATTGATTTTGAGTTAAATTCATATATTATATTTATAATTTAATAATTAAACACAATAAACCTATTGAAATTTATTTATATTTGTAGTTAAAACCCCATGATTCACTTTAAAATGATAACAAGATGCAAACATTATTATTTTGAAAGTTGAATTACAAGCATATATTTATAAATTTAGATATTGATTATTAAAAATTTAATAATTAAAAATTTATTAGCAGTTTATTTTGTCATCTTACTAGATACATGGGTAACAAATTTTCATAATTGAATTTGTTGAATAATGAAGAACTTTAAAAAATGAAGCTTCCATTGAAAGGAGAGTGTGTAACTCAGAGTATACTAAGCATTTATATTGACACTAACTTTATTAAAGTTGCGATGGCAAAAGATAAAAGAAATGCACCTTAGGCTATTTATTGCATTAACGACCTTGATTATTAAAAATTGTTGAAGACAATTATAAAATTGAGATAAATGGTGTACATATAGTGATCGTGATTTATGTAAATAAAATTGTGTTAAAAGATGTACATATAGTGATCGTGGTTTATATAAATAAAATTATGTTAAAAGGTGTACATATGGTGATTGCGATTCTTGTGAAAGAAAATTGATATAAAAAATATCTTTTATATCATATGATAGTTTAAATAAATTTAATTTAAATAGTATATATAAAATGATTGTGATTAATGTAAACAAAATCGAGTAAAAAGTATATATATGATAGTTTAAGATTTTTCTTTTAGTTGGTTTCTAAAAATGAAGAAAAAATATTATTGTTACAAATGGTGTTCATGTTTGTTAAAGAATTTAATATTTCGTTGGTGAATTATAATACATCTTTCGTATATTTAATTTCAATTGTTCAACTAGAATCGATGATCCATTTTTATTCTTGTCAAAAAAGATAATTTTATATATTTTTATTTGCACTACTTTAATGAAACTTTTCATGATGTCAATTGTTGCCAACATATATTTTTCTATTTTTTTGGTTAAATTTTTTGAAAACTAACTTATTTTTTTTATTTCTTCTTTTGAATTAGATAAATTTTTCATATGTACTGACTACTTCACTACTGCATTTAATGTAGAAAAATATTTGTTGACAATAGTAATTGCCATATTACTAAATTCGCTATATATAGAATTAATATGACCTAATAGCAAAATTATATATTTTTTAATATAATCAAAATAATCATTATAAATTTGTCCATTAATAAGTAACGAAATTCTCATCACTAATCCAATAGTTTTGAGTTGTTGAATTAGTAAAAGAAATATACTTATAAATACTTTCAAAAATTTTAGATAATCAAAGTCACTATGTAACAGACAGCTTAAGGTGTGATTATTTCATCTTCTGCTATTACAATTTTAAAAAATTTGATTCCCTTACGAATACCTATTATACTCCGAACTACAAACACTTCTTCCATATTCAACTTCAAATCAAATTAAGATATAACTTAAAATTTGAGATTTAACATAGTTATAAATGCATAATATTTATATATGTGTTATTGATTTTGAGTTAAATACATATCATATTTATAAATTAATAATTAAACATAATATACATATTAAAATTTATCTATATTTATAGTTAAAATTTCATAATTCACTTCAAAATACTAGAAAAATACAAAAATTCTTATTTAAAAAAAAATTCAATAAAAATATTAAATAAAGAAACTCTTGAAAAAAAAAAATTGGGATTTTTGATTTATTCACTTAATGTGGGACTTTTTTAATTTTATAAGTTGAACTACATGCATATATTCAAAAGTTAAAACATTGATTTTAATTTTTGAGTATGATTATATAATTTTAACTTTCTAATATTAGTGAAATAATTAATATATTTATATAGTTTTATCTACATACTAAATTATTTATTCATTGTAAATAATTTATTTTTTTATATTTTATTCATTCAAAATGTGGTCTTATCTTTAATGATAAGTTTTGATTCAATCTGACTTATAAAACCTATATATTATAATGGTAACCAAATGTGTACATGGTGCACCACATACTAATGTGGTTTATCTGTAAGTATTTATTAAGTTTTTAATTAATAAAAATTTTAATTTATGAACTAAATGCATTTAAAGAATGTAAAATTTATTTTGTAATTAATAAATTAGAAAAAATTTAAGTAAAACTATTTGAACATTACAATTTAATAAATAGATAATACATATATCAAAATTTTAAATTACATTAGTAAAAAAACGGTTAAAATTAGTAGTTAAAATATAAATATAGTTGAAAAGTTAACTATTTAACAATTGTTTATACAGTTGAAAAATTAAAATAACTAACAATAATTATCAAGATTGAAAATTTTTCGTTATATTCTTAAATATGAAATGAATCTGTAATAGTTTTTTTAATATATGAGAGGATAAAAAATTTCAACGTAAAAAAAGTGTAATAAAGAAAAATTTTAGGTATACGTGATAAATATTGTAAATAAGATACAACTATATTCTTTAATTTTGGGTTAATAATGAATTTTTTATTAGTTTTCTTAGTGGTGGATGTAAGTCATTATTTATCAAACCACATAATTGATTTTGTCTTTACATTAATAAATAATTAATTATTCTTTATTAAGTTTTTTATGTTGGTTATTTGTTTCGAGATAAAATATTGCATTAAGTGTTCTTGTGACTTCATTTTTAATGAGATTATTTTTGTTGAATATTTGTGAATTATTTTTTGGATTATTTCTTGATTTAATTACAATACTAAAATATTTTACAAAATTAACATTAATAGTGTACATATGGTGATTATAATTTATGTAAACAAAATTGAATTAATGGGTGTACATATAATGATTGTGATTCATATAAATAAAATTAATATAAATAGTAACTTTTTAACAGTTTAAATAAATAAATTTAAGTTAAATAATGTATATATAATATTTGTGGTTAATATAAATAGAATTGAATGAAAAAGTATACATATGATAGTTTAAGATTTTTTTTTTGTTGGTTTATAAAAATGAAGAAGAATGAATTGTTATTACAAATTGTACCCAAATTTGTTAAAATATTCAATAATTTACTGATGAATTAAAAAAAAATCTTATGTATTTAGTTTTAATGCTTGAATAAGAATCAATTACTCATTTTTATTCGCACTATTTTTATAAAATTTTTCATAATGTTAATTACTACTAGCATTTTAGTTAAATTTTTCTAAAACTAATCCCCTTTCCTTTAATTTCTCAATTGAATTAGATAAATTCCTTTAATTTTTCAATTGAATTAGATAAATTTTATATCAACATTGACTACTCTATTACTGCTCTTGATGTAGAAAAATACCCATTGACAAGAGTAATCGTTATATTACTGAATTCACGACATATATAATTGATATATTTTAACAGTAATATTATATATTTTACAAGGTGATCAAAATAATCATTGTTAATCTCTTTATCAAAAGTTAACAAAATTTTTATCATTAATCTGATAGTTTCGAGTTGTTAAATTAGTAATAGAAACACACATATGAATGCTTTCAACAATTTTAGCTAATTAAAATTACTTATACAATAAACAATCTAAGGTGTAATTATTTCATCTTCGGTTATTGCACCTTTTCTCTCTATGTTAAACTTCGTCTTTCAAAGTTCTTCATTTTTCGTTAAATTTAATTTTGAAAATTTGTTTCCCATGTGTAGAAATGATAATAGAGATCACGATATAATTATTTAATTTAAAATTTGTACACAGGATTTAATTATAAAATATGAAATATTTAACACAGTTATCCTTTTAATAAAAGTAATACTCACCGTTACTAGCTGAACTCATTGCTTATGTAATTTGATTTGAAAAATGATTGTCCAACATTTTTTGAAATATGATTGCATATACATAGCAAACAACTTAACTTTTCATTTGAACAATTTTTCTTTAGATTGATGCTCAAAGTATTTTTGTAAGTTACAATCAATAAAGTTACAGTTTCACATGAACAATAATGTGGACCATGCAACGATTTTTTCAGGAGTGAGCCATCAATTTCGACTTCATAATTTATACGTTATTGTTTCTAATAAGGTAACACTTACATGCCACAAAAAAAGGTGTATTAGAAACAAAGAGAGGCGCATTTAGTTGTGAGGCTTCTACTTGTGATTTGAAGTATGCTTATGCTGAAGGCTTTGTCAGTGTAAATCCAACATTTTTTGTTTGTTTTCAAAGGCATATGTCTAATAAGGTAACACTCATATACCATGAAAATAAATGTATTAGGAACAAAGAGGGATGCATTTAGTTGTAGAGCTCTCAATTGTGATTTGAGGTATGCTTAAGCTGAAGGCTTTGTCAGTGTAAATCTAATAATTTTTTTTTTTACTTTCAAAGGTAGATCATATTTTCATGACTTGTGTTAATCCATCATGTACTGTTAGAACTCTAGTAACATAGAACTGGCTATGTTTATTATCATAAATAGATCTATTATTAAGCTACTGTATTATCATATGTCTGCAATTCATCAAAACAGTAGTAGACCATAACCTATAAAATATTTTAATGCAATGTACTTACAAAATGTATGTAAAATCCTGTGGACTTGCAATCAAAATTGTACCACAGCACCTCTCTTTTTTCCTCCATCAATTAGTCAATCAATCTTTCAAACAAAAAGTTTATTCATTTTGAATTTCACTTTTCCATAAGATTGAGAGAGGGATTGTTTGCACATATCTTTCAGACATACAAGTTCCGAGTTTCTTACTTTTCCACAAATAAAGATATAGTTTATCCATATATAACAAATAAGTCCCCAATACCTTCTATTGTTAAATTCAATGTATGATGTTAAATGACATAATAGTTTTGTTTATGAAAATACAAAAGCTCATGGATCTGAATGTTAGTATTCCGAATTAAAATCACGGGTACAAGTAATTCACAAGGGCCACACACAATCAAACTAGCTAGCCATCATGAAAAATATATCCAGCCCTGCTAAAATTTGGGTCGACTCCTTTTGTGCTAGCTTCTGAAATGGCTAACGTTAAAATAAGAAGAAATCAATTGCTTTTTTTACAGCACATGGGTATGGCTATGGTTATGGCTGGCTGCACAAGCAAAAAAATAAAAAAAGCCCTAATTTGTGGGGACTTGACATAGCTTGAAAAGAAGAAGACCGCATGGACTTGTCCATCAATAAAGGATTTGCAGTAAAGAAAACTTGCTTACAGATTTACCACCCAGGCTCTCAAGAGCCATAGCTTCAATCTCATTCAAACTTCTCAGAGAAAGAAGATAGTTAGGATTATCGGAAACACAATGTAGCGTCGCATGATTTTCGAAGCAAAATCATCAATGCATGGAATAGTAGTTGCACGGGAAGTCGGAATTTTATGATGTGTTTTAAAACGAGCTGCAGTCAACGAAAAATGGATTTAGCCATCAAGTAAAACTGAGCATTTGAGTGTGCAATAAAAATATTATAGATATATCATTATTATTAAGTAAAATATTCCACTAAAAGTTCTCCCCTTTTTTTCCAAAACTTTTTTCTCTATTCTTTGCTGTTTTGTTTTCCTTGGTGGAATCGCCGGGAAGCGGAGGTTTTCATACAAAATACGAGCGTGCTGCTACGAGGGAGGGAGCGGTTTTAACGTTTGGGGAATGGGTAATTTGGTAATTTAAAGTTGTTGCTGAGGGATTAGTACTATCTTACGCCGAATCTGTTTAATTCGCTGAAGTCAAGAGGCAACGTGGGAAGGAAGGACTGTAATCTCTTTTTATAGCCGTTGATTTGAATCTTCCTTGGACCAAAAAAAAGGTGAAACAAACCGATGATTATTTAATAAAAATAAAAATGTTTAATAAAACGATTTAAAAAAAGTGAACATAAATATTTGATGTTTGTCAAATGAAGGAGAAGTGAAAGGGACATGATTAAATGTTTTTTTGTGAAAGAAGAAATAAAATAAATCTCATATATATATATATATTATAAAATATTAATAATTATTAACTTTAATTATTATAAAATTAAATAAAAAGGCATAGTAATTTATTCATAGATATTTTAATTTTAAAAAATATTTATTTATTTTTTACTTCATAACTAGCATTACTCATTATCTCTACTAATTTATATTTAAAAATTAATAATTTCATATCCACTTACTTGTGTATAATAAATAACAATTTTATTTTACAAAAAAAATAGAAATTAGAATTTATAATCTCTCAATTTCAAAAACATTTAACACCTATAACATTAGGAGGATAAGATACCATGCAAATTATGACCTATGAATAACTTTAACTCAAATTTTTGTTCGAAAAAGTCAAAGAAAAGCAGTTGTATTACATACCCCATAAGCCTGGCCGCACTATAGTTTTACCTTCTATGTCTCGTTGACGGCACCCTAGCCGCAGAGGAAAGCTATCCCAAATCCTTGTCATCGAGGTGGTACGGTAAGGTCAAGTCCTCGATGTTTGGCAAAAGGCCAAGCCAGGCCAGGCAAGTTGACCTTGGCTTCTAATCTCTCTTATGACGAGATTTGGTTCATGGCGCAAGGCACCGTTTGGCACGGGCTAAAGGTTCTTAAGTTGTAAGCCAAGGGGTTGGTTGAGTTGGTACGCCTCTTTCCAAATATGGAGTGTAATCAGCATGTGGATGGCGTGTCTATACGCAGCGTTTTGACTGCCCGAATTCCGGCCTGGCCCGTTTATAACAAAATGTTGGCCGGGTTCGCCACCCGGTTTTGGCAACTCTACCCTACCCTACCAACACAAAAGCTGGGTTGGTGTAGATTAACAAAGTAGCTGTCGTACAAAAGAGAAACCCTAACACACTGTGTCTCTCGCTAAAGTCTTGGTTCTCGGCAAATCTGCACTAAACAATGTTCCGGTTTGCCTTTATCCTCACTTCCAGGGCCAGGCATGCGTTTTCTGATTATTTTAGTTTTCTAAGAACAAATTTTTTAATGCTTAAAACTTGTGAGTTTTGTTTTTCTTATTTGCTTTTCGGCTGTTTGCGTCGATCGTAGGTTGGCTAAGAATTGTATCCGGCCGGTAAGATTTGTCTTATTATTTTTTATAATTTCAAGATTTGCTATTTTGTGGCTAAATGAATTATGTATCAGGTTGGTTGTAGTTTCAGTGGAAAATCTACTGCCCAAGATATCCAATTTGGCGGCGAAGAAAACCCCTTTAAAGTGAGGCGCTTTTTCTGTAATACATAACCTTATTTTGTTTTCTATGGTTGTGCCCTTTTCTTTTGCGTTAAAAAAAATATGTATATGGGAATCACACTGAAATTGAATAGAGCAATATTTGAACTTTGTATTTATTGTCTTTTTTAAGTGTCATATGTAGATATTTGCTTTTCTTATAATGTTTTACTTGCGATTCTGTTGTTGGTTATTGGGCCTGCTGTAGTGTGATGGTATTTCTCCGAGTGACTCAGCAAACCCTGCATGTAATATGGCGGAACGAAACTGGTCCGACACTAGAGGTAATAATAGTGAGCAAGTATTTGGGTGTAGTATCTTACATATGGGCATGGATAATTATTATATATATATATATATATATATTATTTTTGCAGTCTTCAGATACTTTTCTATTATGTCCCTTGCCCTATTCGTAGGTGGATTTAAGGCGTTGCATGCGTCAATGACCTAAGAACAGGGGTTGGTATGGCAGCTTGTGCAGTTGTTAAACATTTAAAGCGTACAGCACGAATGATCAGCTCATCTGAAGAAATTGTCCAGGTTTACCTTGTGAGTTTTGCTTAGTTTAGGAGTTGTGTATATTATATGGACAATGGATCATTGTGATATATGGTTTTGTATTGATTTCTTGTTTAAAGATCGCAACAGCAGTTGGTAATAGAAGGATTGGGGAGCTCGTAGCCAAGGCTGTGGAGAAAGTTGGAGATGATGGTTTATTTGTTCCCTCGGTATGTTGCTTTCCTCTTTATCTGCTGCCGTGAATTAGGTGAATTCTTCCTTTATGGCTCTTCTTGGTCTTAGGCCCATTTGGCATGGCATAGCTTGTACGTTGCCATACTTTGGTTTTAGATCCATTTGGCATTTTATAGCTTATGTGTTGCCTTACTTTCTTACCTTCATTACTCGTGTAAAATTTATTATGCTCTTAAACCACTTTTGGTGTTTCTTGTCTTCGTTTTGATGAAATCAAATGAATTTTGAGAGAGTAAAGTGCGATAGGAAAAAAAAGAAAATTAAGTTGATGGAAACGAAAAAGAGAGAGATAAATCAAGATAGGAGTTTCTTTTTCTTTCTTTTTTTTTTTTTTTTTTTTTAATTTTTAATAAGATTATGCCCTTTACCTACTGCCCTTTAACAGTTAAATTCAACACTATTCAATTATAACCTGGTGTATTTTCATATTAAGACACACCTTACATACCTCAGAGGCAATGATGACAATATGGGTTAAAATAATTTGCTATTTTGCTTGATTGGATATGGTGTGTAAGAAATGACAAAGAATATGTGAACATGTACTTGTGCTTCTCTTCTCGCAAATCACTTTCTTCCTTCTCCATCATATTTAGTCTTTTTGTTTTTTTAATTAAGTTTTTGAGTATTTAAATATCTAACAATGTGATTTTTTTTTTCCCTCTTGTCCTCAAAACAGCTGCAGTCTGACAAAAAAAATGCTTAATGAATTAGAGTTTGTGAATGGAATGCGACTCGATTGGAAATATATATGCCCTTCCTACGTGAACATGGAGAATGGAAGCTGTGTAATCTTTTCAATATATCCATAAACATCTATGAGATTTACTTAAAAATTACAATGTTGTATTATTGTTGGTGTTAACGCAATTGCCTGTTTATTGTTTTCCAGGAATTTAAAAATACGTTGATTTTAATCCACGCGAATACTATTTTGAACAAAAATGTTGTTGAGCAAGCAATTAGATCGACTAATTATGTAAGAGGATTTGCATGCTAAAAATAAAATTTTAATATTATTTATTAACAAATTTGATTTAGATGTATTTATAATTTTAATATCAGAGAAGACCTTTACTGATCGTTGCTGAGGAAGTTGATCCAGAAGTGAAAAGCTATCTTGCGCGCGGCCAAAATTCATTTGGAGCTGAGGTAATCAAAGTCTATTGGCAAAATAGAAAAATATGAATATTAGACAGGACACACAAATATACACTGTTCAGCCCAATACCTAACTTCGCAGGTGAAGATGGCAGGGAAAATTTACTTAAAAAAAGAAAAGACATGGTTAATATGTCATGCTATTCAATTATCGGTATAATTTTAAGCATTTTATTCTTTTATATTAGTTAGTTATGGTGGATTTTTGTTTGGATCTAGATCTGTGTGGTCGTACCTACGCAAAGTCAAGTAAATAATGGGGCAATTATGGAGGACCTTGCAATTCTCACAAGAGGCCAGGTAAGTTGAATTTGGCAATTTCTCGCCTTATTTTGCATTTTGGTGTAGTACACTAATTGCCATGTCCCTGACTTTTCTTTTTAGGTTGTAACTGAAGTGTCTGACGTTAACTTTATACCGCTGATGCTTGGCTAATGCAAAGAGGTGAGATATTTAATGATATACGGCACAACTTTGTTTTTTTTGTTGTAACAGTTTGTTGAAAGTGTTTTTTTTTTTTTTTTTTTTTTTCCATTTTCATCATTACAGGTTAGAGTATCAGATAAGTCGACGGTTATCTTTTGTGGCTCTGGCAGCCAGGCAAATATTGAAGAAAGATGTAAACAGGTAGGTTGTCTTTTTGTCATGTTTTTCAACAATTAATGAAGCTCTTCATTGTGGTTATTAATTATTGGACGTGTTCCTTTGATTATTGTCACAGTTGAGATCTACAATCAAAACGACCACTTCGGGTTCTGAAATAAAGTTAATTGAAGAAAGGCTTGCAAAGCTTTGGCGGGGTGTAGCTATTTTTAAGGTTCAATTGTTTGGAATTGAACATTCATTTTCATAATTGTTTATCGGCCCGAGCTGTTATTGATAACATATTTTAATGGGGTTGTTGATGTAAGGTTGGTGGAGCTATTATGTCAGAATTCCGCAGAAATGAAAGAGGAGTTAGTAAGGCCCTTTATGCTATCAGGTGTGCAATTAAAGAAGGAATTGTACCTGGTAAGCCTTTCATTTTCAGAATTCTGTTTAGTTGATTTTGTGTTTGGTATGATGAATCGCAATTTTTATATTCTCATTTACTATTTGGAGGTGGTGGAGTTGCACTTCTACATGCCTCAAAGGTGCTGGATCAGTTGCAAGTTACAAACTCTGGTGAGAAGCTTGGTGTTCAGCTTGTTCAGCGTGTTCTTAAGGTGGGTTTTCTTTTTTCTTTAATTTGTTTATTAGATCAAGCGACAAAACCGTTGTTTGATTTTTTTAAACTACATTTGAGCTTTGTTCAATAGTGTGATAAAAGACGTATTTAACAAAGCAACAAGTAGTGTTCTAGTATTCGGAGGAAAAAGGACTCAAATTAGACAATGTTACGAAAACTTATCAATGGGAGTAAAGGAAAAAAGTCAAGACGAGCAGCTTCATATCATTGTATATATTTTGGCAATTGCGCTCAAATAATTATAAGAAAATGTGAGCCTTTACTTCAGATTTAGCTACAAACAAGATGCATGACCTCAGTTACAAAGACTTGAGTTACTAATAATTGAAGCCTCTATTTGTAGGCGCCTGTCTACTCAATTGCTTCGGTGGCCGGATTTGATGGTTCAATTGTTGTTGACAAGTTAATGAAGTAGGGCAATCCTGATCTTGGATACGATCCAGCTAGAGGTCTTTTTCTTGAATAAAGAAAAAAAGAAACAAAATTTGAAGTGTTTGTCTGTGTTTCTCATAGAGAATTTGGAGAAGAATGATTTTCATCTAAGAGTCTTTGTTTGTATCAGGAGAATACGTGGATATGATGAAGTGTGGAAATATAGATCCGTATAAACTAGTATTCGACGAGTTGAATAATCTCATCAGGTAACTTCTTTTAACCTATTAAATATCGTAATTATTGCTAAATCTTTTGTTTATAGCTAACATGAGTTTGTAGTTTTTCACTGTGCCCTACTCAGTAAGATGTCCACTTTGGTCTTCCTTGTGTGAGTAATTTCTTTGAGAGTGTCTAATTAACGTAAACTATTTATTGCATTTGTGTAGCTTGTTTTATCTTATTATTTATGATCGTTGTGACTTGCCTTCGGAGTGATGGGCATATAGTAAACCAACGATGGGTTTTGTTTAATGGCATGGAGAGTAGTCTTCCTCGGCTAAGCTTGCCTTGTATTTTCATTATTAACTTGTGTAATGGTGTGGAGAATAATGTTCCTTTTATCTGAATTTGCCTTTGTATTTTGTTATTAACTTATGTAATGAAGTGGAGAGTAATATTCGTAGCTTCGCTTCCCGTACTTTTATATGATCCATTCTTGTGTGGATTATTTTGGAAGAATAAAAAAATTTATTTTCACTCGCAATTCTAAATAAAATTAGAAATAAAATAGGACTGCGTTGAATAAATAAGATTCATGATGAATAGTTTTAATCAAATATATCTTTTAATGAAAAAAATTTTATCTCTTTTCAAAACTTAAGTGAGAGTATATTGATTAACTAGGATAAATAAGATTCACGATTAAATATATTATTTTTAATTTAAGAAATTAAATCTTTCTCTGCAAAGCTCAAATGATTATTTAGTCTTTATACTTGTCAAGTTACAAGATAAAGCGGTCTTGTGACAAAAGTTTGCATTTAGTAAATGTTTTACTTGAAAGCATGATAAAAGTACTAATTTAAAATGAAGGAAATGTTATATGTCTCTGTTATCAAAAGTTGTTCATCAATTTGAGAGTAGAAAGCACCACAATTGTTATGAGAGTCTTAGAACTCATTTGTTTTACTTGCATGATTACTTAAATTTATTGAATGTAATTGTTTTAGGTAATTAAATATGTTTATTTGTTTTTAAATTTAATGAGATATTTTGCATAATTTTTTATTTGAAAAAAAAAAATCTTTTTTTTAATCTAAAAAATGTATTAATAATTTAATTAAATTTTATTTTAAAAATATTTCTACCTAATGCTTTTATTTGTATAATTCTTTTTTATAAAATTTATCATTTATTCTTCATTCTTTTTAAAGATATGATAAATAATTTTATTTATATATTTTTGTGGTAACACTAAATTTTGTTTATCATTTATTGCTTTCTTTTCAAAGATATGATAACTAATATATTTACATATTTCCTTGCCATAATAGAACATATGTTTACTATGTCATATGAAATTGTGACATATTTTAAGATAACTTTTTTTGTTGTAAGTTTAGAAAAAAAAAAAAAATGGAGAATTAATATTTTTTTTTCATGCACAGTTAATGCAACTACTATAAATAAATTTTACGTGCGGATGCCACATAGCAGGTTTTTCTTCTTATTATTATTTTTGAATTTTACACTTCAAACTATGCCTACCAAGTTAGGTGGACTCAAGTATTACATAAATTAGTTCACATTCACCGTTTAGCTATATGAGATGAGATAATTTTTCTACTTTTTAAACTTTAAATTTTGGTGAGGAGGTTAGAATAAACATGTAATAGACAAAATAGAACATTCATATATCGAATCACGGACGAGCTCTTATACTAATTATAACCATCCAAATATAATGACTAAATAAATATTGTCCATTTTGAACACATAATTTATTAAAATTTAATTTTTTTAAAATAAATATAATATATCAGAGATATAGAGGGTGCAAGTTATATATATATATATATATATTTATAAACCAATATAAATAACAAAGGATTTTAATAAATTTATTTTATATTTTTTTATATTTTAAAAATATTCAATTATATTTATCCCATTTTAAAAGGTATTTAGTTGTATTTAAAATAAAATTGAATTAACAATTTTAATACGTAATACAACACATATTTTAGAAATTCTAAATTCAAAAGTCTACAACTCTAAAATTATAAATTGTAAACTTAAACTCTAAATCTTAAATTATTTAGATGGCATATTCAATAATACTTAAAATGTGAGATATTTAACAGTGAATTTGTTTAGTTGGATAAATCGATCCTGTTAATATTAGAGTTATAATTTATACTCTTAAAATATTTATTGTAATAACATTTTTCTATCAATAAATTTTATTTATATATAAAATTGAGCATATATATACTTATAAACTCTTATTTATAAATTATGCAATTTATGTATTATATATGATATGCTAATAAAAATAATACAAATTATAAGTTTTTTTACAAATAAAAGATTGTTCATGGTTATTTATGAAATGAACATTTCATAATGTAAAATTGTAACTTTTCTATTTTAATTGAATGATTTATTTTAATCATTAAAGTAAAAACTTTGAATAGAAAATTTAATGTATTTGTTTTATACTTTAAATAGAAAAATTAATGTATTTGTTTTATACATTAAATTGAACTATAGGGAAAGAAAATCTAATTAAATAAATGTTATTAATTTTAATTCACATTAGTTTTAATAAACTTGATTGATCTTAATATGAGAATGAACATGTATTTATGTGTTATGTTTTTTGAGTAATTACAAAATAAGATTTATTATATGATTAAAATCTTGATAATTTAGAGATATAATTTTATAGATCATATGAATATATACTTACAATATGAAACTTATATAAATAATGTTTATTCAAATTGTTTTTGATACTTGACTATTTAAATTTATGGGTGCAGTTTATTCAATAAAATTATTTATTGGATGACAACATTTATTAGTAAATTTATTTACAAATATAGATATATTAAAAATGACCATTTAAGTAATTCAGTGTAAATATGTAATCAAATATGCATGACATTTACAATAAAAGAAAATGAAGTATAGGTTAACTTAAGTTTAACATGAACAAATTTAAAAATATACTGTAAACTAAAAAAAAAAACCTTCAAATTAAATAAGATAGGTTGTATAATTTGAGATTTGACATAGTTATAAATGCATAATATTTGCTGTGTGTATTGATTTTAAGTTGAATAAATATATTATGTTGATAAATTAATAATTAAACATAATATATCTATTGAAATTGATTTATATTTGTAGTTAAAATCACATGATTCACTTCAAAATAATAGCAAAATGCAAAGATTCTTATTTTGAATTAAAAAAAAAATTGAGATTTGAATAGAAATGTTAAATAAAGAAACCTCTAATGAAAAATTTGAGATGTTTGATTTATTCACTTAATATGAGACTTTTTTTTTTTAATTTTAGAAGTTAAATTATAAGCATGTATTTATAAATTGAGACATTAATTTTAATTTTTAAGCATGACTCTATGATTTTAGCTTTCTAATATTAGTGAAAACAATTAACATGTCCTTATGGTTTTATTTGTATACTTGATTGTTTATTCGTTGTAAATAATTTATTTCTTCATATTATATACATAAAAAGTGTACTTATCTTTAATGGTAAATTTTGCTTCAATGTAGTTAATAAAACCTATATATTTTAATTTTCTAAATATCTAAAAGGTAACAATCAAACTTTTATTTTAATTTACTATTCTTTCTTAGAATCTTTATACTAATTTTTTTGTTTTGAGATAAAGTATTGCATTAAGTATTCTTGTACTTTTATTTTTAATAAGGTTATTTTTGTTGAATATTTAATTCACTTCATGAGGTATTTGTGAATTATTTTTTAATTTAATTATAATACTAAAACATTAAAAATTCAACAATTAGAAATTTATTATTAATTTACTTTTGTTATTTTATCAGGTATGTGGGTATCAAATTTTCATAATTAAATTTGTTGAATAATGAAAAAATTTGGAGGATAAAGTTTAAATTGAAAAGAGAGAGTGCAGCTAGAGTATATTGGGCATTCACATTGGCACCAATTTTATTAAAATTGCAATAGCAAAAAATAGATAAAATGCAACTCAAACTGTTTGTTACATTAGTGACCTTAATGATCTAGAGTTGTTGAAAATATTTATAAAATTGAGATAAATAGTATACATGTACTAATCATGATTTATATAAATAAAATTGAATTAAAGGGTGTACATATGGTAGTTGAGATTCATATAAAAAAAATTGATATAAACAGTATCTTTTTGGTGGTATAAATAAATAAATTTAATTTTAATAGTATACATATTATGACTGTAATTAATATAAATAAAATTGAGTAAAAAAATATACGTATAATAGTTTAACACTTTTCTTTTTCTCAATTTTTGAAAATAAAAAAGAATGAATAGTTATTACAAATGGCTATTTTTTTTCAATGTTTAATATTTTACTAGTGAATTATAATATATATTTTGAATATTTAATTTCAATGTTTGAACAAAAATCGAATATACATATTTGTTCTTATCAAAAATACTAATTTTACACATTTTTATTTACACCACATTTATAAAACTTTTATAATATTAACTACTAGTAGTATATTTTTTTTCTTATTTTTATTAAATTTTTTAAAAATTAATTGACTTTTCTTTATTTTTTCAATTGAATTAAATAAATTTTTCATCTACATCGATTACTCCATTGTTGCATTTGATGTAGAAAAATTTTTATCAACGAAAGTAATCGTCATATTACTGAATTCACTATATATAGAATTGATATGACTTAATAGTAAGATTATATATTTTTCAAAATAATCGACATTGATTTTAATTTTTGAGTATGATTCTATAATTTTAATTTTTTAATATTAATGAAAATAATTAATATATATTCATAATTTTATCTACGCACTAGATTATTTATTTGTTGTAAATAATTTATTTCTTCATCTTTTATACATAAAAAGTGTGGCCTTATCTTTGATAGTAAGTTTTGATTCAATCTAGCTCATTAGGCCTATATATTATAATGCTAACCAAATACGTGCATTATGCACCACCTAGTAATACAGCTTATTTGTAAATATTTGTTAAGTTTTTTAATTAATAAAAATTTTAATTTACAAACTAAATACATTTAGAGGGTGAAATTTATTTTGCAATTAATGAATTAGAAAAAATTTAACTAAAATTGTTTTAAAATCACAATTTAGTAAATTATATATATATATATATATCAAAATATTAGATTAAATTAGTGAAAAAAAAAATTAAAAATCAGTTGTTAATGTATGAAGGTAGTTAAAAGTTTAATTATTTGAAAGTTGATTATAGTGCTACAAAACTGAATTAACTAACAACAATTATCAAGATTTGAGTTTTTTCATTACATTCTTAAGTATAAAAAAAAGTTGTGACATTTTTTTAATGCATTAGAGGATAAAAAAACATAATTTAAAGACAATAAAATAAAGAAGAATTTTTTATTGATAGCTTGTGAGAAGTAAAAAGTAAAAGATGAGTGATTGATAATTTTGGATTAAGAATGAATTTTTTGTTAGTTTTCTTAGTCGTGGATATCAGCTATTATTGATTGAATATTGTAATTGATTTTATCCTTACATTACTTGATAATTTTATTATTTTTTCTTAAATTCTTTATGTTAATTATTTGTTTTAAGACAAAATATTGCATTAGATGTTTTTTGGTTTTTATTTTTAGTGAAGCTATTTTTGTTAAATATTTAATTCATTTTATGAGGTATTTATGAATTATTTTTTGGATTATTTTTTAATTTAATTACAACACTAAGATATTGAAAATTCAATAATTAGAAATTTATTAGCAACTTATTTTATCATCTTACTAAATACATGGGTAACAAATTTCATAATTGAATTTGTTGAGTAATGAAAAACTTTGAAGAATGAAGTTTCACTTGAAAGGAAAGAGTGCAACTCGGATTATACTGAACATCTATATTGACATTAACTTTATTAAAGTTGTGATGGCAAAAGATGGAAGAGATAATCAAAGTCATTAATGCACCTCAGGTTATTTATTGCATTAATGACTTTGATTATCAAAAGTTGTTAAAGACAATTACAAAATTGAGATAAATGGTGTATATATAGTGATCATGATTTATGTAAATAAAATTGTGTTAAAAAGTATACATATGGTGATTGTGATTCTTGTGAAAAAATATTGATATAAAAGATATTTTTTTAGTGGTTTAAATAAATTTAATTTAAATAGTATATATAAAGCGATTGCGATTAATGTAAACAAAATTGAGTAAAAAATATACATATGATAGTTTAAGATTTTTCTTTTAATTAGTTTCTAAAAATGAAGAAAAAATATTATTGTTACAAATGGTGCCCAAGTTTGTTAAATGATTTAATATTTCGTTGGTGAATTAAAATACATCTTTCGTATATTTAATTTCAATACTTTAACTAGAATCGATAACTTATTCTTATTCTTATATACTTTAAATAAAAATATAATTTTATATATTTTTATTCACACAACTTTAATGAAACTTTTTATTATGTCAACTGTTGCCAACATATATTTTTCTATCTTTTCAGTTAAATTTTTTGAAAACTAATCTACTTGTTTTATTTCTTTTTTTGAATTAAATAAAATTTTCATATGTACTGACTACTCCACTACTGCATTTGATGTAGAAAAATATTTGTCGACAATAATAATTGTCATATTACTGAATTCACTATATATAGAATTGATATGACCTAATAGCAAAATTATATATTTTTTAAGATGATCAAAATAATCTTTGCAAATTTGTCCATCAATAAGTAACAAAATTCTCATAACTAATTCGATAATTTTGAGTTTTTAAATTAGTAAGAGAAATATACTTATGAATACTTTTAAAAACTTTAAATAATCAAAGTCACTAATGTAACAGATAGCTTAAGGTGTGATTATTTTATATTTTACCATTGCAATTTTAATAAATTTGGTTCTCTTATGAATGCCTATTTTACTCCGAACTACAAGCTTTTTTTCCATATTCAACTTTAAATCAAATTAAGATTGTCTTAAGATTTGAGATTTAACATAGTTATAAATGCATAATATTTGTATATGTGTTATTGATTTTGAATTGAATACATATATCATATTGATAAATTAATAATTAAACATAATATATATTAAAATTTATCTATATTTGTAGTTAAAATCCCATGATTCACTTCAAAATATTAGCAAAATACAAAAATTCTTATTTAAAAAAAAAAATTCATAGAAATGTTAAATAAAGAAACCCTTGACAAAAAATTTGGGATTTTTGATTTATTCACTTAATGTGAAATTTTTTTTGTTTTACAAGTTGAATTACATGCATATATTCAGAAGTTGAGACATTGATTTTAATTTTTGAGTATGACTATATAATTTTAACTTTCTAGTATTAGTGAAATAATTAATATATTTATATAGTTTTATCTACATATTAAATTATTTATTCATTGTAAATAATTTGTTTCTTCATATTTTATTCATACAAAGTATTGTCTTATCTTTAATGATAAGTTTTGATTCAATTTGACTCATAAAACTTATATATTATAATGATAACCAAATGTATATGTGGTGCACCACATACTAATATGGTTTATTTGTAAGTATTTATTAAGTTTTCAATTAATAAAAATTTTAATTTATGAACTAAATACATTTAAAAGGTGTAAAATTTATTTTGTAATTAATAAATTAGAAAAAATTTAAGTAAAACTATTTTAACATTACAATTTAATAAATAGATAATACATATATCAAAATTTTAAATTACATTAGTGAAAAAACGGTTAAAAATCAGTAGTTAAAATATGAAGGTAGTTGAAAATTGAACTATTTAAATTAAAGTAACTAACAACAATTGAAATTTTTTCATTATATTCTTAAGTATGAAATGAATCTGTAATAATTTTTTCAATGCATGAGAGGATAAAAATCCTCAGCTTAAAAAGAGTGCAACAAAAGAGAATTCTTTGTTGATAACTTGTGAGAATTAAAGTATACGTGATTGATATTGTAAATAAGATATAACTATATTCTTTAATTTTGGATTAATAATGAATTTTTTATTAGTTTTCTTAATGGTGGATGTAGGTCATTATTGATTGAACCATGTAATTGATTTTGTCTTTATATTAGTAAATAAATTTATAATTTTTTATTAAGTTTTTTATGTTAATTATTTGTTTTGAGATAAAATATTGAATTAAATATTTTTGTGCTTTTATTTTTAATGAAATTATTTTTGTTAAATATTTGTGAATTATTTTTTGAATTATTTCTTGATTTAATTACAATACTAAAATATTAAAAATTCAACAATTAAAAATTTATCATTAATTTATTTTTATTATCTTATCAATAGCGTGAATAACAAATTTTCATAATTGAATTTGATGAAAAATGAAGAATTTTGAATGATGAAGCTTGATTTGTAAAGAGAGAGTGCTGCTTAGAATATATTAAGCGTCTATATTATCACCAATTTTATTGAAGTTGTAATGGCAGAAGATGAAGGATATGTACCTTGGATTGATTGTTGCATTAGTAACCTTAACTATCTAAAATTATTAAAAATATTTATAAAATTGAAATAAATGGTATATATATATATATATATAATGATCGTAGTTTATATAAATAAAATTGAATTAAAGAGTGTACATATAGTAATTATAATTTATGTAAAAAAAATTGATATAAAAGATATCTTTTTGATAGTTTGAATAAATAAATTTGATTTAAATAATGTACATATAATGATTATATTTAATGTAAATAAAATTAAATAAAAAAGTATACATATAATCATAATATAATACATACATATAAATGTGAAGAGACAATGGTAAAATTTTGTAATATTACGTCAGGACACTTCTTTTGTCGATGTGCTAAAAAAATAATAATACAAATATTAAATTTACTAATCCAATATTATAAATAAGACAATACTATGTAAAATATTTACAGTATTCTCTAACTGTGTATCTAGATCAGAGATACCACGAAACTATTAGAGTGTCAGTGTGACCAAACGTGTCTCTATCGAAGATATGAGATCTTCTAACCACTGAAGGTAGTTAGTATACAAGTTATCCGGATAAGGAGCGATAGAATCTATAAGTAGGTCCAGAGGATAATATGGTAATAGCCTACTAGAAAGGACTCCGCGTGTTCTCTTTAAAGGATTTGTGTAAGGACTTCTATCATATTGACCTTTCTTGTATATCCTCCCAAACCGACTTTTACGAGGAATTGGTACAGGCTTATACTGTCTATCGACTGGTGGATCATCTGAATGTGCTTATGGTTCCTCTACCTGTAAAATGATCAAATATGACAAACTAATTAATAACAAAATATAATAACATCAATCAAACATCCATGCGTTGTTTATAATTTAAAAACAATAACCTGAATGGGTGCAACATTAGGTGACAAATGCGAATAACTAGGCATCTGCATCCACTCACGAAAGTCTGCCGATAATGCATCAATTCGCAATAACATCACGCTCGATCTTGTGCATATCCTCTCGTACATCACGAATATCATCTCGCATATCACGAACATCTGTACTCAATATCTCAAATCGATCCATCACAACTCTCTTAAACTCATCGTCGTAATATGATGGCAGTGGATATGAATGATGTGATGATGATGTAGGAAAATAATGCTGTGGCGGTACAGAAGAATGATACTGTGATGACACAAGAGAGTGATGCTGTGGCGGCAATGGAGAGTGATACTGTGATAACATAAGAAAATAATACTGGGGCGGCGCTGGAGAATGATGTTGTGGCTGCATAAGAGAATGATGTTGTGGCAACAAAGGAGAATGATGCTGTGACAACACAGAAGAATGATGCCGTGACAACATAGGAGAATGATGCGATGGCAGTATAAGAGAATAATGCTATAACAATACAAGAGAATGATACTGTGACAACACAGGAGAATGATCCTGTTAGTTAAATACTAATTGATTTCGCTTAAGTAAAAATTGAAATTAAATTACCCCAATTTATAGTTCCTACTTGGGTGAAATGCATCCTACTGTCATCTCCACTCATACGCAAACTGCCCCCGTATGCGCCTTCTGGTTGAATTATTTGAAATAATTCAACCACATGTAATAAATCTCTCTCAATAGGCTCGGGCTGCAACTTGGGAAGTACCTGTAACATCTGCAAAATAATAATAATAATAATAAATTTTCATACCTATGATCACATAATAATTAATCGTATAATATGTTAATTTGAAATTTGAAACCAAATATTTATCGTAGGCCGACTAAACAAGTGCCTATATACTGTCGTCTGACTCAAAACTCGCTTAAGATTCTTCCCCCGTAATATCCGTGAAATATCATTACGCACTGTAACTGCAAATATATTCTACAAACTAGGTATAGACTCGTAAATCCATACCTACATAACAAAAATTATAAATACTTAAATGTGCTACACAATTAACAAGAATTATAAATTTAATACTAATATTTGTGATAAATACCTGAAATGCAATAGCAATCCCAACAATATTATACTTTTCCTTGAAAGTCTTGCCTGATACTTCTAAACTTGCAGTATTTTTCATGTACTTATTATACTGCAAAGGGATCGATTGTCTTAAGGATTGGATCGTATAAAGATAGATGGCAGATCCCCATGGATATCTGTTGAACTGATCAAAATCCTCCAATATGTCAAATAATCATAAATCTGCATAAGCTCTTCCATCCCTATCAATATAGGTATTTCTCTAGTAAGTAAAAAAGTGTCAATCGCACCGCATCAATGTTTGATATACTAGAAAAATCTAACTCATCAAATACTGCATCTATATCATCTAGAGTAATGATATCTTGATCCCCAAAAACTGCATCCCTCAATCGTGTACTCTTAGGTAGATCTAAATCAGAAAAATGTCTACAATAAAATTAAATAAACTTATTTATAATTTAACTAAATTAACAATAAAAATCACAATAAAAATTAGTAAGATACATGACTCCTTATCTAATTCAATTATTTAACTAAATTAAAAAATAATAATAATAATTTAATAAATATTTGATTAGTTATTTATCATTATTTTTAAATAATATGCTATTAAGTATAAATTTTGATTATTTACTATTAATATTTTCAAACACTATCTAATTAAATATAAATGATAAGGAAAAAAGGGCCTGGCGCTTGCTGTGCACGCGCCTGGTCGCGTGAACCATGACCACATTGTTTACGCCCAGGCGCGTGTTGTGCATGTGCTGGCATAATGGGCCCAAATAGACGCGTGCAGGGGCTAGGCTGACATTAATAAATGAAAAAATTTCTATTTTATTATTTGATTAAATTTTCTTAAAATTAATTCCTTCTCTTTTAGTTTCTCAATTAAATTAGATAAATTTTGTATCTCTATCAACTACTCCATCACTACTGTTAATGTTAAAAAAATACTCGTTAACGATAGTAATTATTATGTTATTGAATTTATTATATATAAATTTAATAGGACTTAATAATGAGATTTCATATTTTTCAATATAATCAAAATAGCGTCTGTTGCATTAGTGATCTTGATTATTCTGAGTCGTTGAAGGTATTTATAAAATTAAAATAAATAGTATACATATAATAATTATAATTTGTGTAAACAAAATTGAGTTAAAGGGCATACATATGATAGTTATGATTTATGTAAATAAAATTGATGTAAATAATATATTTTTGATAGTTCAAATAAATAAATTTGAATTAAATGATATACATATAGTAATTGTGGTTAATATTAACAAAATTAAGTAAAAAAAAATGTACAAATGATAGTTTAAGACATTTTTTTATTAGATTTTAAAATAAAAAAATAAATTATTGTTGCAAATAATGTCCAGATTTGTTAAAAAACTTTGATTTTCTTTTTTATCTTACAGATTATTTTTATTTATATTTATACTATTATTTAATTTGTATAAGATTCTTGAGTAATATATATACATATATCATAGTGTGAGAATTAACTATTATTTATATTTATGGTATTATTTAATTTTTATAAGCCACAACACCTCTACCACGGCCCCCACATTACAAGCCTCACGAGTTGTTTCTTGATAATTAGCTATAAAACAATTTCAAAAATTGAAGATAAAAGTTGTTTTTACTGGCATTCATTGACTTTATTTATAAAATAATTTTTATTTTATTTTATTTTTGTAAAGTTGGTTTAAATTTAATAAAATGATTTCGATTTTTAGTGACATTTCTAAAGCTAGCTATATAGAATAGGAGAAAGGCGGACTTATAACCTTAGAATATGATACTGTAGCAAATAATTTTATGAAATATGATTCGATTTAAATGATGAGTATTTTTAAGAAATCGTGGATTATGACTTGCATGGTGAGCCCATCACTACATTAGACAACACTATTTTCAGTTATTATAAGATAATTTTGGTTGATAAAACTCATTTTGTAGAAGGTCTCAACTTTTTTCAAGGCATTTCTTTTTTATTTCCAAAATATGGAAACCCATTGTTACTAACCTCACATTTATGAAAAAATTAGAAATATTTGACAACGATTGAATGTAGTTAGCCCAGAAAAAATCAAGAATGTTTGATAATAACTGGGTGCAATCATAATAATTCTGTAACTACAACTGTCCTGAGACATTATTTTTTACTTTAAAGGGTATATATATAGTGGTTGTGATTTATATAAACAAAATTGATATAAACAATATATTTTTGTTGGTTCAAATAAATAAATTTAAATTAAATAATATATATAGAGTGATTGTGGTTAATATAAATAAATTGAATAAAAAAGTGTACATATAATAGTTTAAAATTTTTTATTGTCAGTTTTCAAAATAAAAAAAAATGAATTGTCATTGCAAATGGTATACACGTTTGCCAAAAGAATTATATTTTTTTTATCCCATAAATTATTTAATTATTTATATTAATATTAATATTTAAATTATCAATAAAATATGATAATAAATCTGACTTAGATGATGGGTATTTATTAGAAATCGTGGATCATGACTTATATAATAAGCTCATCACTACATTAAGTAACTCTGTTTTTAGTTGTTACAAAAAGATTTTGGGTAATAAAACCCAATTTGTAGAAGGTCTCAACTCTTTTCTAGACATCCATTTTCATTGCCAAAATAAGCACACCCATTGTTACTCACTTCACATTTTTGAAGAAATTAAATATGCTGACTTCCAACCTTAGAACCAGATACTAGAGCAAATAACTTCATAAAATATGATAATGAATTTGACTTAGATGATGGATATTTCTCAGAAATCGTGGATTATAACTTAGATGACGAGCCCATTAGTACATCAAATAACACTGTTTTTAGTTGCTATAAGATAATTCTAGTTGATGAAACACATTTTGCATAAGGTTTCAACTCTTTTCAAGGCATCCATTTTCATTGGAAAAATTAATTTTATTGTTATTTTTATTCACAAATTATGATTCATTGATTTACCCAATTTTATAAAGTTGGCTAAAAACGAATATAAATGAATGATTCTTTAGTTTTGTAAAGTAATCAAGTTCTAAACTTTACTATATGTCACAATATTAATGGAAATGCTTTTACTCTAATTTTTTAGACATAAAAATAGTTGAACGTTCAATTTCTTAACTTTCAAACATTTTACAACTTTAATCAATTAGTACCACATTAGTTAATTATATAGATGATTGACAAATCATAATATATACTAGAATTTACCTTTAAATATTAATAAGAGCTCAACTTAAATTTAGATTGAACAGTTCAATTGAAATCATATTACAATCACCACATTTTTAATTTTTAATTTACCTAAATCTGTGTATTGATAATCTACCAAATTTTCTAAGGCACTAAACCTTCACTTGTCCTCATCTAAACCCTTCACAGCTGCAGCACCTCTACCACGACCCTCACACTACACTCTTCATGGATTGTTTCTTGACAATTGGCTATAAAATGATTTCGAATATTGAAATCGAAGTTATTTTTGCCGGCATTCATTTACTCTATTTGTAAAATAATTTTTATTTTATTTTATTTTTATGAAGTTGGTTTGAATTTAACAAAATGAATTCGGTTTTCATTGATCCTATATCTCCTTTTATTTAGATGGATAAATTGATCCTATATCTCCTTTTATTTCTAATTTTTATTAACCTATTTTCGAAATTTTTCTTTCTTATTTTTGTTAGCTTGTTTTACAAGGTAAAGGTGAAGCTATATTATAAGTAAACAACATTTCACTATTTCGATATTCATGAACAAAAAGTCTTCTATTTTATTATTTGATAGTATATTCCTAACAATAATACTAAGAATATTGATTCTTATACTTTCTAATAAGTTCATATTTTTTTAATTAACAATACTTAAAATGTGAGATATTTAACAGTAAAAAGTAAACAACATTTCAACATTCTAGCATTCATCAATGAAAAATCTTTCATTTTATTATTTCATAATATTTTTCAAACAATAATACTAAGAATCTTGATTCTCATACATTATAATAAGGTCACATTTTTTTATTTAATTATACTCAAAATGTGAGAAATTGAATAGTGACTTTTTTGTTAACTTATTCTAAAAGTTTTTCTCTCTTATTTTTGTTAACATGTTCTGCAAGGCAGGAAGGAAGTAGTATCACATGTAAACAACATTTCTATATTCTGATATCCATGAGTGAAAAATATTTTATTCTATTATTTGATAATATTTTCTTAACAATAATACTAAGAATATTGATTCATATACATACTAATGAGATCATTTTTTCTTTTCGATAATATTCAAAATGTGAAACATTTAACAATGAATTTGTTTGGATGAATAAATTGATCCTACATCTCCATTTCTCTCTAGTTTTTGTTAATTTCTTCTGTAACTTTTCTCTCTTATTTTTGTTAACAAATTCTACAAGGTAAGGAGGAAGCGGTATTGCAAGTAACCAACATTTCAATATTCCGCCATTAATGAACGAAAAATGTTCTATTTTATTATTTGATAATATTTTTCTAACAATAATACTAAGAATATTGATTCTTATATATATTAATGAGGTTGCATTTTTTTATTCAATAACACTTAAAATGTAAGACATTTAACAGTAAATTTGTTTAATTAGATAAATTGATCCTACATCCCCCCACTCTATAGTTTTTGTTAACCTGTTCTAAAAGCATTTTTCTCTTATTTTTGTTAATTTGTTCTGTAAGGTAAGGACGAAGTAGCATCACAGGTAAACAACATTTCAATATTTCAATATTAAAAAATGAAAAATATTTTATTTTATTATTAGATAATATTTTTTTAATAATAATACTAAAAATATTGATTTTCACTGATTTTTTTAACCTGTTATGGAAGCTTTTCTCTCTTTTTTTTTTAACTTATTTTTCAACGTAAGAAGGAAACAATATCACAAGTAAACAACATTTCAATATTTCGACATTGATGAATAAAAATCTTTTATTTTATTATTTGATAATATTTTTCTAAAAATAAAGCTAAGAACATTGATTCTTACACATATTAATAATGTCGTATTTTTTTATTCAATAATACTTAAAATGTAAGACATTTAACCGTGAATTTATTTGGTTAAATAAATTGATTATACATCTCTCTTTCTCTCTAGTTTTTTTTAACCTATTTTGTAAGGAAATGAGAAAGTAGTATCACAGATAAATAACATTTCAATATTTCGACATTTAAAAATAATTTTTTTTATTTTGTTAATTGATAATATTTTTTAAATAATAATACTAAGAATATTAATTGTTATACATACCAATGATGTCGTATGTTTTTATTCAATAATACTCAAAATGTGAGATATTTGACAGTGAATTTGTTTGGTTAGATAAATTGATTCTATATCTCCCTTTCTTTCTGTTTTTTTTAGCCTCTTTGGAAGATTTTCTCTCTTATTTTTGTTAGCTTCTTTTACAAGGTAAGGAGGAAGCAACATCATAGATAAACAACATTTCAATATTCTGATAATCATGAATTAAAAATCTTGTATTTTATTATCTAATAATATTTTCCTAACAATAATGTTACAATTTTAATTCATCACAACCTATGAGAATCAATTTTACAAATACCTGGGGTGCAAGAAAGTTGTTCTTCAATTTCCAACAACTGGAAAAACTTAATTTCTTCCTCAATACAGTGATTTTACTCAACCAATAATATACACAATATGAAAAATTTAACGTAATGCAAAAAACAAGAAAATCAACACAAGAACAGAAAGATGATCTTAGAAAAATAAGACTTGAATTCTTTATTCAACTGAAAAATTACAAAAAACAATTGAATTTTCACACACTCACTTGTTCTTTCTTTTCAGTTTTTTTCTTCTCTCTGTTTTTCTCTTCACCCATGTGTCTTTTCCCCTCAGCTCATGGTTTTATTTATGTTACAACTAATACAACTCAACACCAATAAACTGCTGCCACTTATTATCAATAAAACTAGTTGCCACGTCTTAAACTGAAGAGACAATACAAAACACAGAATTTACCTCAGCTATCATTCTGAAATTTTGAATTACATCCTACAAAACTCCACCTTAATTCTAAATTTCATATTCAAGCTTTCTTTCTCCAGTCATTAGCATGCTTAGTTATCTTCATGATCCATGTCTTTCAACCATCACATCCCGAAACTAACTCATGCTTCAACATATTACCTTATTCCATCAAGCTTTTATATTGAGTAACTTCAAGCAATGCTTGAATTTTGCCCCTGGTATAAGCTTGGTAAGCATATCTGCAGGGTTATCTGATGTGTTCACCTTCTGCAAATTCACTTCACCTTTAGCTATCAAGTCCCTTATAAAATGCAACCTTACATCAATGTGTTTAGTTCTCTTATGATACACCTGATGCTTTGAGAGTTGAATTGCACTCTGACTGTCACACATTCTTGTTTAAATCCCAACTCAGTCATAATGCCTTTTAACCATAATGCTTCCTTAATTGATTCAGTGACTACCATATACTCAGTTTCAGTGGTTGATAGTGTAACTACAGCTTGCAATGAAGACTTTTAGCTAATAAGACAATCAAACACAGTGAATGCATAACCTGATAATGACCTCATTTTATCAATTTTTGCTGCATAATCTGAATCTACAAATCCTTTCACATAATCAGTTGAATTTTTGTTAGCTTTATATACTAAGCAGGTGCTAAGACTTCCCTTCAGGTACCTGAGTATCCACTTTAGAGCATCCCAATGTGCCTTTCCAGATTTTCCCATGAATCTGTTAACTACGCTTAATGAATGTGCTAAATTCGGTCTTGTACAAACCATAGCATACATAAGACAACCTACTAAACTAGTATATGGTCTTATAGACATATACTCAGCATCAGCTTTAGACTTTGGTGATTGATCATTTGACAACTTAAAATGTGCTGCAAATGGAACACTAACAGGTTTAGCTTTTTTCATGCCAAACTTTAAAAGTACTTTTGCTATGTAGTGCTCCTATGACAACTTGAGCACTTTATCCCTTTTGTTTCTTGTGATTTCAATCCCAAGTATCCTTCTTACAGTGCCAAGATCTTTCATGTCAAAAGTTGAACTTAAGTGCTCCTTCAATTTTAAAATTTTTTTCTTGTCACCACTAGCAATGAGTATATTATCAACATAAATAAGTTAATATATCATATCCATGTATGTTTGACCTCTGAAATACACATAAGAGTCATAAGAACTTCTGGTATATCCATTACTCTTCATGAATTCATGAACCTTCAAGTTCCATTGTCTAGGAGATTGCTTAAGTCCATACAAGGACTTTTCAAGTAAACAAACACAATCTTCTTTACCTTTCACAATGAATCCTTCAGATTGATTCATAAAATTTTTCTCATCAAGATTCTCATGTAGAAACGTTGTCTTGACATCCATCTGCTCCAATTCTAAGTCAAAAACAGTTACCAAAGCAAGCAAAATCCTTATTGAGGTGTGTCTTACTACAAGAGAGAATACCTCATTAAAATCTACTCCTTCATTTTGGGTAAATCCCTTTGCTACTAACCATGCCTTATACCTTATTGAGCCTGAACCTGTCACATCTTCTTTCCTTTTAAACAGCCACTTACATCCTATAATTCTCTTATCATTAGGCTTTTCAACAAGCCTCCAAGTTTTGTTTTTTATCAAAGAGTTCATTTCATCTATCATGGCTTGTTGCCATTCTTTAGATTCTGAACTTTTAAGTACCTCTTCAACTATGGTAGGTTCAGTTTTGTTCAATTCCTCAGCAGTAAGTAGTGCATAGGCTATTAGGTCAACATATCCATACCTCTCAGGTGGCTTTATTTGTCTCTTTGCTCTGTCTCTTATCAAATTATAGTCATCTTGATCATCTTAATCTGAATATGTGTTATTTTGCATTGGTTTTTGCTGTATTAAGTTTCCATCATCCAGCTCCACCTCAAACTAAGTCTTACTTGAGCTTTGAGGTGCAGAAACTAAGCTGCTACCTCCCTTGACTTCATTTCTAAGTAGTTCAAATTCATGGAAGATGACATCCCTACTTATAACACACTTACCATACCTCCCATTGTGACACCAAATCCTATAGCCTTTAACTCCCTTGGGGTATCCAACAAACACCCCCTTTATAGCTCTAGGATCTAGTTTTCCTTGCCTTACACGAGCATAAGCAGTACAGCCAAATACTCTAAGGTGGCTGAGTTTTGGTGGCTTTCCAGACCATAATTCCTAAGGAGTTTTAAAGTTCAAAGCTGAAGAATGGCACTTATTTAGGACATATCCAGCAGTTGTAACTGCTTCTGCCCAAAACATTTTTAATAACCCAGAATTTAGTAACATGCATCTTATTCTTTCTAATAAAGTCCTATTGAGTCTCTCAGTTCTAATAGAGTCTTATTGAGTCTCTCAGCCAAACCATTTTATTGAGGTGTGAACCTCACTATTTTGTGCCTCTTAATTCCACACTCTTTACAGAACTTATCAAATTCCCCACTACAAAATTCCATTTCGTTATCAGTCTTAAAAGTCTTGACCTTTCTTTCTTTTTGATTTTCTACCATGTTTTTCCAAGTCTTAAAGCATTTCAATACCTGATTTTTACTTTGAAGAATATACACCCATGTTTTTTTTAGAATAATCATCAAGAATAGTCAAAAAAATACCTTGATCCACCTAGTGATGCTACTTGGGCTGGACCCTAAAGGTCACAGTGCATATAATCAAGAACATTTTGAGTTGTATGTATCCCAGCATCAAATTTAATTATGTGATGCTTACTTAAAATGCAATATTCACAATTTTCTAAATGGCAACCATTTACATCACCTAGCAAGCCTTGCTTGTTTAATTCCAGCAACCCCTTTTTCTCCCAGATGACATAATTTACAGTGCCATAACATCATCTTGCTGTCCTTTTTATCTTCTATTGCATTTACAGCACCGAGAACTACTACACCATCAAGAATATACAACCCATTCTTCTTTACCCCTTTTAATATCACCATCAAACCTTTAGTTACTTTCAACATTCCTAATTCAGCTTTGAAACAATACTCTTTTTGATCTAGCATGCCTAAGGATATTAAATTCCTCTTTAATTCAGGAACAAATCTAACTTCAGTGAGTTTTCTAATGATTCCATCATGCATCTTCAATCTAATTGTCCCAATACCCTTCACATCACATGTCACATTATTCCCCATCAATACTTTTCCTCCTTCTAACAAAGTTAAGGAAGAAAATAAAGATTTATTCGGTGTCATATGAAATGAACATCCAGAGTCTAAAATCCACTCACCTTCATGTGAATTTGCTAATGCAATAAGTATGAAGGCTGATTGAAATTCCTTATCTGTGACAGTTGTTGCATCTCCTGTGTTATGACTTGATTTCTCCTTCTTCAGTTTTATCCTCTCCGGACAATCCCTCCTGAAATGACCTTCTTTGTGGCAGTAAAAACATTTCAGTTTCTTGGGTTTTGATGCTAATCTTGATCCTCCTTTCTTGACTTTAAAGTCTATCTTTTCAGTTTTACCTCTTACATAAAAACCTTCAGCTGATCGAGAGTCTTTCATATCTTTCCTTTTGTTCAATTCTTTGGAATTTAAGGCTAATTTCACATCATCCATTGATACTGAATCCCTACCATACAATAAGGTATCCACAAAATGTTCATAGGTTTTTGGTAAAGAAGTAAGGACAATCAATGCTTGGTCCTCATTTTCTATTTTGATATATATGGTTTCAAGATCGAGTAATATCTTGTTAAATTTATCAAGGTATTCTGAAATAGATCCACCTTCTTCAAGACTGAACGAATATAGTCTTCTTTTCAAATAAAGCCTATGTGCTAGTGACTTTGTCATATATCTTGATTCCAATTTGTTCTAAATGCCTAACGCAATGTTTTCTTTAGAAACTTCCCTTAGAACACCATCTTCAAGTGAGAGAATAAAGGCCCTGTGATCCTTCTTAATGATATTCCTTTTATCTTCATCTTTCAACTCTGCTGACATCTTGGATTCCTCAACCAGTGCTTCTTCAAGCCCTTCATATACCAAGAATGCACATATCTTCATTTTCCAGAGATTAAAATCGTTGTCACCCCATAAATTTTTCCATGGAAAACTTAATTGACACCATCTCTTGATCCTCTATGCTCTGATACCACTTGTTGCAATTTTAATTGATCACAACATGTGAGAATCAATTTAACAAATACCTAGTATGAAAGAAAGTTGTTCTTCAATTTGCAACAACTGAAAAAACTTAATTTCTTCCTCAATACAGTGATTTTACTCAACTAACAATACACCAAATATGATAAAAAAAAATAAGACTTGAATTCTTTATTCAACTAAAAAATTACAAGAAACAATTAAACTTCCACACACTCACTTATTCTTTCTTTTCAGTGTTTTTCTTCTTTCTATTTTCCTCTTCACCCCCATGTCTTTTCTTCTCAGTTTATGCTTTTATTTATGTTACAACTAATACAGCTCAACACCAATAAACTACTGCCACTTCATTATCAATAAAACTAGTTGCCACGTCTTAAACTGAAGAGACAATACAAAACACATAATTTACCTCAGCTGTCATTCTAAAATTTTGAATTACATCCTACAAATGAAAGTAAGAATAATAATTCTTATGCAAACTAATGAGGTCATATTTTTTTATTTAATAATACTGAAAATGTGAGATATTTAATAATGAATTTGTTTGGTTAGATAAATTAACCAGGTATCTCTCTTTCTCTCTGGTTTTTGTTAATCAATTCTAAAAGCTTTTCCCTTTTTTTTTTGTTAACTTGTTTTGCAATACAAGAAGGAAGTTGTTTCACAAGTAACCGAGATTTCAATATTCTGACATTCACAAATGAAAAATCTTTTCTTTTTTATTTGATAATATTTTTCTAATAATAATAATAAGAATATTGAATTTTATACATATTAATAAGGTCGTATTTTTTATTCAATAATACTTAAAATATAATATATTTAACAGTAAATTTGTTTGACTGGATAAATTGATCCTACATTACCTTTTCTCTTTGGCTTTTGTTAACCTGTTTTGGAAACTTTTATCTCTTATTTTTGTTAATTTATTCTGTAAGGTAAGGGAGAAGCAGTATCATAGGCAAACAACATTTTAATATTTCGACATTCATAAATGAAAAATTTTATATTTTATTATTTTATAATATTTTTCTAATAATAATACTAAAAATATTGATTCTTATACATATTAATAAGGTTGTATTTTTTTATTCAATAATACTCAAAATCTAAGACATTTCACAGTGAATTTACTTGATATTATAAATCTCAAGCTAGTGGTGTAGAATGTAAGGAATGTTGATTTCTAACCTTAGAACTTGATACTGGAGCAAATAATTCAATAAAATATGATAATGAATCAAACATAAATGATGGGTATTTTTCAAAAATTGTGTATTAAGGCTTGCATGGCGAGCTTATTACTGCATCAAAAAATTTTATTTTCAGTTGTCATGAGAAAATTATGGTTGATAAAACCCATTTTACAGAAGGTCTCAACATTTTTCAAAACATCTATTTTCATTACCAAAATGCAGAAACCCATTGTTACCGACCTCATATTTCTAAAGACATTAGGAATACTTGACAATGATTGAGTGCAGTTAATTTAAAAGAAATCAAGGATGTTTGATAACTACTGGAGGCAGTCAGAACAACTCTGCAACTACAACTGTCATGAGGTATCATTTTTTGCTTTAAAGAGTAAACATATGGTAGTTATGATTTAAATAAATAAAATTGATATAAATAATATATTTTTGATAGTTCAAATAAATAAATTTAATTTAAATTATATACATATAATAATTTTAGTTAATATAAACAAAATTGAATAAAAAAGTATACATATAATAGTTTAAGATTTTATATTATCAATTTCTAAAATAAAGAAAAATAAATTATTATTGCGAATGGTACACAGGTTTAACAAAAGAATTTTATTTATTTTTTCATCCCATAGATTATTTCATTATTTATATTTATGCTATTATTAAATTTTTATAAAATTCTGAAATATTGTATATATCTCACAATGTGAGATCAATTTTTTTCCTCATTATTATTTTAGGATGAGAAAACATCAAATTACAAACTAAAATTTTTAAACAATACTTATTTAATTTATTTAAAAATTAATTTTATTGTTATTTTTATCCATAAATTACGATTCATTGATTTGTCCAATTTTATAAAATTGACTGAAAACGAATATAAATAAATGACTCGCTAGTTTTGTAAAGTAATCAAGTTTTAAATTTTATTATATGTCACAACATTAATGAATATACTTTTACTCTAATTTTTTTAGACATATGAATAGTTGAACGTTCAATTTCTTAACTTTTAAATATTTTACAACTTTCATCAATTAGTACCACATTACTTAATTGTATAGACAATTGACAAAACATAATACATACTAGAATTTACCTTTAAATATTAATAAGGGTTCAATTTAAATTTAGATTGAATAGTTCAATTGAAATCATATTACAATCACCACATTTTTAATTTCTAATTTACCCAAATCTATGTATCGACAATCTACCAAATTTTCTAAGCCACCAAAAGTTCACTTGTCTTCATCTAAGCCTTTCACAGCCGTAGCATCTCTACCACAGCTCCCACACTACACCACTCATTAGATGTTTCTTGATAATTGGCTATAAAATGATTTTGAAAATTGAAATCGAAATTGTTTTTGCCAGCATTCATTTACTCTATTTGTAAAATAATTTTTATTTTATTTTATTTTATGAAGTTCGGTTTTCATTAGTTTAATTCTTAGAGACATTTCTAAAACTAGTGATGCGGAATAAGAGAAAAGCAAACTTTCAAAAATAGAACCAAGTATTAAAGCAAATTATTCAATAAAATATGATATTGAATCTGACTTAGATGATGGGTATTTCTCAAAAATCATGGATTATAACTTGCATGGCGAGCCCATCATTACATCAGATAACTCTGTTTTTGTTTGTTATGAGAATATTTTGGTTGATGAAACTAATTTTGTGGAAGGTCTCAACACTTTTTAAAACATTTATTTTCATTGCTAAAATATGAAACCTCATTGTTACTGGCCTCACATTTCTGAAGAAATCAGGAATATTTTACAACAATTGGGTGTAGTTAAGCTAGAAGAAAGCAGGGATGTTTGACAACGATTGGGTGCAGTCAAGACAACTTTACAACTATAATTGTTCTACAACATCATTTTTTTAATTTTATTATTTGATAATATTTATTCTTATATATAATATTTAGGTATATAAAAAATTTTACTAATGGTATTTTTTTAGTAGTTCAAATAAATAAATTCGAGTTAAATGGTACACATATAATGATTGTACCTAATATAAATAAAATTAAGTAAAAAAGTGTACATATTATAGTTTAATACTTTTTTTTATTGGTTTCTAAAAATTAAAAATGAATTGTTGTTGCAAATTATGCCTAAATTTGTTAAAATAGTTAATATTTTGCTAGTGAATTATAATACATCTATCGTATATTTAATTTGAATACTTGAATAACAATCAATGACTCATTTTTGTTTTCATTGAATATACTAATTTCACTCATTTTTATTCACACTACTTTAATAAAATTTTTCATGATGTCAATTGTTGCCAATATACTTTTTCTCTTATTTTGGTTAAATTTTCTTAAAATTAATCCTCTCTCTTTTAGTTTATTTATAAAATAATTTTTACTTTATTTTATTTTTGTAAAGTTAGTTTGAATTTAACAAAATGTTTTGATTTTCATTGGTTTGATTCTTAGCAATATTTCTGAAACCAGTTATGTAGAATAGAAGAAAGGCGGACTTATAACCTTAGAATCTGATACTGTAGTAGATAAGTTCATGAAAAATGATTTGATTTAAATTATGAGTATATTTAAGAAATCGTGAATTATAACTTGAATGGTGAGCCCATCACTATATTAGGTAACTCTATTTTTAGTTGTTATGAAAAGATTCTAGTTAATAAAATCCAATTTGCAAAAATTCTCAACTCTTTTCTAAACATCCATTTTCATTGTCAAAATGCGCAAAAGTATTTTTAATGACTTCACATTTCTGAAAAAATTAAAAATGCTTAACAACGATCAGGTACAGTTAGCCTAAAAGAATTCAAGAATATTTGACAATAACTGGGTGCAGTCAGGAGAACTCTGCAACTATAATTATTTTGCGGCATTATTTTTTATTTTAAAAAGTATACATATAGTAGTTATGATTTATTTACTCTATTTGTAAAATAATTTTTATTTTATTTTTATGAATTATGACTTGCAAGTAATGGATTATGGATTATGACTTGCAAGATGAGCCCATCATTACATCAGACAATTCTGTTTTCAGTTGTTATGAGAATATTTTAGTTGATGAAATCAATTTTGTAGAAGATCTCAACATTTTTTAAAATATCTATTTTCATTATTAAAATGCGAAATCTCATTGTTACTGACCTCACATTTATTAAGAAATTAAGAATATTTGACAATGATTGGGTGTAGTTAACCTAAAAGAAAATATGAATGTTTGACAACGACTGAGTGCAATTAAGATAACTTTACAACTACAACTGTTCTACAATATCATTTTTTGTTTTAAAGGATATAAATATGGTCGTTGTGATTTATGTAAACAAAATTGATATAAATAGTATATTAAATGGTATACATATAGTGATTATGGTTAATATAAATAAAATTAAGTAAAAAAGTATACATATGATAGTTTAAGATTTTTTATTGTCAATTTTTAAAATAAAAAAATAATTATTGTTATCACAAGTAAACAACATTTCAATATTTCGACATTTATTAATGAAAAATCTTCTAATTTGTTATTTGACGATATTTTTCTAAAATTAATACTAAAAATATTGATTCTTATATATACCTAAAAGTTTTTCTCTCTTATTTTTGTTAACATGTTATGCAAGGTAAGGAGAAAACAGTATCATAGGTAAATAACATTTTAACATCCGACATTTATAAATGAAAAATCTTGTAATTTATTATTTAATAATATTTTTCTAACAATAATTTTAAGAATATTGATTCTTACACGTACTAATGAATTCGTATTTTTTTATTCAATAATACTCAAAATGTGAGATATTTAATAGTGAATTTGTTTGTATGGATAGATTAATCCTATCTCCTTTTTTGTCTGGTTTTTGTTAATATGCTCTGAAAGCTTTTCTCTCTTATTTTTATTAACCTGTCTTGCCAAGTAAGAAAGAAGCAGTATTATACGTAAACAACATTTCAATATTTCAACATTCATAAATTAAAAGTCCTCTAGTTTATTATTTCATAATATTTTCTTAACAATAATACTAAGAATAATGATTCTTATACATACTAATGATGTTGTATTTTTTTAATTTAATAATACTCAAAATGTGAGATATTAAATAACGAATTTGTTTGGTTCGATAAAGTGATCATACATATTCTCTTTTTTTTTTTTTGTGTTAACTTGTTATGCAAGTTTTTTCATCTTATTTTTGTTAACTTGTCCTACAAGGCAAGGAAAAAACAATATTACAGGTAAATAAGATTTCAATATTCTGACATTAATGAATGAAAAATCTTCTCTTTTATTATTTGATAATATTTTTCTAACAATAATATTAAAAATATTGATTCTTATGTATACTAATGAGGTTATATTTTTTTTATTCGATAATACTCTTTTCAAGGCATCTTTTTTCATTTTCAAAATGTGAAAACCCATTATTATTGACCTCATATTTATGAAAAAATTAAAAATATTTGACAGCGATTTGGTGTAGTTAGCCTAGAAAAAATCAGAAATGTTTGACAATAATTGAGTGCAATCAGGATAACTTTACAACTACAATTGACATGAGGCATCATTTTTTACTTTAAAGGGTATACATATAGTGGTTGTGATTTATATGAACAATATATTTTTGTTGGTTTAAATAAATAAATGATATACATATGATAGTTTAAAATTATACATATGATAGTTTAAAATTTTTTATTGTCAGTTTTCAAAATAAAAAAAAAATGAATTGTCATTGCGAATGGTATACACGTTTGCCAAAAAAATTCTATTTTTTTTATCCCACAGATTATGTAATTATTTATATTAATGTAATATTTAAATTATCAATAAAATATGATAATGAATCTAACTTAGATGATGGGTATTTCTTAGAAATTGTGGATCATAATTTATATGGTGAGCCCATCACTACATTAAGCAATTCTGTTTTTAGTTGTTATGAAAAGATTTTGGTTAATAAAACCCAATTTGCAGAATGTCTTAACTCTTTTCTAAACATCCATTTTCATTACCAAAATGCACAGACCCATTGTTACTGACTTCACATTTCTGAAGAAATTAAAAATGCTTGACAACAACTGGTCGCAGTCAGGACAACTCTGCAACTACAATTGTCTTGCAGCATTATTTTTTGTTTTAAAAAGCATGCATATAATAGTTATGATTTATGTAAACAAATTTGATATAAACAGTATATTTTTGATAATTCAAATAGATAAATTTAAATTAAATTATCTATATCAGTGATTGAAGTTAATATAAACAAAATTGTATAAAAAAATGCATATAAGATAGTTTAAATTCAACAAAATAATTTCAATTTTCATTGGTTTGATTCCTAACGATATTTCTCAAACTAGTGATGTAGAATGTAAGGAAGGCAGACTTCTAACCTTAGAACCTGATACTGAAGCAAATAATTCAATAACATATGATAATGAATCAAACTTAAATGATGGATATTTCTCAAAAATCGTGGATTATAGCTTGCATGGCGAGCCTATTACTACATCAAAAAACTTTATTTTCAGTTGTTATAAGAAAATTCTAGTTGATGAAATCTATTTTACATTATTTTATCAGGTACGTGAGTAACAACTTTTTATAATTAAATTTGTTGAATAATGAAGAAATTTGAAAAACAAAGTTTAAATTGACAAGAAAGAGTATAGCTAGAGTATACTGGGCATTCACATTGGCACCAATTTTAGTGAAGTTGCAATAACAAAAAATAGAGAAAATGTAACTCAAGCTATTTATTACATTAGTGATCTTGATTATCTAGAGTTGTTGAAAATATTTATAAAATTGAGATAAATAATATACATATAATAATCATAATTTATATAAATAAAATTAAATTAAAGTATGTACATATAGTAGTTGTGATTCATATAAAAAATTGATATAAACAGTATCTTTTTGGTGGTATAAATAAATAAATTTAATTTTAATAGTATACATATAATGACTGTAGTTAATATAAATAAAATTGAGTATAAAAGTATACGTATAATAGTTTAACATTTTTTTTTGGTCAATTTTTGAAAATATTAAAAAATAAATAATTATTACAAATGGCGCCAATGTTTGCTAAAAAACTTAATATTTTATTGGTGAATTATAATATATATTTTAAATATTTAGTTTCAATACTTGAACAAAAATCGAATACACATATTTGTTCTTATTAAAAATACTAATTTTACACATTTTTATTTACACCACTTTTATAAAAATTTTATAATATTAACTATTAGCAGCATATTTTTGTTCTTATTTTTATTAAATTTTTTGAAAATTAATCAACTTTTTTATCTACATCGATTACTTCATTATTGCATTTAATGTAGAAAAATGTTTATCAATGAAAGTAATCGTCATATTACTGAATTAACTATATATAGAATTGATATGACCTAATAATAAAATTATATATTTTTCAAAATAATCAAAATAGTCATTACAAATTTGTCAATTAACACGGAAGAAAATTCGCGCCATTAGTGTAATAGTTTTGAGTTGTTGAATTAGTAATAAAAATACACTTGTGAATGTTTTAAAAAACTTTAGATAATTAGGGTCACTAATGTAACATACAGCTTGAGATGCGATTATTTCATCTTCCCCGTTACAATTTAAATAAATTTGTGCTATTGTAAATGCTTATCATACTCTGAGCTGCACTTTCTTTTTCTATATTAAATTTCAAATCAAATTAAAATAGATCATAAGATTTGAGGTTTGACATAATTATAAATGCATAATATTTGCATGTGTGTATTGATTTTGAGTTAAATTCATATATTATATTGATAAAATAATAATTAAACACAATATACCTATTGAAATTTATTTATATTTGTAATTAAAACCCCATGATTCACTTTAAAATGATAGCTAGATGCAAACATTATTATTTTGAAAGTTGAATTACAAGCATATATTTATAAATTTAGATATTGATTTTAATTTTTGAGTATGATTCTATAATTTTAATTTTCTAGTATTAATGAAAATAATTAATATATCTTTATAATTTTATCTACGCACTATATTGTTTATTTGTTGTAAATAATTTATTTCTTCATTTTTTATACATAAAAAATATGGCATTATCTTTAATGGTAAGTTTTGATTCAATTTAGCTCATAATATTTATTTGTAATGGTAACCAAATATGTGCATTGTGCACCACCTCGTAATGCAGCTTATTTGTAAATATTTGTTAAATTTTTTAATTAATAAAAATTTTAATTTACGAACTAAATACATTTAGAGAGTGAAATTTATTTAACAATTAATGAATTAGAAAATTTAGCTAAAATTGTTTTAACATCACAATTTAGTAAATAAAATTATATATATATTAGATTATATTAGTGAAAAAGTAGTTAAAAATCAGTTGTTAATGTATGAAGGTAGTTAAAAATTTAATTATTTGAAAGTTAATTATGTTACTACAAGACTGAATTAACTAACAACAATTATTAAGATTTGAGTTTTTTCATTACATTTTTAAATATAAAAAAAAGTTGTAAGTATTTATTAAATTTTTTATTAGTAAAAATTTTAATTTATGAACTAAATACATTTAAAGGATGTAAAATTTATTTTGTAATTAATAAATTAGAAAAAATTTAAGTAAAATTATTTTAACATTACAATTTAATAAATAAATAATACATATATCAAAATTTTAAATTACATTAGTTAAAAATCAATAGTTAAGATATGAAAATAGTTGAAAAGTTAACTATTTAACAGTTGGTTATATAGTTGAAAAATTAAAATAACTAACAACAATTATCAAGATTAAAATTTTTTTATTATATTCTTAAATATGAAAATAAATTTGTAATAGTTTTTTCAATACATGAGAGAATAAAAAACCTCAGTTTCAAAAGAGTGTAACAGAGAAGAATTCTTTGTTGATAACTTGTGAGAATTAAAGTATACGTGACAAATATTATAAATAAGATACAACTGTATTCTTTAATTTTGGGTTAATAATGAATTTTTTATTAGTTTTTTTAATAGTGAATGTAGGTCATTATTGATTGAACTACATAATTGATTTTGTCTTTACATTAGTAAATAATTTTATTATTATTCATTAAGTTTTTTTATGTTGATTATTTATTTTGAGATAAAATATTGCATTAAGTGTTCTTGTGATTTCATTTTTAATGAGATTATTTTTGTTGAATATTTGTGAATTATTTTTTAGATTATTTCTTGGTTTAATTACAATACTAAAATATTAAAAAGTTAACAATTAAAAATTTATCATTAACTTATTTTTATTATCTTATCAATTACGTGAGTAACAAATTTTCATAATTGAATTTGGTGAAAAATGAAGAATTTTGAAGGATGAAACTTGATTTGGAAAGAGAGAGTGCAGCTCAGAATATACTGAGTGTTTACATTATCACCAATTTTATTGAAATTATAATAGCAGAACATAGAGAAAATATACATTGGTTTATTGCATTAGTAGCCTTAACTATCTAGAATTATTAAAAATATTTATAAAATTAAAATAAATAATGTACATGTAATAATCGTAGTTTATATAAATAAAATTGAGTTAAAGAGTGTATATATAGTGATTATAATTTATATAAAAAAAATGATATAAAAGATATCTTTTTAATAGTTTGAATAAATAAATTTGATTTAAATATTGTACATATAATGATTATATATAATGTAAATAAAATTAAATAAAAAAGTGTATATATAATAGTTTAAAAATTTTCTTTTAGTTGGTTTCTAAAAACAAAGAAGAATGAATTGTTGTTATAAATGATACCCAAGTTTGTTATAAGACTCAATATTTTACTGGTAAATTATAATATATTTATTATGTATTTAACTTTAATGCTTGAATAAAAATCAACAACTCATTCTTATTTTTGTTAGAAACATTAATTTTACTCATTCTTGTTCGCACCATTTTCATGAAACCGTTCATGATGTCAATCGCTACAATCATATTTTTTTTCTTTCATTCTAATTAAATTTTTCTAAAACTAATCATCTTTTCTTTAGTTTCTCAATTGAATTAGATAAATTTTATATGTATACCAACTAGTCCACTATTACTCTTAATGTTAGAAAATTCTCGTTAGCGAGAATAATCGTTATGCTACTAAATTCACCATATATGGAATTATTATTGACTAATAATGAGATTATATTTTTTTTAATATGATCAAATTAATATTTTTTTACATTAACGACCTTGATTATCCAGAGTTATTAAAAGTATTTACAAAATTAACATAAATAGTGTACATATGATGATTATGATTTATGTAAACAAAATTGAATTAATGGGTGTACATATAATGATTGTGATTCATGTAAATAAAATTAATATAAATAGTATCTCTTTAATAGTTTAAATAAATAAATTTAAGTTAAATAATATATATATAATAATTGTGATTAATATAAATAGAATTGAATAAAAAAATATGCATATGATAGTTTAAGATTTTTTTTTTTGTTGGGTTATAAAAATGAAATAGAATGAATTGTTATTACAAATTGTACCCAAATTCGTTAAAATATTCAATATTTCACTGATGAATTAAAAAAAATCTTATGTATTTAGTTTTAATGCTTAAACAAGAATCAATTACTCATTTTTATTCTCATCAAAAATGTTAATGTTACTCATTTTTATTCGCACTATTTTTATAAAATTTTTTATAATGTTAATTATTACTAGTGTATTTTTTTTCTCTAATTTTAGTTAAATTTTTCTAAAACTAATCCCCTTTCCTTTAATTTCTCAATTGAATTAGATAAATTCATTTAGTTTCTCAATTGAATTAGATAAATTTTATATCAACATTGACTACTCTATTACTACTTTTGATGTAAAAAAATACCCGTTGACAAGAGTAATCGTTATATTACTAAATTCACCACATATATAATTGATATGTCTTAACAGTAAGATTATATATTTTACAAAATGATCAAAACAATCATTATTAATCTCTTTATCGATGGTTAACAAAATTTTTACCACTAATTTGATAACTTTGAGTTGTTAAATTAATAATAGAAACACACATATGAATGCCTTCAACAACTTTAGTTAATTAAAATTACTTATACAATAGACAATTTAAAGTGTAATTATTTCATTTTCGGTCATTGCACCCTTTCTCTCTATGTTAAATTTCGTCTTTCAAAGTTCTTCATTTTTTCGTTAAATTTAATTTTGAAAATTTGTTTCCCACGTATACAAATGACAATATAGATCACGACACAATTATTTAATTCAAAATTGATACACAGGATTTAATTATAGAATATGGAGCATTTAACACAGTTATCCTTTTAATAATAGTAATACTCATCGTTACTAGCTAAACTCATTGCTTATGTAATTTGATTTGAAAAACGATTGTCCAACATTTTTTGAAATATGATTGCATATATAGCAAGCAACTTAGTTTTTCATCCAAACAATTTTTCTTTAGATTGATGCTCAAAGTACCTTTGTAAGATACAATCAATAAAGTTACAGTTTCACATGAACAATAATGTGGACCATGCAACGATTTTTTCAGGAGTGAACCATCAATTTCGACTTCATAATTTATACGCTATTGTTTCTAATAAGGTAACACTTACATGCCACGAAAAAAGGTGTATTAGAAACAAAGAGGGGCGCATTAAGTTGTGGGGCTTCTACTTGTGATTTGAGGTATGCTTATGCTGAAGGCTTTGTCAGTGTAAATTCAACATTTTTTTGTTTGTTTTCAAAGGCGTATGTCTAACAAGGTAACGCTCATGTGCCATGAAAATAAATGTATTAGGAACAAAGAGGGACGCATTTAGCTGTGGAGCTTCCAGTTGTGATTTGAGGTATGCTTCGACTGAAGGCTTTGTTAGTGTAAATCTAATTTTTTTTTTCTTTCAAAGGTAGATCATATTTTCTTGACTTGTGTTAATCCATCATGTACTGTCAAAACTCCAATAACATGGAACTGGTTATGTTTATTATCATAAATAGGTATATTATTAAGTTACTGTATTCTCATATGTCTGCAATTCATCAAAACAGTAATAGACCATAACCTATAAAATATTTTAATGCAATGTACTTGCAAAATGTATGTAGAATCCTGGACTTGCAATCAAAATTGTACCGCAGCACCTCGCTTTTTTCCTCCTCCATCAATCAGTCAATCAATCTTTCAAACAAAAAGTTTATTCATTTTGAATTTCACTTTTCCATAAGATTGAGAGAGGGATTGTTTGTACATATCTTTCAAACATACAGGTCCCGAGTTTCTTACTTTTCCACAAATAAAAATATAGTTTATCCATATATAACAAATAAGTCCCCATTACCTTCTATTGTTAAATTCAATGTATGATGTTAAATGACATAACATTTTTGTTTATGAAAATACAAAAGCTCATGGATCTGAATGTTATTATTCCGAATTAAAATCACGGGTACAAGTAATTCACAAGGGCCACACGCAATCAAACTAGCTAGCCATCATGAAAAATATATCCAGCCCTGCTAAAATTTGGGTCGACTCCTTTTGTGCTAGCTTCTGAAATGGCTAACGTTAAAATAAGAAGAAATCAATTGCTTTTTTTACAGCACATGGGTATGGCTATGGTTATGGCTGGCTGCACAAGCAAAAAAATAAAAAAGGCCCTAATTTGTGGGGACTTCACATAGCTTGAAAAGAAGAAGACCGGGTGGACTTGTCCATCAATAAAGGATTTGCAGTAAAGAAAACTTGCTTACAGATTTACCACCCAGGCTCTCAAGAGCCATATCTTCAATCTCATTCAAACTTCTCAGAGAAAGAAGATAGTTAGGGTTATGGGAAACACAATGTAGCGTCGCATGATTTTCGAAGCAAAATCATCAATGCATGGAATAGTAGTTGCACGGGAACTCGGAATTTTATGATGTGTTTTAAAACGAGCTGCAGTCAACGAAAAATGGATTTAGCCATTAAGTAAAACTGAGCATTTGAGTGTGCAATAAAAATATTATAAATATATCATTATTATTAAGTAGAATAATATGATTTTGAATTAAAATCATTATTAACATATAGAATACTTATAAAACAGAATCACAAGGGATCAAATATGAGTGAGTGGTTGTTAATTCTTAATCACAGTAAAAGGTTGTATTGACTGGTGATTGAATTTAAACACTATAAAGTACAAGTAAATATTTTTAATTTAATGTAAAAGACGCGTGACCTTGGAAAAGTTTTAAATTCTCGCGCTCCATTTGGTTGTTCCATCTAGAAGACCAAATGTCTCTTAATGCACCATGCCATGTCTTTATGGTTGGCCCGGCGGCGTCTTCGAGTCTTGTGTATTTTCTTTCTTCTCTCTCGCTTTCGTTGGCGAATATGCTAGTTTTGGTTAGGCAAGAGATCTTTATCTGCTTGCATGAAATCAAGTTCTTCTTATATCACATACACATGACATAATCTACGTTTAGTTTTGTCAATCTCTGTTTGGATGCACTCTTGAGGTGTTTTTTCAGAAAGTTGTTTCCGAGTAGGAGAGCTTTTGCATATGTCTTACAAACCCTTTTTTGTTGTGCCTCAAATATAGTATTTAGTTCCATTATCTTGCACTTTTTTTGTCCTATCGAAATGGGCTTTAATTACATGCTTAACTCTGTTTCTCCAATGTAATTAACAAATTGCCAATAATCATGTTTTGGATTTATTTACTTCAACTTTGTTTAGTTAACATGATATTAGAGTTAATTAAGCTCATATTCAACTCAATCCGCAACTGCTATAAGATTTCTTATTATTCTTTTTTTTTAAGTGAATCGATGAATAAGGCTCAAGGAAATTATGTATATATAGAATACATATACCTAGCTAACTTTGGAGAACTCCAATGAAAATCTAGATTTGTAGTGAGAAAAAAGAAATTAAAGAAAGTAGAAAGTGGCTTTGAATTGTTAGAATTACATCGCCCCCGCTATATTTTCTGTCTCCAAGTTGGAGTGAAAATAAATAGTGGCCACAAAAGTTTGTACATATAATGCAAAGATTTGAGAATTCATTGGTCATCATGTATCCACCAAAGCGTTCCCATTTCTCCATTTAGGGCAACACCATGCGGATTCTAACTGATATAGATAAAGGTCGTTCAAATTTAAAAATTGTGATTGCTTGTCTTTAAATTTGATCCATCCAAGCCCTAGCCATCTGGCCAAAATGATACGGTATTTTGAAAATTATGACTAAAACATTAGAACAACTAAAGTTAATTTATGGTCCGCAAACAAGTTTGATGAGATCCCAATGTCTGACTAATGCATGATAACTATGTCTCGAAATTTAATTGGATTATGGAGACTAAGGACTGAAGAAGATAGAAAGTGAACATGCTTAAAACCCGAACTTTGGCTTTAATTTATAGTATACCGTATGGTGTAATATTAACATTTAGGTCCTTGAGAATTTGTGCATTCACAACTGATAAAATTTGTCTGTTTTAATCAAATAAGTTCCTGTTATAATTTTAAATTTTAACCCTTATGATATGGGAATTAGTAATATACATTATGTATAGTTTATATTCTTTAACACAAAATTTAAAATCTTAAACATTAAAACAATTGACAAAAACAAAATTTAAGTATCATAAAATTTTAAATAATTAAGATAAAATTTAAAATGCATAACAAAAAATTTGGAATACAAACAAAAATTTTAAAACAACTAATATAATAGTTAAAAGAAATTAAATGTAAAGTAAATATGATAGATTTTAGACAAGCTCTCGTAATATAAATAGTATTTTAATTATTTCAACAAGAGTTAAAGGATATAAATAAATAGAATAAAAAGTAAAAGATTAGGGACCTGTACATCATTATTCCAATACTATGTCTACATGCATCTATCCTTAACTTCAGAGAAGGATCACTCCCACCTCAACTGGAAACCAAGTTTATCAGAGAGAAGGGAAAGAGAGTTTTGGTTTGATTGAGGAAGGCACAAAGGGAAGTGGATGTCAACATCAGTTTTTTAATGATAATGATCGATGATGAGAAGCAAAAAAAGATTGGGGCCCAAACCTTAGCTTGTAATATTGTGTCATGTTATATGATTTGAGCTAGCTAGGCAAAGTTGTGGGAATGGGTTTTGATTTTTCTCAGTAGTTTCTTCTGCCTCACCAACCACTAAAGAGTTGTTTCAAGCTAACTTGTTTAAATGTACTCATATGCCAAAATAATAAACCTTTTCAACAAAAGCACAAATGAAGTTCTTCAAACCTGTGGTTATGCTTTGCACACCATGCACTAATCACTCACTCTCTCTCTTTCTCTCTCTCTCTCTCTAGAAAGCCAATTAATCCCATTTGTTTTAAGCTTAAAAAAGGAAACAAAAGTATTTTGAGTTCATAGAATTGTGGGAGTGTCATTAGTCAGAGAGCAATATAAACAAGAGACGTGACACACCGACTTTATGTGATATGTTAACACTTTCATTAGATTCTATGCATCAAGTTCACTACTTTGCACCGAAAAGAGGTGCAGTTTTGGGTTTTGCCACCTGCCCTTTTGACCCCTTTTTTTTTTCTCTTGAGATGTTTTAAATTTGTGGCAAACCCTAAAATGAAATGCGGTTGGTGCTTTTTAATTTAGGCCATGCCTTATCTTGTTTAAGTGCTTACACGTAAGCCTTTTTTAAAACTCACAAGTCTCTTTGCTTGCTAGATGCTGATTCGTAAGAATCACTTTCTTAAGAAGCCATCATAGCTATTGTTAATTTTCTCAACAAATTCTCTCTCTGTCGACAGCTACCAAGCAAACCCATTTGATATTAAGAACAGTTAAACTCTTAAAAGTGGGAGGAAATCATGGAAGATTGCAGTGTTTGACACTAAATCTGACTCGGAAAAAACTAGGGTTACATGCTGTTGGTAATCCAATCAAAATTGTTGATTCTCAAACTGTGAAAAATATGGTCTCTCTGCATGTACCAATTTGGTCCCACAATCTCTATCTATGATAATATCAAAAGCTTAGTCAAGATGACAAGAAACACCAACAAACTATCAAAGAATTAGTTGGGAGTTTTGGGACTGGTAGGCTTCTAATCAATGATGTCTCACCTTCCAGAAGAACAATTATATAACTTATAATAATCATGTTATACTTCTTATATTATCTTCTTCCTCAATGTGTTATGTCTCTATTGCTATATTAGAATACTATACCAAATAATTGTACTAGAACGAATATATTTTAGTCTCTAGGTTGTATATACTCTAAATTTGCATACTCCATAATTAATTACATTTCTAACTATATAGCTAGATACCCTCAATAGCATTCTAAATCCTATGATAAATAATCAATTGCACTCTTCAAGCAATGACTAATTTATGTAGTTTATGGGAATCTTCTTGAAAGTTATTTTAATTTTCTTTACCATCTTCATAAATTATAATTTTTTCACAAAGCTAGTTCGTAACATTCAATTATTCACACATTTTTCATGTTTTCCACACAAACTTCTGATTGAAAATTTTGTTGAGTGCGAAAGATGTAGAATGTAAATATACTGCTTGCATGTAACACCAACTATAAGATCTCTCCTCAACCTCAAAACTATCGATTGTTTGCTAGTAACTATCGAATCCTTTTATGTCGTTTGATAAAATGGCAAATTGAGGGAATAAAAAGAAGGCAGACATGAGACACAACAGTTAGAATCAATGATAGAAATTGTTTGTAGATCAAAAGACAGAAATTTTTTTCCGAAGTGTTTTTACAGAATGTCATTAGGTGAAAGTGCTTTATAGGAGTGCTTTCACTCACTCTCACCTTTAATGATATACTGTAGAAAAACACATATTAGTAGAGAAACTCCATCTAAAGTCCCAGCTTCCATATGACAAACAACGGAAGCAAGCAAGAGGTTTGAGTTCAGCTACCTAATTAAATCTAAACTTGGCTTATCTAATATGTGCTTAGTGTCATTGATAATTAGGTTAATAAGGAATCTGTTAATTAATAAGTAATATTTTTCATGGGGTTTTAATAAATTAAAAACTCTATTAGGAGGGAGTTTAGGTACTCTCAAGATAAAATTATAAAAATTTCAAAATTATTTTTTATTTCTATTTTCAATTGACAACATTACCAAACAATCAAACAAAAACATTTTTGTTTTCCAATTTTACCACATCTCGTTGGAATAAAGAAAAATATTTTCTAAGAAATAGTAGTCTTGAAATTTGAAACTGAGAAATTATAAGTTTAGACTTGTAAATGACATTTTTAACCCAATTTCTCTCAATTGCACATTCATAATTATGTCCTAATTATGAAAAAAAAATTGCTAATTAATTATAGTTAAAGAGTAAGTAATGTCAGTAAAGAAGAGGGAAGCCTTTTTTTCTTGGGAAATAATAAATAAATAAAATTAGAGAAATGTACAAGACTATATTCAAGCCCATTTACCCAAAAGTCCTGATCGAAACCCATTTCAAGACCCAGCAGGAGCAAGACTTAGATGCAAATCTAAACCCAATGAGTCATCATAACTGGGCCCACCATCTCCTTTTGAAAACCTACTCAGTGAGGGCCCATCAACCCTCCCGTGGGGTCCCCTACTCTGTCCTACATGGGGCCCCATATTCACATTCAAATCTCCTACTCTGCCACCATAAGGTAATCCCCCTGAACCTGCACTTGTGCCTCTCTCATGCGGACTAGGTATAACACAGCCATGAGACACGTTAAACGGCGGTGCAGCCGCGCGTGGTAGGTAAACCCACGACTGCCCCGCCGCCGAAGCCGCCGTGGGGACAACAACAGACCCAGCCGGCGCTAAGAGATGCGGTGGAGGAGCGAAAGCTGAGATCATAGGGTTTCTGGCGAAAGAAATGGCTGCTGCGTTTCTGGAGGCTTGTAACTGAGCTCGTTTCAACTGTTGTCTCTCTTTCTTGTGAGCGTTTTGGTGCCCGCCGAGTGCTTGAGAGTTTGCGAATTCCCGGCAGCAGTACTGGCACTCGTACTTGCGGTCAGTGCCGGCCCCAGATAGAGGTGGGAAGCCTGAAGGGGAGTCAGGTGAGCCAGAAGGGGTTTTGATGTTGTTTTTTGTAGTGGTGGTGGTTGAAGGGTCTGAGGAAACGTCGTCGTTGTCTTCAGAAACGTCGAATCCAAAGAGTTTTAAGCGTGTGGTTGCCATGTTTGTGTTATCGTAAGCTAAGCTAAATGAAGTTTTAGAGACAAAGAGAGAGAGATGGGATATTGCAAGGGAAAGTGTCGGATGAGTGGGGGTATATATACAGGATAAAAAGCGTTTGTAAAATGTGTACAGTAGATTTTAGAGAGAGGAAGAAAAGAGAGAAAAGAGAACGATTTATTAGAGAGACAGAGAGAAATGGTTGCGGACATCCCAAGAAGGAAGAAACTTTCGAGTGTTGAAATTAGGAAAACGAGCCAAGAAGAGAAGAAAAAAACATTTGGGGACCCAAAGGATTGCATTTGTCTCGGCTGAAATTCTCTCTGAATTTCGAGAATGCCTCTTTTGTGTTTATATTAATTATGGTCAATTAGTTTATTATTATTATTATTATTTCTCTTAATTTTCTTAAATAGTATGAAGAATGTGATGCTTGTGAAAAGAGAACAGGATGCATTTGTCTTGGCTGATTCTCTTTGCATTTCTAGTCTTATAGCATAAGATAGCTTCAGTTTTGGATTACTTCTACTTTATATGAATGAATTTGACAGATTTGGAGTTATTTGGGTTGCATCAAATTTCCCATGAGTCGTCGATTTAGTAAACTAACGAGTCACAACCACTATTGTAATTACACACAAGTTAATTCAAGATGCAGATCATTTGCTCAAACTTGAATAATTGATAATGTAATTAGGTTAGAAATTAATCAAAAGAAAACTAATATATATATATATATATACACACACACACACATATCTATTCTATCATGGGTAATGATCTGGGCCACTTGCTTTTCACTCTTTACTTTGATTTATAAAGCAGTGAGCTTTACTTCAAATGACCAATCACATGTTAACAAAGTTTTCTTTAATTAATCAACCAACTTTTAATTATAATTTGCCTCAACTAGTACTTCCATTATCCCATAGTCTTAACCACTGCATAAACTACACGTAGCCCTTCTGAAATTTGCCAGTTTTATCGATCTGTGGCATGCAGCATTACGGAATATTCGTTTATTTTAATTGTTCTAATTACAACAACGGCAAATTTAATATTCATTTACACATAATGATGATCATGTTTCAAGGCAACAAAATATTCTTATATATATATATATATATATTGGAACAATCCCCAATGAATTCAATCTCATCTTATTTGAAACTTCATGTCCCTTATGATCAAACTGTTAGTAACATGCCCAAATTCTCTCTGATATTGTTCAATTTCTTCCCATTTTTTGCCTCTCCCTGGAAAGTCAAAACATTTTATCTCTAATATACGCCATGCATGCAATTGGGTTCATATTCTTAGTATCCGACCAACAAGTATTAGAACAGCAAGATACATTTCAGATCCAACACCGCCGAGTCCCACATACAGATCATCAGTTGTTCGTGGCCCACGTGTCAACATCCCAGTTATCTTCCAAATCCAGCGGTAGATACGCATGTTTCATGTTATACGAACTCCTTTTTCTCCTTTTCTTTTTCTTTTTTCTTTCTCAGAAATGATGGCTAGCCAGCAGTTTTAGTGAATGTGAAAGTCAACATGGGAAAGCTCAAGCTAAGATAGTTTCATTAGCTTGTTTGAAAGGGTATGTACATGAACATGAATATGGATAATAATAGTTTAGTCTCTGATTTTATTTTTTTCTTATGTTTCCTCAAATAATAGCATAGTTTTTATATTTGCATCTACTAAGTCCATATTCTCTATTAAAATGACCAATTATGACCATATAATAGATAGAACTTGAGAGTAATGGGAGTAGAGGTCAGAGATATCTTTGATATAAACTAATAAACTATGGTCTTATGTGGTAAATTATGAAAAGATGGTATACGAATGTTATTATCCAAAATAAATAATGAGAATAGAAATGAAATGAAAATGAATGTTCAGGTGTTTACAACTATCAATTGGGTCCCACCATTACGTGTTGATGATGAATAATTGGTCAGATGTTTGCGTGATTGACGTTGAAATTTACATTACTATATAGTTTCTTTCATTTTGAGAGATCTCTCCGAATCTTACTAACTACAAGAGAAAGAGAGAGAGAGAGAGAGAGAGTTAAGCCTTGTAATCTTCCACTTAAAAAAGTGAATTATGTGTGTTAATAGTATAATTAGTGATGTTTGTTATTATTCAAAATCTCTTAAAACAAAAGTCTTCATCACAACTCCAAACATGACCCACCTTGTTCCCTCTTTCTCATGTGTTCTCTATTCAAAGGTTTTTCTTTTTCGCTTAGTCAAATTTTCCCATACAAGAATAATCTTATCGATTTCCATGATCGGATAATACATATCTTTGGCTTAACTGAAAGCTTGTATTCTTTTTCCACCGTTGGATGCGATAATTAATCATAATTAGTAAGACAAACATATACTTGTGGCAATTTTTAGTAGGATGTCGACATGGGAGACATCAAAGTCAAGCTCTATCTAGTTGATGATCATGTCAAAAGTTTGATACTAAATTGATGGGTGATTGGGTTCTTTATTTTCCATTTTTAAACAAAGTTTTTCTTGCTACCAACTCATACAAGATGGGAAAGAGATGGGATGTTTGTTTTGAGCCATTCATGAATCATTTTGCATATGGGACCCATATTTATACATAAAAAAAAATTAAAATTTAAAGGCGAGCCCTAGATAACATGGGTTATTGTATAGCTTATAGGAAGAAAGCCTGAAATAATTGTGCACAGAGATTCAGGGAACTTAGATGAGAGAATCTTCATACTCCTTCATTAGTTCAAGAAAATGTTTTTCCTAAACCTAACCAAAACCTTTTTGCTTTATGAATAATTATGCGGATCCAATGATTTTTTTTTTACTTCGAAAGGTGAGAAAAAACCTGCATTGTGGGCCACCATCACCCACGATGGGGCTCGAAGGAGTTCGTTTCACTCTAAAAGAAAAACTTGTACTGAAGCCGCCAAGCCACCCTTCTCAAATAAATGTGAGTTGTCATACTCATAAAGGTTAAAGAGTTCACATAAGAGTAGTTGTTGGCATCATTTTGGTGGTGGCCAGTAAAAAGAACTTGTTTGAAATATTTGTCTTTCCTTTTAATGTATCAAGAAATCAACAACCTTGATCCCACATTACGGTTTCATCTTTCATTTAATTGGAGTAGTTTGTTTCTTTGGTATCGAAACCGGTATGTATACACATGGAGACGAGAAACTTTTGGTTTGATGGTTGAACTTTAAACCTAAATGTCCATAAAAAGAAGAAACATGGTCTAAAAAGGATGGGTGGGGGGTGGAGAGAAAGAGAGAGAGAGAGAGCAGTGGCTTATAAGAAGCTATGAATTGCTAGAAGGTGGGTGGACAAAGGCACAAGTTTTTCTCCACTTATGAAGGATCCAAACACATGTGATGATGATGACGACGACGATGGATCTAACTGGTGTGATCCGAGTGTTTGATCAAACTTTTGTAGGACCCCCCACGTTTACGGCACAAAAGGGACCACATGTGCAAATTTGTGGCAAAAAATTTGGCCCTGTAGGAACCAAACTCTCTTTTGAAGAATAATTTTAAATAGCCATATAGGGTGGTGAAAGATTAATTGTCCAATCAAACATGAAAATAAATGTTGATTATAGTAAACACCTGTCCTCTTAACAATGGCGTTTTGTTCTTGTTGTAATGGTTTCCACCATCTAATAATATAAATTTAATTAATTAAAAACCACCTTTTTAAGAGCCATAATCATGCTTTTGCTTTCGTTGTTGATTGAAGTGATGCCGATATTATCGTTCAAGATCGCCCGAATCAACAAAACGGCCCACCAAGTTGAGCTTATCAAAGAAAATTTAACCAATGAAAACAATATAAAACCATTTTGTATTAAATTATTATCACAGACATGACCCTATCATATGAAAACTCCCATTAACTTTCTAATCATCTTTATTTCTTATTGCAAACCATTACTTTGGAAGGATCTAAAAAGGCTTAACCCCAAAAAAAAAAAAGAAAAAAGAAAAAAGATTACTAGTTACAGTGTGACCACTTCGTTTCCAAGTTGAAAATCCCTTTTATGGATATGTTCAAAAGCACTTCAAAAATCAATAAGCAAT
>CP135534.1:8328095-8338778 GCA_032402905.1 Khaya senegalensis | reverse complement strand
TGACTCAAATTTATATTATAATGAAGCCTCTCCATGTATTCCAAGTGGCACTACCTACTTTCAAAACATAAAGGTGGAAGTTTTGGTGGAGTTAGCTTTGAGTCATGTGAAGTGACTTTCTTTCCTTCTTCTCTAGATTAATTAATTGCATTATTATATAATTATCTAACATGGACCTGTATATAGATGGATATACATGGACATGAATTAAATATTACAATATTGTCCGGAATGTGCATTAATTTGTTTAATAATGAAGCATATGCATTGATTGAAATCCATCAAAATTTTTTATGAGTTTAAAATGCAAAATAGTAAGTCCCGTGAAATGGGTTTGTAGAGAGATAGACACAGAGAATTTTGGTCAATGAATAAGACAAAACAAATGTGGTTTGGTTGCTAATAAAGTAAGACACATAGACGGCTACACAAATAAACCACATAACATTTAACCCAAAGAAAACATCTATTTTTGGGGACAAGTGCACATGTATGACAAAATTAAATTAAGTTTTAGAGAAAATATTTGGATTCGGATTCGGATTCTAGAGCATCAATTCCCCTATACGACAATGATTTTACCACATGATTTCTTGTTAGCTAGTGTCAATCTACAATACAACAATATATAATAAAATTTCTTAGAATTCTAGATGCATGTGGGACTTAGTCTTAGAACAAGTCTTTAAACATTTCTTAATCTACAAGACGCTTATGTTTTAACAATAGGGCATTAGATAAACTATCCCTTGAGTTATGGAGGAATTTGTCTCCTGGAAAAATCCAAGTAGATATGAATTTCCAAGAATAATTAACAAATCAGACTTCATTATTTTTAATTGTAATTCAACACAAGTCAAGAAAAGTTTTGATTTAAAGTAATGTAGTTCAAGTAAGTTGAGTGTATACATGAAGTCATCTCTAACCTTTTATATATGTATATATATAGACACACATATATATAGCTGCTTGAGATTTGCAGTTTTAGATTGGATAAACTAGTCCAAAGACAGATAACCTAAGACTGTTTTTCTGATCATTGTTTAAGTTAACTCAATCTAAGAGCATGTGATTCTCTGCCTAACTTTGGAATAATTATTGATTGAATTGATTGTTAAGTTATAAGACTTAAAATGCCTTTTTAGAAATATTGACAGAGGTAAGAAATTAATTAAGGAAATCTTAAATCTATTTTAACTGTTGTTCAAATTTATTTAAAATTTGAAACAAAAAATTTAAAATGATTAAAATATATTTTTAAATAAATAATATAAAAATATAAAATATAAAAATTAAAATAATTAATTTTAAATTTTAAATAAATAATATAAAGAATTTAAAATAAGGTAAAATTTTAAAACATATAATATAAAAATTATAAAATTGAATGTATATTACATTCAATATTGTGTAATCAAACTTGAATGTTTATTATAATTTTCTTTCTTCGTGCATGGATTGTTGTGCACTTACCATCCATCTCTTAGAGGTAAGCTCATCGAGAAAATGATCTTTACATGAGAAACAGCAGCAGAAATTCTGTACAACTGACAAGACAATGAAGCGAAATTTCTCTATCAGTTTCTTTAAAGTTTAAAGCATGGGGTCGACAATTTCATAATGGTAGAGCTTCAATTTTCTTCGAAGCTACGCTACTCTTTGTTTGTTTTCTAATATCACGCACGTACGTTGTCTTTTCAGTTTTAATTTGGACCAATTGTCTCTCAATTCAAATCGCCTCGCCATTTGAAAACAAAAACATATGCAGCACATCAAAGTACAATAATTGTGGTCATATGTTAACATATTTGTTAACATTATTGAAGTAGTTGAACATCCAGTCACTCTCCTCCTCGTCATCATCATTTATATATATATATATATGTGTGTGTGTGTGTGTGTGTATAAATTATTTGCCCTTAAAGAAAACACAAGTTGTTTTATACCTAATACTAAAATGATTAAAAATACATCATGTAACAATAATTCTAAAAGGTTGAGATATTGGAGGAATTTTGTTTAAGATTTATTCACAGCTCTTGCTGAGTTTAAAAAAAAAAAATAATTACTAAATCTATATAGGTAAATGATAAACATTAATAAATTATACACTTATGCGCACAGATCTTCAATCATCCGTTGAATTCATATGTTTGCAAGATATACACTTTTTATTCTACTAATTTTAGATATATTCATGCAAACTACCCACCATTCACACAAATCTTCAACCGCGAAAGGATTTGTACAGAATACACACTTCAATCCCGCTCGTTTTAAACATATTTATGCAAACTACTGACCATCTGTCTTTTTGCAAAATCTATAAATATTAGGGCAAAGATGGAGTTCTAGAGAAATTATTTTCTATCAAAATAAACGAAGCAATGAATTTTGCTTTTCATTACACTAACAGAAATACATATGTTCATGTTGGTATAAGGATGAGCACACTTTGAACAGAGCAAGAAGATGAATATAGTCTTAACATCACCTAATGTCACATGCCACAATAAGAAAAGGTAAAGGAAAAAAAGAAAAAAAAGGAAAGAAAAAAATTGAACAAATAATACAAGGCAAGCTTTTTACAGACAGAAAGCAAGTTCCCCCGATATTCAAACCTCTAAATTCATACAAATCATCCACCAAAAAAAAAAATTCTTTTCATTCGTTCAATCAACCAAGCTTTTTATCTGATCCTTTAAGGTTCAAGTTGAACCATTTCTTCTTGGCTGATTTATCCTTTCCATCTGAGCTTCCATCTTCTGCTGGACTTTCGCCCTTTGAATCTTCACCGGGAACTTTGCTACTACTTCCGTTACTTAAATTGTTGGCAGTATAGTTACCAACTGTCTTGGTAACTGTGAATGAACAATGGATACTGTCTCGTTGTTTCAGCAGCTCATCTACCTATACATTGTATAAGAACATTATATGTCAAATAAATGATAAAACAAGAAAAGTTTGCATGTAATAATGTAATAATGAGAAGACATCCTCATTTCTCGGCAGATTCATTGCTATCCGTCGAAAAAGGATCTCAAAGATGAGGACCTTCTACTCTTGACATCAACTCAACTCAGACAATATGTTGCACGTGCAGTTTCTTAATGTTTGATGCATATGTGCTTTCTCATTGACACGAGACAATATAATTTATGTTATTATGTATGCATGAAAGTCAGTTGGAAATGTCGCACAAATTCAGATAAATAGTACTTGACGTTAAGGTTTCAAAACATACAGATTGCTTCTCCTCGCTATATCGATTGGTTACTTCTTGAAAGCGTGCCAACGCCTGCAAAACATTGCAAGAGAATTGTAAGAGTAAGTGCATGTTACTGACTGTGTAATAAGCAATACCTGGAAATCAGGACTGATACCTTTCTGTATTCTATCTCAAATTCACGTAACTCCATTCTCTTTCTCAAAATCTGAGCCTCAATTTCCTTTAGTTTTTGTGTGGTATCCTCATATGTCTTCGTACAAAGTGCCTCAATGGTATAGGTGGCAGTTTTAAAAAAATTATCTCCTGCGAAGTTCTCAACAGATGCAAGTAAAACCAATTACACAAACAATTTCTGTAGGACAACTTGCAAAGATGAAGATACAAAATTTATGGTTCAGACCATAAACGGCAAATATGTGAGTTCCAGCTTTTAGTTCTGAAACCTCACAAGGTTGAAGACCTTCCAATCGTTTAAAGAAAGCAGCTTCAGGGTCTTTAGCTATTGCTAACTGCACCATACCATGTGGATAAATCATAAATTCTTGGGCCATCATAAAAAAGTAAAACAAGTAATCAAAGGAAAAAATAAACAGTTATGGAAATACAGAAGTGGTGGAACTGTCGTACCGCATTCACAGTTGAATCCATTCTGTAGACTTGAAAATGTAAGAAATACATCCCTGCCGATGTCACCTTGCCTGTCTTCTCACTATCCTCCTGTATGCAAAGGATAAAGAAAAAAAAAGGGAAAAAAAAAATAAGGCCATGAACTCCAAAATATAGAACTTCTACTCAGCTTCTGTCAATCTTTTGAACCAATGATTAAAAATGGGAAAAATGTCCACTAGAAATGTAAGAAATTTTAAATAAAGAAACTAACAAGGAAAATCATCAAAAAAGAAAGCATGTTACCTGTAAGGCCAAACCATAGCCGCCATTGGTATCTTGCTCAAAATAAAGTAACTGAAAAATCAGAGAAAGTTTTAGTATTAGTTAACAAGAAGGTATCCACCTCATATTAATTACAAAATACAGATGACATCTTCTGAACTAGGTATTGCATGCAACATTACCTTAAATTTGCTTTGCGAAGTTGAAGTCACTCTCACAACAACCCCTGCCTCAGCTTGTTGATCATTTATCGTTACGCCAAAGAAGTGGGCACATTGTTTATCTACCTGAGGTGAAATAAAAAGTAAGTAAAAGAAATATCCTTCAAAAAGCATGGCTATAGTAGGTGGAAACATTGTAATCACCTTTCCACTAACTGATGTTCCAATAGGAAGTGGTCTGACTGTGACAGTTCCATTCATAGCTTCTTCAAGAACATTTGCAGAAATTGTAGTCTTAATAGGTACTCCCAACTTGCTATAGATAAACAGAACAGAGATTTCAATTTTTCTTTTAAGAAAATTGAAAAAAAGAAAAAATTGATGGTGCACCATTTACCTAAATAATGCTGCAAACATTGTATTCACAGTTCCCAGATTTGACAAGTCTATCTCCATATCCATGCCTTCAGCATCAATAGCCTAAAGGATTTGTCGTTAGAGATAAAATAAATAAATTAATAAAGGATGTACCAACTTGAAAGGGGAAAAAAATAACTGCCCCGGGCACAAGGAAGAGAAAATGAACAGCATTGACACACAAGAACTCCATTTTTGTTCGCATTACCAAGACAACAATAAGAAATTGCCATAAGTAATTTGAGAAACAAAAAGACAGATTGTAGAATCACTAACTTGTAAGTATCAAAATAATGCATGCTCTAATAAGCAAATAGGAGATGTGCTAAACGAACGTTGGCATTTCTCATTCGTATGTGAGTTAGCAGGCATGTGTCTTCATTCATGCATGCGCACGGGTTTTGTTGGGATGGGGAAGAGAAGGCGTATTTATAATGTAAATTATATAATTAGGAAACCTGTCACCTGCCATCCACAATTTCATAAATGCCAGGATAGTTCCAATTGATCAAAGTACAGTCCAGACTGCAATCTACTAGATATTGAATCATATTTTTTTTTCTCTCCTTCTTGTGACGCATGTTTTATTTGAAGATAAACATACATTCCACTTCTTACAATGATTGCCAAATGGAGGACATTAGGGACAAGTAACAAAAAGCATCAAGAAATGCTCAACAGGTCTATGTAAGGTCAGCCACATGAATATCCTTCCAACATATGAATCTATCACATTCTTGATTTTCAAATCAGTAATAGAATCTTTCTCTATTCTCTCTCTCTTTTTTTTTTTTTTCCTCTGCACACTATTTTCCTCATCTTCCCAGCATCTTTTAAGAGACAGAATATCCAACCTCAAATGCACTGGTGTTTTCCTCAGTAAATGTATTAACCTCAAACCAAGGTCTCTTTTTCATTATTTCTGATATGTACAATACATGTAAAAAACACAAAGTGTGATCCTACCTAGCACAAAGCAAAGAAGGGAAGCAAGAAAGCAACATAGAAAACAAGAACTATCTAGGAATGCAAGAAAGAAGCAGATGAAAAAGGAAGATTAATGATTCATTCAATTGTTAAGACATCTCAAAGAAAACTAGGTCTGTAAACCCCTTCAAAAGAATAACTATTCCTCTTTAATGGCAACAGGCAGCAACTCCAGGGTTTCTTTCAATCACTTTATTCAAGCTGTCAGTGAATCAGAGACTGCATATTCACCAGGTAAGCACAATGAACTCCAATCAACTAAAAAATATCAAGGTTCATTAATCCCATACAACTGCACTATGAAGCAAGAAATTTTCCATTGTCTCATCAATCTTGACATACAGCAGCAATACAGTTATCACATTTTGGATTAAAAAATGCTTTTTTTCTAGAGGAATAGCCCAATTGAAGCAAGTTCACATAGGAGGAACATCAAAATCTTTTCAGCAGAGGAGCCACTACTCAAGTCTAGAAGAGCTAAGACACAATTGTCCTCTAGAGGACTATCTCCAAATGTTTAATTTCTTTTCTACAGTTTAAACTTTATTATAATCCAGGTTGCCTAAAAAAAAGAGACAACAAACTCCATCCCTGAATATAACAAGCATGGCAGTCCATTGATTTTGCCATCTCATCTTATCAAGTGATCTGATACTGTAGGATTGTGTGTTTCAGAAATAAGAAATAATTCCAGGAAAATGGACTGCCATGCATCTCCAATGCAACATATGTCATACCAAAAACTTGACTGATACCACACTCCACATTGAAAATGTCGAAATCAGAAACAAGATTCCAACTTTATCTAATAGTCTCCCAAAAATCAACCTGATAAAACCAACCTTAAGCTAAAAAACTTGCAATCCATAACTTACTACCAATATAAAGGGCAGGACCAGTAACAGCACTGCTGATATTCCAATTGAGCTCATACTTCATGGTTATAAGGCCTATATCATATCATTATATCCTGAGTGTTGTCCGTTTTCTATCAATCCAAGAAGTTCTAAATTTAGCACTTTGTGACAGGTTCCAACCTCCATGTGTAGGAAAACTAATTTTATTTGGGTAATTTAAACTGATATAAGATTTTTTAAAAAAATTTAAACAAAAACACCTCAAACACCGACTGTGCTTTTACTTTTTTTACAGCATGCACAACCACACACATGGCTGCACAAATGGCAATAAGTTTCACCCAAGGACACACCCTGCAAAAAAGAGGGAAAGAGAGATGGAGAGAGATAGGACAAAAAGTACCTCAAACCCTGCATTGTCATATTGCCTTCTCTTCTCTGGGTCTGATAAAATACTATAAGAATAAGCAACTTCCTTAAACAGTTCAGAGGCTTCAGGATTGCTGACATTCTTGTCAGGATGATACCTGTCCATAATTAAGATCAATGATTCATCATTGCAAAAATGATTTAAGGAAAATAAGTCAAGGATGGATGCAATTATGTCACAGAACAATATGAAATAAAAGTTAGAGTGAATCAAACACATAAAATTTATGACTCCCCGATTGACAATTCTCCATTTTTCTTTCGGCTAAAAAATAAAAGAAAACCTTTATCCTAATGAAACAACAAATAAGGAATCCTATTGTCAGCGAAATGATCCCCTTGTCACTTTCACAGCTTCAAATCCATATTCATCAATTGTCCAACAAGGAACAAGTGAATCAGTCACCAAAACTGAAGGTACTGTATAATTATTATCTGATAGATTACTACTGTTGTATAAGATTTTGCCTTTATCTCTGCCTGTATCACCGTAAACCAAGATTAGTAGGTGAGTTTGGAAACAAGTTTATGTATAAAACACAATTGAGCAACTCTATTTGCGGGGGACAACAAAACACACATTCACCATACTTTGATATCAGCAGACTCAGAAAACGAAAGACTAAATTAATCATTTATTATTCTTCAACTAACAAATGAAAATAACAGACCAATCAGACATGAATTATTCATCTACCAGCAATTGAAATTCAACCTCATGTATTACACAAAGCATATAGAAAAAACTTCTTATACTAAGGTAAACTTCCCACACTTGCCCGTCAATTAAGTTCGTGTTTAAATTAAGTGCATTACTTCCAGTTCAATATGCCATTTAACACCCTGCCCGTTGCCCATCAATTAAGTTTGAGTCAAAATTAAATGCAATTGCAGTTCAATGTGCGATTTAACACTTGCCCACTGCATCTCTAAAAAACCCTTTTCACAGTCCACATGATGATAAGCTGCATTCAGCTACAAACCGACAAACGTTTCAGAAAAATCAATCCCAACATTTGCAATGTGCTATAATTCAGCTACAAGCCAACCTAAATTTAGCAATTCTCAAGAAATTGAACAAATTGAACAACATCTCACTATATCAAAATACTTGAACAACACAAAGAAGCACCCAACAGACAATTTTCAGCAAAAACAACTCAAACAGAATCAAAAGATAAACAAACTTACTTAAGAGCCAGCTTTCGATAAGCTGTTTTAATCTCCTGATCAGACGAATCCCTAGACACACACAAAACCTCGTATGGATCTCTACGAATTGTTGGGGCTGACGTCCCCTCCACCTTCTTCGAACCCATGGAAATCCAACAAAATTCTCTCTTTTTCCTACTCTACAATCTCCTCCTTTAGTTTCTGTTCAAAGATCTTACTCTTATCTTCAAACTCTGAAATCTGAATGAACCCAGTCGGCAATAATTACACGAAATATCTCGTCTCTCCAAATCTAACAACAAAAAGTTCAATCAAAGAGTAAATATTTCACACAATTCAAAATGTCATCGGATCGCTCTATATTATCCTTTTATCTTGGGAAAAGCAAAAGAATTCATTTTTTTTCAAAAAAACCCAATCCATTTCATCAAAAGCGGAGTTCCATCCAGCTAAAATACATATTAACTGTAAAATCAAAAAAGAAAACAAGAAAAAACAGAGCTGGGATTTTGAAACTTACGAATATTTCGTGTAAATATGTAAACGTAAATGGTGACGTGAAGAGGGCTTTTCAGTTTTCCCTTGTTTCCTTCCTTTTCCTCGTCGTCCACCCCTTACGTAAATTTGCGTGATTACTTATTTTTATCTGTTAATTTATTATAACTTCAATTGACATGCTAAGATCATCCTTTTAGCTCCTTTTACCTAAATATATATATATATATATATATATTTATCAATTTAATTAATTTTTTTTTAAGATTAAATAAAAAAGGAAAATAAAAATCCAACACAGAATCTTGAAGTGGTCTGAAATGAACCGTCCAAGTCAGTTAAACTGCTAAGTTGTGTGCATGTCTCATGATTTGGATAAATAGATTATATTTTAAAATTTAATCTTGATTTTTTTTCTTGATTCTGTAAATTAATTATTAATAAAATAATTTTATTTTTTTAATTTTATTGTTAATTTAAGATTAAAAAAATAATTTAATTCATTTATAATATAATTATTTTTCAAATAATTAATTATGAGATAATAAAATTTTTTGTGTTACAATATAATTATTTAATAATATAATATCACATATAAATTTGTTATAAAATTTATATAAATAACTTAAAAGATGGTTTTACGGCGAAGAAGTCTTATGTAATAATTGAGTGGCCATTTGTTAAACGAATTAAGTCCCTAAATACTTTCAAATAAATCATATGTTCACCCAATTGATCAATTAAACAGGTAAATCATTATGTTTCCTAGAAAAAAAAATTATGATTTGTTTAGCGTTAATAAGTACTAATTTATTTATTTGACTATTAATTTTATATAAATTAAAGTACTGTTGCTGAGTCAAAGAATTCTACTCATTCAACAACCTGATCACTGTGGTTGACACGCAGCTCATCAAAGACTTGCGTTCTGGCTCCTGTGAATCTCTGCATAATAATCTTTCTGTCGCCAACACCTCAACGGGTGCTCACTCTTCCTAAAGAGAGGGTTAATTTTATGTTTTTCAAACTTCGAATGGCTTGTCTCTTTCTGTAGAGTTCGCTGATAACTTGGTGAGTAATCTTAGCTGCAATGAACAGCCATGAAGTTTTTATCTGGAGAAATGGAAATCAATCACACAAACCTTTGTTCGATCCTGTGGCTGCACCAAGTTGGTGTGATTTACTGCTGCTTCTTGTGTTTAGTTTCCGCTCTTTGTACCTGAACCGAAGTGATGTTATATTCAATGTGTTGAATGATGGGTTTCCATTGAAGTGGCCGAAACTGGGCGATTGTGAGAGGCGTCAGAATCGTGCAGAAGGTCTGGGTATGAAGGGGCTCGAAGAAAATTGTTTGTTTTTGCAAGGCAGGCAGCAGCGATTCTGTCAATTTGGTTTCTTCCACCACCATTTTGTTTCCCTTTAAAAGAATTTATCAATTTTTTTTTAACTATAATTATGCTGATGATTAGAGGCAGACATTACCTGCTTCCAAGTAGAACTTCATTTTTCTTTCATCTCCAACATCGCAGGATTAGGAAATCTGAGCAGACGCTCGTCATAGGTAAGAAAATATTTGTATATAGCAGCTTTGCTGAAAATTTTTTCTCATATTAAGCAGGACTTTGATCATTGTAATCTCTATGCTGTTATGGTGAGTATATAACTTGTTGAACTTCTGATGTGCTACAACTTGTATGAAGGTGTTGCAACAGGAAGCTGTGCTGTCGGCGAAAGTGCCCTCTAGGAACAAAAGTGTTGTCACCATGACGTGACATAAGCTAGAGTAACTATTGATTGCATTGCTCCGGAAAAATTTCGTGAGAAACCTTGAAACCCCATTCATAAATATGATGTTTATAGCTATGGAATGTTATTAGGGTGTGCAAAGCCGGAATCTATTTTATTTTATAGAGTATTCTATTTTTCAGTTCTATTTAATTCCGGTTCGATTCTAATTTTAAAATAGGATCCATTATTTATTAATTATTTTAATTTTATAATTTTTAATTCTAAAAAAAATTTTAAAAAATTTAAATTAATAATA
>CP135534.1:8265606-8313140 GCA_032402905.1 Khaya senegalensis | reverse complement strand
TGAAAGTAATTGCCACTAACTTTTTCGGATTAGGATCAAGTCATTTTCACTACTTACTTTTTATTCTTTTGGTACACTGTACACCTTCCTAGTTGAAAAATAATATTTATTCTGAATGCCCACGTTCTAGGAATCGAAACCCACATCCTAGGGATCAAAACGAAACAGTTAAATTTGTAGTTTTGAGCTGACTGCACATTAAGAACTTCTCTATTTCAAGTGTAGTAAGCCAACTGATACAATCAAGTTTTTTCTATCAGCTTCATGTATTTTTTAGGTGTGGGTATTCAAAGTGTCTATCACTGCTCTTCCCCATTTCCATGATTGTTTGTATACTGAACAAGCCATTATCATATTGTAACAAAACCCTAGCCAAGCTTATGCCATATGAATAATATTTTCGTATGATCTTATTCCATAAACGAGCTCAAAATGTTTTTATCTAGGAAAAGTTTCTGCTGCGACCATTTGTACTGTAAAATATACGAATTTAGAGAAACACAGCGTTGTTATATGGTAGTAGTTCAGGGCTTAACTGAGATCTTTGTGTATTTGAATCCATTAATAAGGGCTGGAGCGTATTGATAAATCAGTGAGCATACATATTAAGCAGAGGGGAATATATTACAGATTCAGAATGATTTGATTACAGGGAAATGCTTCATGAAATTGTTTTTCAACTCATAAAGTATAAGAGTCCACTACCAGAATTCAATTGAATATAAGGAGAGAACCTCCAATGTCATCCACGTCTGATTCTTGGCCAGAAGATGCATGCATGAGTCAAAATAATGCTGCATATGCTTAGTGGGTGCAGAAGATTATAAGCATCTTTCTGGCATATGAAAAGCCAAATTCCATTTCTAGCAAAACATACGCGTGCATTTCTTATTATATTTTCACTATGATCTCCCCAGAAAAACCCTCCCCCAATTTGCTTCAATTTTTAAACAAGAACTCCATTTCAATACAGAAAAGAAGAAAGCATCAAATCATGAGTGGTTTGCAGCAAATTTGTATATATGCGTACGAGGGATTACAGCAAACATGACTCAGCTTGATTGCAGAATCGGCGTTTGTAGTCCCATAAGCAAATGTTTCCAAACATTTTTCTACAAAGAACTTATGCATGGTATTCTAACGATGAAAATGGGAGTTGACTAGATGATGCACAAACCATCAAGATGCCATAAAGTGCAAGAAACTTATGAATTGCAGGTCAAATGGTGCCAAAATTTGGTGAATATCCCCACTCTTTTTACTACTTTGTGGCTACAAATGGCTGCTTTTGCACTTCTGCTTTCCTATTTGTTTAAATAGATGTTAATTGACTTTCGAAGGGCTATACTATGTTCTTGTACATAGCCCTCACAATCAAAGATTAGTTCAGAACTGCTTCACTTTTGCTCATGTTTGGGTCATCATTTTGAGTATTTGTCTGAAACCCGAAGCAAATGATTACTATGTTATTCTCTAATCACTACTCCAAAGCAATCATTGCTAATGTGCTGCTCAAGGATTAAGCTCAAGACCCTTTCATTAGCAGCTGGCTAGATAGCATTTGTGCCAAGTTGTTTTGTTGTCTTGTTGGTGCAATGAGACTCATCCCACTATGATTTCAAAAGTGCTTTTGCCTTTGAAAAGCTATTCACTTCTAACTACCATGTTTCTTCTGGCCCTTCTGCTTATATCTCTTTCTTAAGTTTCAACTTTAAATGGAAAGTTTTAAGTACATACATTCATTTATTAAACTAAATTAATAGATTATAAAACTAATTTATAATTCGTTTGTATGTTCAAATAATTTGATAGAATTTTTCAAAAAAATTTTAGGTGTGATGAATATAAACATACTAAGTCACTTGTATATTTCTTAAACTTAATTTTATCATTTGTACCTTTAATAAATTGTTTAATTTAAAAAATTTTTATAATAAGAGTGAAACTTTAATACATATATAAAATAGTTTGATTAGTTGACCCATTAGAATTGTCTTAAAATTTTTGGCTTCTCCTAAAATAGTTCCAATGGTACCAATCAATCAAATTAATATATGTATTAAAATTTCACTTCGATTAGAAAATTACTTTTACAATTGATCAAATTTAAATTAAATGCAGTTGTTATAATATTTAATTAGATAAACATAAGAATGATGTGAAACATTATATCGACTAAGACTTTTTCTTATATCTATGTTAGTTTAATTTATTGGGTTTGGCCATATTTCTTATTTTAGATAGATCTTTAGTGTCTAGTTTAATATTTATTTTATGCTTTTTTTTTTGAAAATTCTTGAGAAAATTTTAAATATTTTTACTATTAATTTCTTTCAATATATTTATTAATTATTTTTTATCGGTTAAAAATATAAATAATAAAAATTTAATAGAAAAAGTAAAATATGAGTGGCCAAGAATTTATTTTTCCCAACTTTGTGGCTTATTTCTTCATCCATCAAAACTTGAATATTCCTCTTCTAATATACATACACGTGTATACGCACACGCCCGTGCAGGCACATTATTTGTAACAATGTTTATATAAAAATAATACAAGTTTGCAAACTGAAATAAATAATGAACATACATTTGGACCTAATCTTAACCCAAATGGAAACTAAATGGAGCTTAGGACTTCAGAGTGGCCTGCTGGGTTTAATGGTCCGAATCCTTTTCATTCGGATCCCTGGCCCATTATTCCTTTTTTTTTTCTTAAAAAAAATTTCTAAATAGGATATATAATTAAGAAAAATTAAAAATATCCTAAGAATGAATTAAGAAATTCATCACCCTCTCACAGTTTGTTTGTTTCAATGATGTGTTATTTTAACATTTTAATTAATTAATTAATTAACTAATTTTTTTTTAATAATTTACCTACTTTTGTGGCATTTATTTAAAAAAATAAATCATTAGTCACGGCATTTAAGAACTCCCTCAACGGCAATACCAACCAAACCCGCCACTTCTGTTATTATTACTACTACCACCAAACTCATTTCATTCCGAGCTCAACTAACCAAATGCTCGTACAATCTTCGCGTGTCACTTCTTACAACGACCCACACTTGAGTTCCATCTGTCGGAATGCCCAAAGCCCTAAATTTCTAAACCCTTGAATACTAATTTTTTTTTTCTGTTTTCATTTGTTCGAGAAATGGCCACTTTCAATCTTGCTTTGATTCTCAAGAGGCCACTAAGCAACGATGAATTCCTGCTTTTGAAGCAAACCCCACCTCCAAAATTCAATGAAGAAGAGTATGATTCGTACGTGGATTCTGATCTCTGGGACTTGCCGTCGACTAAATTGAACCTCGTTGAAGGAGAAAAATCTGAACCCACAATCTCCATCCAGGGCTCAGAGGAGATCCATCTGACCAAAGTTGATGTTGAATCCGCTCTTACCCAGGTTGTTTATGTATCTAAAGAGCATAATTTGGGAAAAAAAAATTATGTATTTCTGGTATATTTGTTATTGCCATTTATCACTTAGTAGGGTTCAAGGAAAATCAAAATGTGTGTGTGTGTATTAAATTTGGGATGCTTTTATCGTAATTTTATCATTTTGTGAGCACTTTGTAGAACAGACAGAAGTAAGGTAATTACAAGGACATATTTTATTTATTCGTTTATTACTTTTATAGGTAGTTGGGCAACTGGGATTTGAGGTGAGAGATGGAGGAGAATGGAGATTGTGGAAATGTGTGGAGGAACCTGAGTTTGGTCCAGGATTGCCGGTTCACACAGTGTACATTATGGGCAAATTGTTAGATGGGAATCAAAGTTTGCAAGGTTTGTTCTTGTTTAAGATCAAATGGTTAATTTCTTTTTCTTTTTTGAACTTATTTTATTTTTATTTTTTTAACGACTCTTGTGTCAAGTAATCAATGTAACATGATCTGTATTGATTTTTGGCTTACTTGATTAAAAAGAAGGGGTAAATTGACCCAGTTCATCTGCTCCTACGGAGAGAATCAGGTCTAAGAAATGTATTTATCGGATTTTGCACAGCACATATGGATCACCTTTAACTGCTGGACTTCATATCATTTCTCTGTGCTGATTATAACAAATCTCTCTATTGGTTTTTAGGGTCAGTGAATTGGGAGACTGGAAACTGATTATTTACTTTCAGTATTAGTTATTATATTGCTTCTTTATTTTATAATGCTGGAAAATATAACTATCTATGCAGAAGGTTGCAAGTGGATGTCTACCCAAAGTTGTTTAAATTGGCTTGGGGAGGTCAAACCAAGTACTGATCGTGTGGGCCCTTTGGTTGTTTTTTTTCTTTTGGATGACTCGGTGCAGTGTAGGAAATGGAAAGTACCACCAACTTTGCGCTACCAGGTTTGCTGAGATCCCTTTTGAAACTTCTTGAATCGTATAATTGAAATGGTTGATGAAAATTGATTAACAGCTTTATATACAATGTGGTTGTTAAGAGTTCTTGACTTTAGTATAGTTGGATATTAAATCTTCCTGTTCTCATAACCATGTGTCCCAACTCAGCAAATATTGTCTAGTAATCCAAGTCAGTATAAGATGCATGGGATGCTTAACTGCTATCTATGCTATTTGATTTCTGCATTTTGGAGTTTTACTAAAGTACTATTGCCGTAATTCTCTGTCCCTGCAAGATTTCTAGGACTTCCACTCTTATGCACATGTATCATGTTGACTTGTTTTCTGCAAAACTAAGGTATTTTCTCATTTACAGGAGTACCCTCCTGGTGTAACGCTTGTGCCCATGCAGAGTAGGACAACAAAGCCTTTTCTCACTACAAACTTGATTGTATTTGCCCCTGATAGTGCTTCAGATGACAGTGAGAATCATAGATTTGTTGCTCATGGAGAGGCATTAATAGTGGATCCTGGGTGCCGATCTGAATTCCGTGAGGAGGTAAAAAATTGTCAGTTTATCATGTTGATTGTTGCTGATACATGATTTTCATTTCATAATAACAAGCTCATAATTCTGTCTCAGTAGAAATCGGTATTGATCTTAGAGCCTTTCATGTTGTGGCTTACCAAAATTTTGTGGAGATTCTTCCCTGGATTTTCAAAATTAGGCGTGCTTAATCAGGCATATGCTAATGTCAATATTTGACATCACTAATTACTGGGGAAAAATGAAACAAAAGAGATAACTTAGGGGGTGGATTTCTATGATGTTATTCAGTCTTCAGACAGAGGCTTCAATATTTAAATTTTTGTGATTATGGTCTATTTTCTATGCTGAACTTGATAATGACACATTTTCTTGATCAGCTCTCGAAAGTTGTTGCTTCTTTGCCCAGAAAGTTAATCGTCTTTGTTACTCATCATCACCGTGATCATGTTGATGGTAAATTCTTACATAATAGTATTAGTGCTCATCCCAGTTTTTTTTTTTTTTTTGTTTAATTATTATATTTGTCCAATTTCAGTTGAATGCTTAGTATTTGTTTATACAAATGTAGATTTCACACAAATAAACAGCTGAGTAGGCTGATTTTAAAGCTATGAGAACTCTGAATAGACACCAATTTCAGATTAAAATGATGTGTATATCAAATATTAAGAAAATAAGAATAAATGAAGATATACCATTTTTTCTCCCGTGTTGTGGTATTTGAGGAAAGATGCATGACTCTTTCTCTTAGTTGCCTATGTTGTGGAACTATCTCATAGCTTCAATATGGATATTTTCCTCTTAATAGCTCTCTCATTTTACTGAGATAAACAAACAAAATAAATTAAAAACTTTTGTTTCGTCATTTCCCTTTTCCTTCATTCATTTTACTTTCCTTTCTCTTCAAATGCCCGAATGAAAGACAACTAGGAGTCAAACAAAAATTGTAAAAAGACTAAAAATTTACTTGCTAGTTACATGACTCTTCAAAAGATATATTAATTATCTTTTTTATTCTGAAAGAGTAAAAATCTAGATTTCTTGTATAGTAGTGCGCTGCTTCAAGTGGACTATTGAACCCTGTAGACCTCGGACAGTCGGACTGCTTTTTAGATGCTTCTGCAACAATCTATCGTTCTCAATTTCTCTTTCACTAATGATATTACCTAAGAGCTAGTTATTTTCAAGTTGCATATTTATGTTCTATAGTGTTTTTCTTCCTTTTTATTTATGAATATTTGCTTTTGTGCACTTTATATATTTGATTATGGATAGATATTGGTTACCATCCTTTGTTTTTTTTTTTTTCCAGGTCTTTCTATTGTGCAAAAATGCAATCCTGATGCTACTCTATTAGCTCATGAAAACACTATGCGCCGTATTAGAAAAGGTTATGATTGTTGGAGTATGAATGATGCTTTTTGGCCATTCTAAGCCGTTTCTCTGATGTTCTAAAGAGAAATATCTTGATTAACTTTTTCCTTTTTTCTATCAGCAACTGCTTTTTTTTTTTTTAATTTTTATCAAATAAACATTTATCATATAGTGAACCTCGTTAAGTTCACTAAGCATTTAACTGAAGTTGTATGATGACAGACGACTGGTCTCTTGGTCACACCTTGGTTTATGGAGCAGAAGAGATTTGTGTTGGTGGTCAGAGATTGACTGTTGTTTTTGCTCCGGTATTTCTCATTTTACCATTTGTTGTCTTTTTTTTTTATGTAATTATTGTTATGACTTCAGAAATTTCATTTTTAGTTTAGAAACCATAATGCTCATTTCTTTAAGTACTATGCAGCCACCATGGGATATAAATTTCTTATTTCTTTCCATGTGGTTTTGTCAGTTATATCTGAATGTAAACTCATAATATTTATGGCTCTGAATGACCTGTTTTTACTAATTCAGGGACATACTGATGGCCATGTCGCACTGCTTCATGCCAATACTAATTCATTGATTGTTGGTGATCACTGCGTGGGGTAAGATTCTAAATAAAACCACAATGTTGTATTATGAGCATCCACAATCAAGAGAAATTAAAAGAGCTGATTAAGATTCTTTGAAATAGTGCACTTTTAGTTTAGGAATTTGAAAAAAGGAGGTTCAACTATCACAAGGACAGTTGAGAAAAGCCAAAAAGAAATGCATTTTAATTTGTGCCGGCATATCAATGTGGAGGGAGGAAAAACTGCAGTGGGGGCTCTTACATATGTCCATCATATGTGCACAATATGGGCAGGGAAGCTTGAAGGGATTAATATACCTTATTTTTATTCATGCAAGGGAGTTGAAAATAAGTCATGCAGAACTCACATTTAGCTTAGTAGATACATTGATCTAAATGAGCTTATGCGGAAAGAAGGGTTCAATGGGTTTAGGTACCTCAAATGGAAGATTTATTTTATTTTTCCATATTTCCTTTTCCTAAGATCGAGAGGTATCTTCTGACTAGTTCACTAATTTCTTCTGCATATCTTTTAATCCAATTTTATTTATTGATTTAGATTTAAATAAATTTATTCCATTTCCTTTTGAGAAACTATTCTGCTGATGCACCTGTGGTTTATTCAGTCAGGGAAGTGCATTATTGGACATAACTTCTGGTGGAAATATGACTGTAAGTGGAAATAGAAGTAATGTAGTTATTAGATTCTTTTCCTTGTTCTCTCAAATATGGAGTATTTAATAAGAATAAATATTGTTTCAAATTGATGTGGCATTTCTATTTTTTTCTTTCTTGTTAAACAGAAATTTGGTTAGTGTTTTTCTTTTCCCGGTCAATTCAAGTTAAAAATGTTGGGAATAATTGAGAAAGCCACTTAATATACGTTTTGATGTTATTACTAGGTCTTTTTACTTATGACATTACATTTTATTTTTCTATTTTTTTCTTATATATTTTATACTTTAGTAATTTGGTCTGACTATGCTTGTAAATCTCCTTGATGCTTTTGTTCTTGTTTCTTATTTTAGTATGTTGAGGTTGTGGAAAACTCTGCTATTTATGCAGGATTACTTTCGATCAACTTACAAATTTATGGAGCTCTCCCCACATGCTTTGATCCCCATGCATGGAAGAGTCAACCTGTGGCCAAAGCACATGCTTTGCGGCTATCTCAAGTATGGAATACAATCATTTTCGTTGTTCCTTTGCATAATATCACTCTCCATGGATCCCAATGTTTAGTTAATTTCTCTGTAGGGAACTCCCTTTATAGGATTTCATTTGAGAACCTTGTCAAGCATTTTTTTCCCTGTCCTAAACTTCATTTAACATTGCAACCTTTTCTGAAATTTTTGTCTTGTCCAGAGCTCAAATCAGAATGATCCACGCTGCTTTCTATCTTTATTTATCAATAAATGTGGCTTAAAATCATGTCAATGACATACTTGATCCTCTAGGAGCATGGATTATACAGTATGTAACAAAAAGATGATCAAGCAAATAATAATATGAATTTTTCTTTATCTTTTTAGGAACCGAAGAAGTAGAGAGGCAGCCATCCTGAAAGCTATAGAAAATGGAGCGGAAACATTGTTCAATATAGTTGCAAATGTATATTCTGGGGTTGATCACAGTTTCTGGATTCCTGCTGCCTCAAATGTTAGGCTACATGTGGATCATCTGGCGGAGCAAAACAAGTTACCAAAGGTAAATCTTTCTGCTGCCTTGAATTAGAATGCTGTTCCATGCTATCTGACAATGCATATTTCTGGAAAGTTCTCGTTTTCTGAGGCATGACTTTTTTGTCATGCCATCTGTTCTTTCATTCTTTACTTATTTAATTGTTTATTTTTTTGTTGAATAGTTTTATCTATTTTATACTGGAAACAATTTAGAATTGATTTGAAATGTCAAAACAATTATTGCCGAGAATCCTGGAGAAAAATATGGACAGCAAGTAATAGAAGGGAGAAATTTAAGTAGCCGTGGAACACACTAGGAAAGAAAATGTTCAAATTCCATGAAATTAATGAATCTGAAGAATTCGTATATAGGTTTATACAAACTACAAAACTCTGATTCGTTTTTGTTGAAATTAGGGACTATCAAAGTGACCAATGGAGATTAACTTCAACGCTATGTAAAAATAAATAAAAAAATGTAGAACTCATTTAAAGTTCTTGAAACTCTGCTAAATTGCAAGCAGAATTGCTGGAATTTCAGAAAATTACACTTCTCCTACTACATATAAAATGATGAATAACCCATTTCTCCATGGCTTCAATAATCTCATATGAAATTTTTTCTAATTATGCATGAGGTGTCTCTGATATATGCTATCCTAAATTGCTCTTGCATGTCTCTTTAATGTTTATTTCATTGTTCTCACACGAGAAAGCTATATTCATGCTTTCTTGTAGTAGCTATTGTTTCCATGCTTCAGGTGGCTGGGAAAAGACATCTTTCCCTTTATGTCTGCACATTAGGCTGAGAGATTATTTTATGCATGAACAAAATGTGATCATTCTCTGTTGTTTGAATTAATATGCCCTAAAGAATGAAAGTTTGGAGGGCGCTTAATGTTTAATTGATTTTATGTGATGGTATATATAACCTTCAGAAGCACAGAAATTTATAAAAGTCAAATTCCAGCATTTCGTCTTGCGTGGGTGCAGGGCTTCTCTTTAGAAACTTTCAATTCCAGTTTGGTTGTATTTTACGACAAGATGGGCAAGTTTGATCCCAAATGAAGAAGCCGAACTCCGTGATCCATTCACACCATACTTTTAGGTTCGATTACTTCTATTGATTTTCACCAGAGTTATATATCTTTATATACTACTTCATATCGAATCATTGATTCACAAAGACCTTAGAAGGAATAATCTTTAAAAAAATCTCCATGCAATGATTTCGTTGGTTTCCAAATTTATTCCTTACGTGATGACAAAAGATTGTGGTATATGACTATATGTTGGTTGTCAAGTTACGATTAGGATGATCAGTGCATGCTCCATTCCTTACATGCAGGAATTTAAGATTCAGAAATTTCAAAGAACTTGTGGGTTGCATTTCCTACTAAGATGGGTGGGTGCATACATTGTTAGCAGGTTTCAGTCCAAGTTTCACAAGTCAAGTATGTCTAAGTTACTCGTTGCTGGTGCAGTGGCAAGCTTTGCTGTATTCTACACTTTCATAAAACAAGCTTAATTCTGAATAATGAGAGAGAGAGGGATTTGCTTTGGTAATTTTGACATGAGAGCATGTTGAAATTAATCATTGCACAAGAAAGTATTATGCTTACATTTGTTCTTGTATAACTGAGTTGCAATAAAATGTATGCTTTCTGTATACTCCTCTACATGCAACGAGCTGTCACTTTTATCTCTATTGAAGGTGTTATTACTCATGAAAAAATTTATATATGTATTATTTTTTTTAAGTTTTTAGAAAACCTTTAATTGATATAATTCAACATGTATATAATTATATATGGAAAAAAGTGGAAGAACCCTGCGGAAGTCCAAGATCTTTTTAGTCAAGAAAATTTAGTATTCAACAAAAATAGTACAATTATCCGAATTAGACACACATAATTATTTATTTAAAATTTAGAATTCATATGCATATATACAATTATTTTACTCAAAAACAATAATAAAAAAACAAAGGAATACCCAAATCTATAATAGGGCATCTCCAAAAGTCTTAGCCAGGATGCAATTAGTAATATCGTCAAAATTTAATTCTTAAACTCACCCTCACCGGACATTCGGTTATTAAAAATAAATTGGTTTTGTCTGTGTGTGTATGAATTAATTCCTAAGAAGTTAATTACTTGGGTACTGTCTTTTACTCTTAAGTGTATGTAATAAAAGCTTCTGCATACAGAAGTCTTGTTTCAAAATAATAAAAACCCGTACACTAAATCCAATATCAAATAAGGAATTAAATTTGGAAACTAAGTATTTATATCCATAATATTCATAGCACACCTCAGAAACCTAGCAGCTAGTTTCTGTATGGCAAGGTTTCGCATGCATGCATGCAAAACTCTTGTTCCTAAATACTAAAACACGTAAATTATACAAGTCCTATATCTAATGATGACTAGAAAGTTAAATTAGGCAACTACATATACATTAATGATATTCCTAATTGAAGTACAGAAACCAAATCCAAATTAGGAAATAGAGGACCAAATAAATCCTAAGCCACGAGGGTTAGCTGGCTCTCTCTCACTATATTTATATTCATCACATACATCAGGCTCTCACTTATTCTATTCAGTTCGCTAAGTAGACATGACAGAGATTATTATTCAAACAGCTGAACAAGAGTTCTTGAAGAACAAGACGTTCTTTGCTTATGAATGGGCATGCTTAGCGAAAGAGCTTGATCCTTTCTGCAGCAGCGTTGACAAATATCTGCAGGCTTATCGCATCCATGCAGCAGCTCTCAACAGACCATTCGGGGAGATTAATTGGTATGCGATTCCAGGCACTGAAGACTAACATACTTCTATCGAAACCATCACTCACGCTTTCGTTCAGCTTGCGAAGCTGGTGGATCCCAATTTCCACCGTTCAGCCGCGGCTCCCAAGGCGTACAAACTGATTGTAAAGGCATGGGACCCGGAAAGTCGTCTTGCTTATCACGCTCGCGTTGGTTTGGCTCCGCCCCAATCACAAAAATCTGCTCCACCTTGATCACACCATTGATCTTTCTTTTTCCAATATAGACATGTAATAATATATTGTAATTTCACACCACTGATTCAATGAATAAAATATAGTTAATTCTTTTCAACTTCATTTTTTGTTCCATTGATTCTGTTCTCCTTAACTTGATTATGTATGCCTTCATTCCATTTATTAATTTTCATTATTACAACGAATACCAGATTTTGGATCAGTAGTATAATGGTCAGCTTGAGAATGTACAATGCCTTAACTGATTTTGATTCGGCCTCTTTATCGTGTTGGGAAAATCATTGTTATAACTAAGTAGCTTCCTTAATCGATTTCCTACTTAGTATTAAATTTAGGTTTGCATGAAGAAGCTGCTAATATTTGAGAAGTATTGTATAAGTAGAGAAAGAGTAGGAGAGTCCCCGAAGGGCGAAGTAAAGTGTTATTAAGGTTGTCTCCTTCCTAGTGTCATGCCTGAGGAGTTAAAGAACACATGGTCTCAACCAAATTGGAAAGTCTTATTTTATAGTATTAGCAAAAGGGTCGTAGACATGATCATTAAGAGCTTTTATTATCTGCATGATTTTGACATCAAAAACTTAAAGTTTGAGAGCATTAATTCTTCTTTCATTAAATAAAATATAAACAACGTAAACTTCAATTTCTTTATTTTTTTAAAAAAATTGATTAAGAAAATAAAAAAAAATTACAAATGTAGACTTCAATTTCTTTATTTTTTTAAAAAAATTAATTAAAAAAATAAAAAAATTATAACGTAGACTTCAATTTCTTAATTTTTTTAAAAAAATTGATTAAGAAAATAAAAAAAATTGAGTTGGTTTTATAATGAGATCAAATCTTAGGAGGGAGAAAAAATGTTTTTCAAACATTAAAAATAAAAAGGGAAAGTATAGAGATTACAGTATCCATTCATAAATGGACTTGGGACATTTAGACCATATACCATTTTGTTTGAAAAAAAATTATCCCTAACACTCCTCAAATTTAAGGTAATACCCTAATATCCCCCAATATATTTTTTTAAAAATACCTATCATTATTTTATATTTTTAAATTATATTTGTTGAATATTAATAAGAATCATTTTTATTATGAATATGCCTTTTTCATATTTTAATTTATTCCTAAATAATTTTGAAAATATTATAATAATATATTTAATTTTTAATTTGAATTTTATATTTGTTAAATCAAATTTTTTAACTATTTTAATTATATATATATATATATATTTATAGAGGCACACAGCACATTGAAAATAAAAGTGTGGCAAATTTTGTCCTTTTCACTTTCAAATCTAAGGTTAAATTCTCATCATACTCAATTATATGTATCTCTTTCTTTTTCTTTTTTTTTTATCATATTTTAAAATGGTTTGGCTTTTAGAATTCCAGATAGTGTTGTGTTTCTTAAGTCACTGAAAGGTAAAACAATTATATGTAACTATGAGTGAGTAGGCTTGAGCCATGATGGTTCCACATGGACTCAAATGTTGTCCATAGTATAATTTTTCACATCCCTACTAATTTTTTAAAATGATATTGATGAAACCTAATTCAGCATTAAGATTAAGAACCTAAAATTTTACCCATTTTTTATATTATTTATATACTATTAGATTAATGTTAATTAAATAATTAAAGTTATATTTTGTAAATATATTAATTATAATATATTAATTACACATGTATTAATTTTAATATGTTAATTATATATATTATATTTAATATTAATTATTAGAAATGCATTAATTTAATAGTTAAGAAATTGATTTAAAAAAATATATAAAATTAAAAGCTTCTGATCTTTTTCATTTCTATAAGATAAGCTTGAATTAGTTTAGATGCTATAATGATAGATTATACAATGTTAGTTGGTGTTTGGTGTAAATAGAATTTGACAAGATTTTCTATATATAATCAATAAATTCAAATATCAATAATAAACAATTAAAATACATTGAAAGGAATATTAATTATTGACTATTAACAATTTTTTTTATTTTTGTTTATAATAGTTAATTATAATGAATTTAGAAGAGTGCTAATAAATTATTTGGATAATAATTAAATTAATCATTGAATACTAATTTAAATAATCCAAATTAAAATCTTTAATTCATCTTTCTTTGTTTGAGATTTGAACAAAGATTTAAAACTTTTTTTTGTCTGGAGGCCTTGTAAGGATATCTGCAACTTCAATTAATTTCCTCCATAAAATTGGGAGACTCAACCGGTAGTGTGGGACAAGGAAGTCTGTCTGGTGCAACTCTTGGAAAAAACAGTCAGGCCTCCAAATTTAAGGAAACAGAGAGTACTGTTGACAAAATCATTTCCTTTCATGTTTTCTTCTCAGATTCTGAAATTGAACTCTCGGGCTTTCATGTTGATCTTCTGACAGTCGTCGATTTTGCATGAGAATCCATTGATATATGACAGGAAAGGGTTTTCAGATGCTGTGACGTTTTGGCTGTGAAGATACAATCCATCAATACGAATTCCGGACAAATGATAGCAGGAGCATTTGAAACGTGTACGAGCTTTCGCACTGATCTGCAGGCTTGTGTGATTGGGACTAGACTTGCTTCTGGGTGCTAACATTTCTCCAGGTTCAGGCTGAACGTAACCACAATTTAAATGTCATTTACGAGTTTTTGACGTATTAAAATTTATGAGAACTTAGAGAGAGGATTCTAATTCAAATTTTGCTATCCCCGTATCAATTATGGGCCAAGAAAACTGATTCTGTGACACATCACATGATATTTGCCTTTTACTCCCAGCTTGTTTGTGCAAGAGAAATGAGATCCTTGTAAGTTGTAACGCCTCCCATTGCAATTAGCAATAGTCTCTTCAGCTTTATTCATCTCCTAGTATATAAATTCCCAAATAAAATAGTGGCGAGTTCACATCTTTGATAATCCCATCGCACGTTGCATGTGCCCTTAGCCAGGTTCAAAACGCTATTTCAGTTCCTCTACATTCCGCATTATTTTTTGTTATTCCTCATTAATTTATTACAATTATGATCTGTTTCAGTTCATGGCATGGAGAGATTCATAAAAGGTCTTATTCATAGTTGATGCATGGGTTTGTGGATGAAAAAATCCGAAAGCTACAAGAGATTTGTGTGGGTGATGGAATATCCTCATCTAATTGTAGATTGATTAATGACATAGATCATACTTATCATATCATTAATCTCTTTTTGATCAAGCAAACCTCAAGCTACACTTCAACTTGCATTCAATTCTTTTATGTCAATCACCCCATGAAGCAAGCATAGAGGTTAAAAGTTTGAAATTATGCAACTAATTTAGTCTATATTTGTATAAAATAAAAGGGTTTGGATCTCTTCTTAATTTTTTTTTTTTGACTTTTAATCAGATAATAATGAATGATTTCGATTGTAATTTAATAAAATTTATAAATTAATTTTATATTTTATAAAATAAATTAAAAAATTCAAAACATAATATGAACTATTCATTATTAAATGTGTTACATATCATTATTTTATTAAATCAAAAAAAAAGAAGATTAAGAGAAAATGCAAATTCTAAATAAAATTAATATTATTAAACCGACACTAATCTATAAGAAAGACTAATAAGAAATTCTAGAATTACATAGAAGGAGTTATATTTTATGTCAATCACCCCATGAAGCAAGCATAGAGGTTAACAGTTTGAAATTATGCAACTAATTTAGTTTACATTTGTATAAAATAAAAGGGTTTGGATCCCTTCTTAATTTTTTTTTGACTTCTAATCGGATAATAATACGTAACACACTTAATAATGAATGATTTCGATTGTAATTTAATAAAATTTATAAATTAATTTTATATTTTATAAAATAAATTAAAAAATTTAAAACATAATATTAACCATTTATTATTAAATGTGTTATATGTCATGATTTTATTAAGTAAAAAAAAAAAGATTAAGAGCAAATTCAAATTCTAAATAAAATTAATATTATTAAACCGACACTAATATATAAGAAAGACTAATAAGAAATTCTAGAATTACATAGAAGGAATTATATTTTATGTCAATCACCCCATGATGCGAGCATAGGAGTTAAAAGTTTGAAATTATGCAATTAATTTAGTTCATATCTTTATAAAATAAAAGGATTTTGACTCTCTTAATTTTTTTTCTTTTTTTACTTTTAATCAAATGATATATATAGCATATTTAATAATGAATGGTTTAAATTATATTTTAATAAAATTTATAAATTAATTTTATATTTTATAAAATAAATTAAAAAATTTAAAATAAAATTTAAATTATTTATTATTAAATATACTACGTATCATCGTCTTATTAATTTAAAAATAAAAAATATTAAAAAAAATTTAAATTCTAAATAAAATTAATATTATTGAATTGAGATTAATCAAAAAAAAAGATTAATAAGAAATTCTAAAATTACACAAAAATTATTATATTTTAGGTTGAATATCAGTAAAAATTAATAATATTTATGCTAATTAAGTGAGTAATTAGTTTGGAATGAACAAGATGTATGGATTTTCAAATACTAATCATTTGAAAGCAACCTTTTAAAGAAGTGTATACTTAATAATTCCATGAGGCGATTGATTAATTAATTAGTGATTTGCGGAATTAGGCCAGTGATAATTATTGTCTCTAACAAAAATCTATGCGTGATTGATTGTTTCCAAAATTGACAGCTCTTTAGCCTTAACTTCGTCATCACGTTCACGTTCATGTTCATGTGTGATTGTGTGTGACCCTTCCTTCTTGTCGGCTTCATGGAAAATTCATGCACTACGTGTCGTTTGTTTTCTAGAATTTTCTTCTCTCCGTTTTCTTCGTGGTTAATTTCAACATGCCCCCTGTACTTACTTAAACAACTTCATAATCCCAATTTGTTTTTTCAAACATCAACCTGCCCCCTCCTCCTCCCCAACCCACTTCTTGTTTTCCAAAAGCTAATATTTTTTCTTTTAACCAAATAAACGAAATAAAACAATTAAAATTTTCCCTTATCATCAATTTAAAAATCGTTTATTTATCATTCGGTACATAAATATTTTATTTTACTATTTTAAATCTTAATTTTGAGAAGAAGCTAGCAAACGATCGAGATATAATAATAATTTTTTTAAAAAATTGAGAATAATGTAATATTTTCCAATAAGTAAAGGGGATAGAATGAAATTAAGCCTTGTTAGAGAATTCTAGTTATCCAAAATCAATAAAGTTTCAAAATGAAAAGAACTCGAGTAAAGACATCCACGCAATCCACCTTTCTCTCGTTATTGATACGCGGCTAATTTATTATTATTATTATTATTATTATTATTTTGGTGAACTTTTTAGAATGATTCAAAGTCCAAAACCAATAACGAACTTTCTTTGTGTGTTTTCAAAAAAACATGATGGCTTTTGGAATCCAGGCGGCGGAGTTTGCGCATTGAATTTGGTATTTGCATCTCCCAGTGTATGCGTTACGCATGAATAGACTTTCTTCAATTCAACACCCCACCTTTGAATTGACACATTGCCTCAATATCATAATTCATTTTTCTAATTAAAAAAAATATAATAATATTAATTAATTACTTCAACTATAAAAAAAAAAAAAAAAAACTTGAACAATTAATAGTAATCAAGACTCAATATAAATTTTAAGTTAGTAATATTATTCGGGGTTGTATTAATTTATATAAATAAATTAATATTTAATAAAATAATAAAAAATAAAGGTATATATATTTAAAGTAGTGTATAATTAATAAAAAAATATTTAAAAAATTATGGGATTTTTTTAATAAAAGAAAATACTATTGGAGAATTGATTATGTTAAAAGAGTTAAATAATGTATTAACTACTGTTTTCAAAGCCTTCCCACAGAACTGATGAATATTAATTTCAATTTGACAGAAAGTCTCCTAACAATTTAATCTTTCAATAAATTGTTGAGTCAATAAGAAAATAAGAGTGAATACGTTATAAATTCTCATTTGGACATCAAAAACTGTTGTATCAAATTATTAACACTGCATAGTCCTTTCTAATTCCTCCCTCAGCTTGCCAAATTTCTCGGCAATACAATTTCTGGGTTTGAGTTTTCTTCAGCAATAATTCCACACTGTTTTCTTGCAGCTTTGATTTTGGCTTCTAATGGTTTCCAACTGACATCTCTTGTCACCAAAGCAAAGAATTGTCTTCATAAATTCATTTCTCGGTTGTGGAACCAGCCTCTTTCTCACTCAAAGTTTCGACCTTTCTTGAGAATCAAACAATTTCCTTCTTCCTGTATAGCTTTTTACACTTTCTATTTTTGTTGTTGCAGCAAACCCAGGAGTTTCGAAACTTTAAACCGGCTAAAAATGAAGACCCAAAATCAAAAGTTGTTTACTCCATTCACCAAAATCTTTAATATTGTCAATCTGCTTTTAATTTTTCTCTTATTTGGCTGTGGTTTGATACTTGGAATCATTCTCAGCTTTTCTCTGAAGGATTTCTCTTTTAATTTCCACATCACACAGTCTTCCCTTTCTCCTCCTTCAACATCATCAGCAAAATTTGCAGCAGCAACACAATCGCCAAAGTTACCGAATTCCAGTCACGTAGGGCTTACAGAATTTCTGAAGCCCCCAAATACAGCACATGATATGGCAGATGCAGAGCTTTTGTGGAGAGCTTCATTGGCTCCCAGAATTCCTGAACTTCCATTCAAAAGAGTTCCCAAAGTTGCTTTCATGTTCCTTACAAGGGGTCCTGTTTTATTGGCTCCGTTGTGGGAGAAATTCTTCAGAGGGAATGAAGGACTTTACTCAATTTACGTTCATTCCAGTCCATCTTTCAATCAATTCAATCTATCAGAAGCAGAGCCTGAAGATTCTGTGTTTTACGGCAGAAGAATTCCCAGCAAGGTTAGTCTCTTTTTTTTTATTCTTCTTCTTCGTATTTTATTGATGATTCTGTAGCATTAATCTTGCAAATATGGACAAAATGAATTATTGATGCCATTAAAAGACGTGTTTCTGAAAGCTTCTGACAAGTCAAAAAGGGATAATTACCAAATAATTAAGGGATATTTTAGGTCATTAATGGATGCTTAAAAGAGAATATATCAAAATTCAAAAGTCTAGGATTTCTCTCAAGCAATCTTGTAATAGTGATCAAAATTCCTAATACCAAGAACAAGTAACATGTCTTGCATTATTCGAAGCTTGTAAATTTCTCACCTGATCTCATTAAGAAAATACAAAGTCCTAATCCAATTTTATAACTTCTGCCGATAATGTTTTCAAGCTTGTAAAATAACACCTGGGTTTTGTACGTATAACTAAAATGTTTTCCAATCACGTGTAAGGCAGAAGCCATGTGTTATTAAATTACAAGCACCGGCCTCATTCTTGATCAAACAGACCCATGTACTTTCTTTGCTTGACATTTCCTCAACCGAAATTCAGCAACTGAAAGTCAGCATTGAATACTTTAAGAAGGGTGGCTGTTAGGTCCCAAACCAAGGCACAAATAGTAACTACGGCTGCTATGACTTCCTAAACTTGGCGAGAAAACTTAGCTTTCTAAACCTAATTTTCGGTTGGATACTTGAGCTTCAGATTCTTGGCAGATTGTCTTCTTGCTTTAACACTCACATTTTGTTCACAAACTCCACGGTCCTAAACTTGAAAGCAACATAAAAATGTTTGTCAGTCGAGGTTTAGCGACAATAGAAGTGTCGGATAATATTCTTTATGGTAGTTAAAAGAGATGTTCTATCTAATTACCAGATGGTAATCTTTGTTAAGTGTTTGCTGATGTTCTTCTAAATGATGCAGGAAGTTAAATGGGGAGGCGTTAACATGATAGAAGCCGAGCGTCGGCTTCTTGCCAATGCACTGCTAGATTTCTCAAACGAACGTTTCGTTCTGTTATCAGAATCCTGCATTCCTCTCTTCAATTTCTCCACCGTTTACTCTTACCTTATGGAGACTACCCAGAACTTTGTTGAGCTCTATGATTTAGAAGGTCCCGTTGGCCGCGGCCGATACAGCTTTAGAATGGCACCAAAAATCTCCATTTTGGATTGGAGAAAAGGATCTCAATGGTTCCAAATGAACAGAGATCTAGCCATTGAAGTTGTATCAGACAAAACATATTTCCCCTTGTTCCAGAAATACTGCAAAGGTTCATGTTATGCAGATGAACATTATTTACCGACATTTGTGAATATGAAATTCGGTGAGAAGAATGCAAACAGGACTTTAACTTGGGTTGATTGGTCGCATGGTGGACCTCACCCAGCCAGATTTAGAAGATCACATGTCACTGTTGAGTTTTTGCAGAAGTTGAGAAGTGGAAGGACATGTAAATACAATGGAAGTAGGACAAATATTTGTTACTTGTTTGCAAGGAAGTTCTTGCCCAATACTTTGGATAGGCTGTTAAGGTCTGCACCAAGAGTGTTGCACTTCGGCTAATATTCAGCATCTAAAGAAGAAGACAATCTTTATTTCTTTCTTTGTTAGAATTTTTTTGCATACAGAATCAAATTTTTCTTAAGGTGACAGTAAATTGTTAGTTAAATGTACACTTCAATGTCATTTGGTGAGGCATGAATAACGTACGCCTCCCTGTTTTTAAGTTTCTATTGAATAATTGTTGGGGTAGAGAAATGAAATGAATTGAGAAATTATCATCACTGTATCTATTGATGTTTATATTGAATTTGTTAAATGACAAATCAGAATCAGAAAGACGATGCCCGACCTCGTTAAACTCCTTGAACAGAAGGATAAGCAGAGCAAAATAACAATGATAAGTTGGCTTCCAGACCCACATGCATTTTGCCTAATGGGATTTGAGGATTTTACTTCCACTTCCACACCCACATGCAGCTGCCGGTTTGCTCAAACCCAGAATTGAATAAGCTTTCAACCAACATCCTTTTGGTTAAATCCTGTCAGAGATGAACAAAAATTCGACCTGTCTCCAGTTGTAAGATTGGACTGATTCCATTTAGACGTTGTCGCAAACAGCAGGATCTAAGTCCAATCCAGCATACAAAAATCATGCAATTGCATTGAAAATACTAAATTAATGTAGTTCAAAGCACAATAGACAAAGAAAAGAATTAATTTAGTGAAGTCAACACTCTCTAATCATTTAAAATTAGGTTGATCCCAGAGATTAATTTATGCAGAAATTGGATTGTGCAGTGCCCATGGACACTGCAATTATCAAGACAAAACTTATTCTTGCTGCCATGATTTATTTTTTAAGAGTCAAAGCATGACATCAAAAGCTTTATAATAATCGTCTCCGACTCCTATGTAAATACCATTTCAAATTCCTCAATTAACCTAAATCAAAAATCCAGATCAGAAAAGCAAAACCCAGATTTACATTTCTGGAATTACTTAAAAATTTATTTATGATTAAACAAATGAGATAATCTCTAATCTCTTCGCCGACTCACTCCTCCCAACGTGTCTTGTGAAGCAAGGTGAGTCAATCGCCGAGACAATCGCCTCATGACAAGCTGAAACTTCCACGCCAAGAAACTTCTCTATCATTTTTTCCTCGTGTCCCATGCTAGGCTGTTAATAAGGAAAACCCGAGGTACAAGCCATAGCAATCTGCAACGGTCCCACCATTTTTACCTCAATATCTTTACACTTGATCAGCTCCAAATCAAAAACCTCAGCCGTCCACTGCTCCCTCACCACAAACTAGACCCACCTCGGCAAATCCTCGACTCCACCGTATCCCATCCCGGGTCCCCCGCCATCAATCAGAGACGGACACTTTCCAGTCAACAAATCCGACAACAGTAACCCCAATTAGTAGACATCGGATTTCTGCAATTGTTTACGACCGTCTGATGATGATAGTTGGGGTGCACATTAGCCGTTTGATGTTGGAACACTATTTGGAGATGCAAAAATGGAAAGAAAGACAGAAGTCAGAGACACGTGCTTTTCCGGTTTAGTCCAGAGAAATGGTAGTCGTTAGAAAGGCTAGCCCACTTGCCGCGCCCATTTGCTATTTTTAACCTCGTGGTCCAGACCAGAGGCGGTCGGCCCAGCCCACGGCTACCTGGAGGAATAAATAAATGAATAATTAACCTACAAATTTTGAAAGAACAATGGTATCTAGATCCCTATATTTTAGGTTTTCACAAAAAAGGATATAAGTATTCCATTTATGACAAATTGGTCCGTGACCACTTTGAAATAGCAAAATTACGTGACAATCACAATATCAGCATGAACCAGAGTATGAACCTTACCACAGAAGTTTTAGTCGTTTCTTTTCAATATGAACAAGGAATATATTTGTTACAAGCAGACAAAAGGTGTCCTTATTTGTAAGCAAGCAACAATAGAGGAACCTAGATGTCATTTCACATGTCACAAATATGGGATTGGTGAATGAGGCAATAGGGTGGTGGAGCAGGCAGAGGGCATGATGTGATAAAAGGGGTTTATAAGAAGAAGTGTTATCAATTAAAACAAGCGCTGGAGCTGTCATGCCAAATGCCGGATTTTTTCTTTTGTCTTAATTTGGACCCTCTTTCCGTACATTTATTTATTTTTATTTCACTTGAGTCCTTTTGAAAAGGACTCAAGTAAAACAAAAACGATTTACATAATGTATTTTGAAAATTTATAATTTTTTAATTCTTTTTTACAAACAAGACAGAGTTAAAACTCCTTTTTACCAAGAGAATCTTAGCAGGAACAACGACTAGTGGGATCATCTAAGTTAAAAAATAATAAAAATAATAAAAATAAATAATTAAACAAGAATAAAATAAATAAAATTAAAATTTTTGTTTATTGTATTACTTTATATTTTTTATCTCTTTTTTAATTAAATAATTCTATTATATAATAAAAACTGATTTAATTAAACGAGCAGTAAATAGAATTTGAAGTGGATGAGATGGCCAAAAGAAGAGGGGCAATTTGGTAACTCAGGCGTATAAGATATTGACTAGATTAGACTAGACCACGTACGCTTGGAATAAAGTAGTGTTGTTTGATTTCTTCATGCTCAAATAACGTCGGCTTTTGGCCCCTTTAATTTTATTTTTATCTCGGTTAGAGAGGAAAGATTTAAGAAACCCACCACTCAATTTCTTGGTTTGATGCTAAAGAAGGTGCTTTTTCCTTTCTTTTAGGGGGTGATTTGTCCCCAAATTACGAGACGGGTAGCCTCCAATGCCCACATTCTGATTTTCACGTATAGTTGATATGAATAATTTTGTTTTATAAAAACATTAATTTTAAAATTACAATACTTCAATCTTAAGATGAAGCTATACTAGAGTTTGAGGAATTATGGCCATCTAAATTTTAAAAAAATAAATAAATGAGAAATTATTTATAATTATAGTGATTATTTATTTATTAAGTTATTTGCCATACAAGCATTGGATTAATGCCCGGTATTGCTCGAATTTTGGGTCAATATCTTTTTAGGATAGGGTTAGAGTGGCAAATTATATTATAGTATGGTGCTTCTTTCCTATTATTATTATATTGTGTTAAAATATATTAATTTAAATTTAATTTATTTAATTATAATATTAAAAAAAATAAAAATTTTAATTTAATAATATTATTAAATAATTAAATAAATATAATCATATCATTCATTATTAATTTTTAATTATATTTTAACATATTTTTATAATATTTAGATTAATATTTTTTCAAATACTATTTAATTTATCCTAAATGCAATTAAATCCTTTTTAAAAATAAATAAATATATTTACATATTTTTAAAAATAAAAAATTATAAAATAAATTCTTCAAACTATAAATAAATTAATATTTATCAACCTCCAATAACCAAACAGCTAACTAATTAACCATATTAACGGCCATGAAACATGGAAGTCAGCATGAAGTAAAAACCCCATGTTCACCTCTTTATTCTGCTGTAAAAACCCAGAAAACCACTTCTACTTAACGTCCCCGTTACCTTTTGATTCTTTTAAGACTTCCTCTCGAGAAGTTTTGATCTTTTCTTGTCCTCGACTTATCATCTCCACAAGTTGCGGCAGAGAAGGAGTGGGATTACAACAACAACTAAGACTTGTGTGATTCCTATAGTAATTAGGGTTATTGAATTTACCGTCTCTGAGATTGATTTCAGTAGGCTTGGCAGTTTGTTGACAGTTGTCGGGTTTTTTCCCAGGTTTAATGGTGTTTTGCATGCCTGCATTGGGGATCCGCAGAGATCCACGTTTTGAGTGAATGCAGATTTAGGGAACCCCGATAAAGATTTGGGTATTTGACCCGAGAGATGGTTCCCGGAGATGTTGAAGTCTTGCAGGTTCGGGAGATCAAGGCCAGAAACCTGACCCGAAAATCTGTTTCCTTCCAGTCGAAGTGCTGAAAGATGAGTCAAACGGTTGATTGTCAACGGAATCTGACCAGAGAAGTCATTAAACGACAGATCGAGACGGGAGAGTCTAAACAGAGACAGTACGGACTCAGGAAACTTGCCGGCGAACCGGTTGTTTTTAACACTTAAAACACGGAGCTGACTGAGAGAACTCAGGGGCTTGAGCGAGCCGCTGAGTTCAAGGTTTTCCACGACGAGTTGAGAAACTCGGTTCCGAAGACATGAAACTCCGTTCCAAGAACATAGGTTGGAAGTTGAGTTCCATGCCAGCTTGTTCGCTTTGTCCGAATGAGCTTTGAAATCCAGAAGCGGCTTCAAATCTGGGCTTTTAGCGGCTTGGATGAGAGAGGAATGGAGGGCTAAAAGGAAGAAAATGGAATGCAGCGTTTTGGGATTGTCCATTACTGCAGAGAGAAGACAGCCAGAGGGAAAGGAAAAGGGTTTCAGACCATCACTGAGATTATCAGTTACTTGTACAGGAGGGAATGAGAGGAGGAGGGTATTGTTGTAATTGTCGTGGTTTTTGGGCGGTAAAGTAAATGTGAGTTTTATTATGGCACAATTCATAAATCTGGAAGAAGCAACTGTACGAGTGTAGCACGTGGCTTTAGAGGTGTTATCAAGTGTCAATGATGACAAGTGAAGCACGCGGTTGTAGAGGTGTTATCAAGTGTCAATGATGACACGTGTAGCAATCATGCCAAATGCCCCCTTTTTTTTTCGTCTTAACTCAGGCCATCTTTCCGTACTGGCCCGATCTTCTGAAGAGCACTAGATATACCCGTTTATTAATTATTAATTATTACCTTTTGTTATTTTTTGAAACCCAAAAAAAAAAAAAAATTGAAGTTGATGAGATGGTCAGAAAGAGATGGTCAATCTAGTAATTCAGGCATAAAAGGTATTGACTAGGTCAGACCATGTGCAATTGGAGTAAAGTAGTGTGGTTTGGTTTCATGATCAAATAACTCCAGCTTTTGGCTTTTTTGAATGGAAAGACTTCAGAAACCCACCAGTCAATTTGTAATAGAATTTCAGAAGGGATTAAAGAAAAGCTGGCAAGTGTCAAATATTTGATGGACTCGCAGCTACGGCTGTCCCAGTGATTTTGAAAATGCTGATCCTGATAGTCGTGAGAGATGCTTGTAATGTTATACCATGGCCCATCTTTTCCCAATCGAATCTTCTGAATTGGCTCGTGGCAGTCATCCACCACGAGGATTCCACAATTGGCCAGTAAAAGACGGACAAGTGGGATCGAATGTGCTTTCTTCTGCAGCCAGGGAAAGAGGGAAAAGATGAGTTTTTCCAAACCCATGGACTAGCTTTAGAGTCTGGCTTTGACGCATAAAGATGAGTTTGTCTTCCGCGGCTTCTTTATCACGCTGAGCAAAATGGCCCAATATTGGTCTTCAGTTTTGTCTCTATGCCCATGAGCAAAGACAAGGGAGAATGTTTTACTAATAAGAATGTATACACAACTATTAGAGTGTAGTTCACACGGTCCAAAATTCTCTCAAATTCTCAAAACACTCAAGTTATAAAATGCTCAATACATTTCACTCAATGCATCCATCCCACAGGTTGACTTTGAAGAATGCCATGTATTTATGGACAAAAGAAGCCTTGTGTCAACTTATATTGACCAAAATTCGCTCAAATTCAAGTCTTCATCAGCAATTTAATTTTAATCTTACGACAGTTGTACGATAAAAACTCACATTTCAGTCTCAAATATAGGCCACAGGTAGTGGTGATTTTGCCACGTATCCTAGCTTTTGAAATACCAAAAAATATTAAATAGGTGCAGACAATCAGAACGTGCTCTTGTGCAAAGCATGTAGAACTGGGAAGTTTTATCGTAAGTAATTGGTAGACTACAAACCATGTTAAATAAACCGCAAAGATTGATGAAATTTATCTTGTGCTGTGCCCAGTTAGGACTCTGTCTGGGATACTGTTATATTCGAAGAACCTGGCTGCGATCCTCGGGAAGATAAGAAAGGCTTGGGCGGAATTTGCAAGGAATCAAGGCTTCCTTCCAACATTTCCACCACTTTATTCATTGCTGGCCGGTCTGAAGGATTAGTCTGTATGCACCACAAACTTACAATTATCATCTTCCTTGCATATTCTTTATCTTCATCATTTTCAATGCCTTGTAATACAAGTTCTTCATCTGTTTCAAGACTCTTGTAAATCCAATCTGGAAAATATACATCACTGCTACGATTAACCCCAACATTATTATTCTTTCTTCCCGTCATCTCAAACACCATCATTCCATAGCTATAAACATCTGACTTGTGAGAAACGTCTCCAAAATTTCTACAGAATACTTCTGGAGCAATGTACCCAACAGTCCCCCGTGCACCAGTCATTGATACAATACTCTCTTTTCTAGGGCAGATTTTAGCTAGTCCGAAGTCAGAGATCTTTGGGCAGAAGTCTTCATCTAGGAGAATGTTATGAGGCTTGATGTCAAAGTGCAAAATTCGTGTACTGCAACCACGATGTAAGTACTCTAATCCTCGAGCTATGCCTACTGCAATTTCGTACAACGTTTGCCACTTCAACTTGTTATCTGTCTCCAATGGATTTTTTCCGCATATGAACTTCTCAAGAGATCCATTAGGCACAAATTCATAGATGAGTGCTCTCCTATGTCCCTCAAAACAGAATCCTAAAAGAGTAACAATGTTGACATGGGAAGTTCTGCTAATGCTAGCAACTTCATTGATGAAGTCTTGACCATTACCTTTTGATTCATTTAAGACTTTTACCGCAACGTTATGACCATCGTGTAGCTTACCTCTGTAGACACCTCCATAGCCTCCTTGGCCTAGTTTATGTTTGAATGAACTGGTCATTTTCTTAATTTCCACATAACTGTATCTTTTTGGAGCTAGAGATCCATTGTTCCTTAGAAAATCCTCAATATTCCGATAATTCTCTGTTGTCTTCTTCCAGAAGATCATTTTGTTATATGAAGAAAATTTTTTCCTGTAGCAAAAGGCTAGAATTATCAATATGCCAATCCCAGTGGCTGTTGCTGCAGCTGCAATCTTTATGGTACCGACTTTACCACTTCCTGCAATACAGAACATAACATCAAATTAAGTTTCATGGATAAAAAAAAGGTAACGATAGTGAACAATTTCCAGTACATTTTGACATTCTAACAAGAATCGAAGATTTGATGTCCTCTAATATCATACTGCCATTAATTTTTCTGATGTACGTACATAAAACTAATATTGCGAAGTTTTGATTGATTACATAATAAAACAAAACTACTCACAGAACTCTTATACATCAAAACAACCTCGAACAGCGTAATTTGCCATATTTCTCATCACTATTATCATCATTCTATCCCCTTTATTCCATAAAATGATACTTTGATAGCAAAAATTTTCACCTCAGTGCTAGATAATATGATTATCACCCAGAGATTTTTATTGATATCCAAGAGCTGGAGCAATTTCTTCATCTACTATTATCTGAGATGAAATGTCCAGTTTACTAAGCTTAATGTCAAGCTTTAAGTTTATGACTGCTCCTCGATCCACTCACTCTTAAGGAAATTGCCGTTTCCTGTCCTGTATATTGTATATCCCTTCTATGCTCTGCTTGAACAAACCATGTGAAGACTATATATAATTATTTCACATAATGCAGTTAGTAACTTCGGAATTGCGTTAAAATTAATTTAAATAAGCCAATAATTCATTTGAGCGGGTAATTGCAAATAATCGAGTTCTTGTAAGTCCTTTCTCAAAAGAATTCCGAAAGCTTTTCATCAATTTTAAAGAGATAAGGGAAATTACCCGGAATACAGTGATTAGCATGTGGCCTGTCGGAGCAATAACACTGGAATCGGTAAGTAAACTCATCGAAGCCACATTTGCCACCGCTTTCCTCACAAACCCTGCAGTCGCTCGCAATCCACTGAAGCAAAAACCCTCTCCTCACCATTTCTTCAATCCCAATTTCACGATCTGCCTCATATTTATCCACCGGAACCTCCACTTTTGCTGAACATTCCTTCGACGCAAAACCCAAATCAGAATCATCCTCAAACAATGCCAAAACTGTCCCAATTTGGTCTTCGCTAGAACAATTACCAGTCTTGTACTGTAAAAAGTTCTCAGGCAACGAGGATGTACAATTGTAGAGCAGCACAAGTTCTGCAGTTTGGTTAGGAGCTAGAAAAAAGCGGTCGTTGGGAAGAGAAACGTTTCGGAGTCGAGGAAAATTACATACTATATCGTTGTTTGTTTCAGAAATGGCTGCGTCTGACACACGAAGAGATTGATTATCGTAGAAAATTCGATTGATAACGTAGGCATTGCTGGAAAGATTAAGAACTGGATTTCCTTTCTCATTGCACGAGAGCTGAAATCCAGGATAGCCGCAGGAGGGTTCTTGTTGATTTTCAATATAGAATGGGAAGCTTATGCTTTGGCCATCGCCACAGGTTTTCGGAACACAAGTCAGATAGCGAGGATCCAAACCGCCGAAGGCTATTCCTATTCTTTCCAGAAGGAAGAAAATGAAGATGCAGAAGAAGCTTGTTACTGGATAAAACTGTGATGTGATCAGCTGCGTAACCTTGAAATTCTTATCCATTTGACGATATTGAAATTGAGTACTCGGAGAATTTGTGGAAGCAAGAAGAAAGAAAGAAGATCTGGTAACAAAATAAATAGAGGGACAAATTATAATGCAGGATATGCGCCAATGTCAATGTTTGCTTGGGATGGTATGGGAGGGACGACCTGTTGGTCGGTCAAATCCGCCGCAAATTGTTGACTTCAGACCTACGAGAAGGTTGGGCAAAGTTGACTTCAGCAAAAGAATAACGAAGTGTAATCTTATATTAATGCCTTTGTTATTGCTTTAAAAAAAATTAAAATTAAAATGAGTATGTTTATAAAAGATTATTGATGTTTGATTGTGAATAACAATTTTTACTAAAAAATTACAATCAATTTTTAGAGTTATATTAGGAGTGGAATGAAGTAAATGAAAATATAATATATATTTTTTTACAATTGAACCTTGGAAAAAAATTAAAACGTCTAAAAAGGTTCTTTTAATTAATAGAAAATCTTATATAACGAACAAACCTAACATTATATATATAAAAAGAAAAAAAAAAATAAAAGTCACCATTTTCGTTTTCTCTTTGCAATTCTCATCTGGGGGAATTGCAGAGCCAAGCATTTTCGTTTTCTTTCAGGTCATTTTCTCCACGTGTTAATTCTAACAGGCGGATGAGCCATGTCTTTCCATTCCCAAGTAAAAAGAAAAAAAAAAACTACATAAAAATTTTCATCTATCATTAATTTGCAATAAGTTAACGTGGCAAAGAAGACACAGAGGACAGATGGTTTTTTATGCAGTTTCCTGAAATGTCAATGAGCCAATTAAATAATGGAAAAAGAAGTTGTAGTTCCTGGCCGACCGATCCAAAGGATTGATTACCATGCATTTCCCATGTATGATTTACACGATTATGTCTACCCCAACTTTTACTTCTCTTTGTGTTAATTTCTTTAAGTCTTCTCCGTGCAATTTCCAAGTCAAATTGCGTGCTTTGAAGGATAATCATCTTAGATTATTAAGAAGAAATCTGCAACACATATTACTCAATTAAAAAGATTTTCCCTTTTAAGTAGCAGAAAACCGTTGATCCTTGGTGTAGCTGTTATTGCTTTTGTTGCTTTAGGAAATATTGGAATGGCTCGTCCCTCTTATTTTGCGTTCTTCCTTGCCTCTCATTTTTTACTTCTTTCCTTGGCCCAAGAAGAAAGTTTTTTCAATACAAGTTGTGCATCTTATTTCCCTTGTGGAAACCTCGGCCATATTGGCTTTCCCTTCTCCAATCGGACGCATCCTGAATGTGGGTTGTTGATTGTAGACGACTGCGAGAAACCGGTTCAGAAGATTCAATTGGCGAAGAATGGGCCATGGTATAATATTACTAACATCGCTCAGGATAATACAATTAAGCTTCAAGACCGAGTGTTTCAAAATCACTTGGACAAACAAAGCTGCGAAGTCTTCAAAAATTGGACACTTCCCAGATCTCCTTTACTCTCTTTTGAAATCATATCCAGTCTAACCCTGTTCAAATGCCCTCAAAATCTTCACAGAAAGCCCACAAATTTCAATTTTTCCTGTAAAGACACCTTTTTTTATTACAATCAATCGAATGATGATTTACCGAGTCTTCCTCCCAAGTGTTCTTTTATTCAGCTTCCCCAGAGTACTACAACTCAAAACACCAGTGACTTGTTTAAAATGTTAACTAGTGTGTTCTCTCTTCAAGTGCTTGTATCGAAGGAATGTCAAGCGTGTCACTGGAGAAGAGGCCAATGTAAAACAGATAGCAAGGGAAAGTTTCGTTGTACCAATACAACAGGCATCAAAACTTCAGGAAATACAAGTACCGGTACATTGGGTTCTGCTCTAAGTCATTAGTTTGTTTATTATATGGTTATATAAACATGCCACAAAACAAATTCCTCTCTTTCTACGTCGATTTCTTTATCTGATTTACTTCCACTGCCTCCTTACCTGGATTTAGAGAAAGTGACTAGTTTGTCTCGGCAAGATCTAGAACAGTTTGAGATAAGCAATTCTGAATGTTGCTACAGTTTCTATTGTTTCAACTAACACCATTTTGGTTTCTAAATTCTAATTCAATTATCTCGTGAGAATCACAAGATCTAAATGTGTTGGTGTCTTCCTGGTGTTTGTCTAGAGAGAACTGGTTTTTTTTTTTTGTAGTTTTAGAAGAGTCAATAAGTCAAGTCTTCGTAGTACTAACTAATGCACTGTCCTACCCATGAATTATTTACCCGACTTTCCTACTTTTTACTTCTAAGCCCTTTTCGTCAAGTCTTCTCCATGCAATTTCCAAGTCAATTTGCGCGTTTCGAAGAATAATCCACTGAAATTATTGAGAAGGAACCTATAACTGAAGTGTTATTTGCTTGGGTTAGCTTTTTCTCTCTCATCTGTCGCTTCTTTTCTTGGCTGAAGATGAAAGATTTCTCAGTCCAAGAAATGAAGATTTCCATTGTGGAAATCTTGGCTACGTTGGTTTTCCCTTCTCCAATTGGACGCATCCTGAGTGTGGGCTGACGATAGTCGATGACTGCAACGTACCAGTTCAGAAAATTCAATTGGGAAAGGATGCGCACGGTATAATATTACAAACATCTCTAAGAACCATACAATTACACTTGAAGATCAAGTGTTTCAAAGTTACTTGGACAACCACAGCCGTGAATCCTTTAAAAATCTGACACTTTCCATCTCTCCTTTACTTTCTTTTGAAATCATATCTAATCTATCCCTCTTCATGTGTCAGCGAAATCTTGAGAGGAACCAAACAAATTTCCTTTTTTTCCTGCAAAGACTCCATTATTTATTCCAATCATCCAGATGATGATTAACCAAGTCTTTCACCTCGATATTCGGCTCCCAATGAACAATAAGAAGAAAAAATTTACTGACTTGTTTGATGTGTTGACGGGTGTGTTCTCACCTCAAGTTCATGTACCGTTGGATTGTTTTTGAGTGCCATGGGAGACAAGGCCAATGTCAAAGTGATAGGCAGGGAAGATTTTATTGGTCACAAACAAGAGAATGTAATGATTTTCAAAAAAGAGAAGGTAAATTTTTAAGTGATAACAAAGGAAAATATTATTGTTCAGCAGGTATCAAAATTACAGGATGTTCCAGGATGGTTCGTGAATACACATGTCCTTTCCATGTTCATATGCTTTCTGATATGAATTATTGTACTTTTTTGTACATTCATATAAAGCGCAGCTTAATTGAATTACATTCCATGAAATAAATTATTCTCCTTTTCAGCTAACCCTTACCTGGGTTTGGAGAAAGCGGCTAGTTTGTTTCAGCAAGATCTATATTAGTTTGAGATGTGCAATTTTTTTTGTTGCTATGCAATTCTGTCAAGAATTTTGATGATTTGATCGCATTACTACAGTTTCAGTTGTTTAAACTAACACCATTTTATTTGTAATCTGTTGCAGGAAATGGAAGATTGAAACTGAAGCTAGGCCTAGGCCTAGGTAATGTACCTTTTTAATGATATAATTTCTAGATATCAACAATTCTGATTATGCCAAGTTGTTTCCTCTGTCCATTTTGCAATTTTTCTTTCTTTGCTGCATATGCTCGAATGAAAATTGGAAAACTTTATGTCAGTAGTTTGTGTTGTCCTCAAAATCACTCGGCTAGAAAACAGAAATTGAAGCTAGTCGTGGTACTAGGTAACGCATCCTTTTAAAGAAGTTTACTATGTATTTGTTATGGTAAATTAAGGCTTTGTTTTAGATAGTGGTAATTCCACTTTAACTTTAAAAGCAAAGTTAAAAATGATTTGGTTACACCAATTTTTAGTGGGACTCTCATATTTTATATTAATATTTGACATGTAATGTTTCCGTCTCACAAATTTATGGCTTAAAATAAACCACGCCTCAATACCGTACGAAGTCTAAGGCTAGTGTTTATTCTGTCCTTATTTCCACTTTGCTGTTGTTCTGCATCCAAATACACTACGAAACCTTTAATCAAATAAGGAACCATTTAAAGACACTGAGGAACATATGATTGCTCAATTTTGGACTCTTTCAAATCTTTTCCGCTTATTGTTTGGCTTCGACTTCTAGTTTTTGAGTTGACACCTCAGTTTTGATGTCTTCTTTCTCTGATTGCAGGCGCATCAGGCTTTGGTATTTGCATATTGATAATTCTAGCCTTTTGCTGCAGAAAAAAATTTTCTTCATATAACACAATAATCTTCTGGAAGAAGATAACAGAGAATTATCAGAATATTGAGGATTTTCTCAGGAACTATGGATCTCTAGCTCCAAAAAGATACAATTATGCAGATATTAAGAAAATGACCAGTTCCTTCAAACATAAACTAGGCCAAGGAGGCTATGGAGGTGTCTACAGAGGCAAGTTACACGAAGGTCGTAACGTTGCGGTAAAAGTCTTGAATGAATCAAAAGGCAACGGTGAAGACTTCATCAATGAAGTTGCTAGCATCAGCAGAACTTCCCATGTCAACATTGTCACTCTTTTAGGATTCTGTTTTGAGGGTCACAGAAGAGCACTCATCTATGAATTTATGCCAAATGGATCTCTTGAGAAGTTCATATATGAAAAAAATACCTTGGAGAAAGATAAAAAGTTGAAGTGGCAAACTTTGTACAAAATTGCAGTAGGCATAGCTCGAGGATTAGAGTACTTACATCGTGGTTGCAGTACACGAATTTTGCACTTCGACATCAAGCCTCATAACATTCTCCTAGATGAAGACTTCTGTCCAAAGATCTCAGATTTTGGCCTAGCTAAAATCTGTCCTAAGAAAGAAAGTATTGTGTCAATGAGTGGTGCGCGGGGGACTGTTGGGTATATTGCTCCGGAAGTATTCTGTAGAAATTTTGGAGAAGTTTCTCACAAGTCAGATGTTTATAGCTATGGAATGATGATCTTTGAGATGACTGGAAGAAAGAATAATGATGTTGGTGTTAATAATAGCAGTGATGTATATTTTCCGCATTGGGTTTACAAGCGTCTTGAAACAGATGAAGAACTTATGCTGCAAGGAATTGAAAATGAAGAAGATAAAGAATGTGCACGGAAGATGATAATAGTAAGCTTGTGGTGCATACAGACTATCCCCTCAAACCGGCCAACAATGACTAGAGTAGTGGAAATGTTGGAAGGAAGCCTTGATTTGCAAATCCCACCCAAGCCTTTCTTATCTTCTCAAAGTACAGGATCACAAGCAGATTCTCTAACCACACAGAGTATGCTAACAATGTAATCCCGTGTATCAAATTTGCATATTTTCCTGCCAAGGAACATATTTTTTCGGTGTCATTGACCATCCTGGTACCATTATGATGTGATTTTTGATGCCTGAATCAACATGATACAAAGCCAACACGAAAAATTTTGAACTTAACACGACCCTAAATGAGCTCGGGTAATACTGAAACTTTAACCAGGGAAAGTGGTAAGAATACACGAAAGTGAGCTGGCATTCGTACAAAGATAAACCATATCTCCACCAACCCGTCAATCTTATTGATAATTTGGGATAAATTATCGATATATTGCCAGTCAAACTCCATACCATCCCAAGCATTGAACTTCAACCATCAAAAGGTATTAGTTAGAAGACTGGCAATGGATTTCAACACCCAAAAATCAATCAAAGTGCTCCTTCAATCAACTCTTCCTCAAAAGGGTAAAACTCATTTTACATTATTTGCAATATTACATATACAATTTAGGTAGCACCATGGTAAGATTAAAACAATTGATTAGCCTAAAGAAATTGGGAGGGGTGAGGTTGAAAAATTATAATGAAGTTGGGAACGAATGAGGGGTTACAATAATAGAAGTTACGCCACTTTAACTCCACTAGGGCGTTTTCCTTCCATGGCATCCTTCTTATTACGACAATCAACACAGAGGAAAGGCCCCTGCCAGGGCTTTGAGCTGGTGGAGAAGATAGAACCGGCATGAACAGAGATGCCCTCGCTGGGAGCAAGGTCTAGTTGACATACGGCGCATGTAAAAAGACCAGATGTTGATTGTGCCGGGGAATCATCATTTCCCAGTCTGCAAAATACACGAAAAATTATCATTTTGATGTAGCAGAACATGTATGAGAAGAAAGTTACCAAAAAATGGAAGTAGAGATGAAATGAATCAGAGTGTTAATCAGTATTATATAACAACAAAGATTTACTGACTAACAAAGACGTGCATTAGAACATTGACTCTAGCATCCAAATCCATTCATTGCAGTTAAAGACTTCATTTCAACTTTCAGAATGGTCACAGGCTAAAGGGTCCAACTCCTTTAGGCAGACAATGGATGAATGCATAACTTTTCAAGAATGGTTATCATTTAAAGTATAAGCAGTTTTTCCCACATTTCAACTTTAGATAGTACATGCTCAAATTCAAACCATGGGCTGCTATCCATAATTGTCTAAGAAGTGCAGTGAAAAACATAAATTCTGTGAAATCCTCTCTTTCAAATTAACACAACAGTAAGAATTTTAAGTGAGCAAAATCTTTGATTTCTGATTTAGTTCCAAGCTATTAGCAACCCCTTAGATGATGAAACAAGAATCAAAGACAATGTTTTGAAAACTAGCCATTCAATACATATGAGAAAGAAGCTATAAGAGATGGAAAACGAGAATTTGGAAACCATTACATGCTCGTGAGCTTTTCCAATAATTCACAAAATGAGAATTTACACATTCAAAGGAGACATTACCAACCTTTCAGATAGCATTGCCGAGCCTTCTTCAAACAGTTCTTCAACTATTCCTACAGCTGAAAGCTTCTTAGATAGTTTATTTGCAGAACCAAGAGACTTCATCCTAAATAGCAGTGCCCTCAGCTTGTTCTGCCTTTTAGGAGGCGGCAAAGGCGGTACTGAATTGTCTGGAGGAATTATGTCTACAACTACGCAAGTTGTGTCATCCTTCAGTCCCCTTGTCCTTAATGCTTCCTAAACAATGATCCATCAAATGCAATCAGAATATCTTCGAGCATTCATCGGAACAAAATTAAACCACCCAAAACTAAATGCTCTTATATTGGCATCAAAATAAATCACCTTCACCACTTGTTTAGCAGCAAGTTCAGCTGGCAATCCACGACAAGATTGTGCAGCCATTTCTGAGGACAGAGCATCCCAGATTCCATCAGAAGCAATAATAAGCCTCCCGCCTGCATTTGATAGCTTTTATAACAACAAAGAATGTTAGAGTTTATGCTGACGACAGACATGGCATTTGTTTTAAAAAAGGAACAGTATCACAAATTAACAAGGGAAAAACATAGGTTGAAAAAGTAAAAAAAAATATGGTTACCTTCACTTGCTTGACAAATGGTATGGGTACTATAAACTCTCCGACATCCATGTCTCCGATTGATCTAGAAAGGCATAAACCACCAGGCCAGCAGCGGAGGGGACCAATCTGTAAAGGTTCAGCTAATTGTATTCAACTGTAGGATAATAATCTTCTCTTGTGTTAAAAAATTTGCTCTTTCTAGTTTAATGCCAATAAACAAGACTTCGAGAACATGTGAAATATGCTAAACCACCTCACCTCTGCACCTCCAAAAATGCTAAGCCTCCCAACTTCACCTCCACTAGCAGTTACACGTTCCCTCCTGCAGTTGCAGCACAACCAATTAATATGTTTATCCAGAATAAGGGAAGAAGCAAGGCTTTGAGATAGATGCGCACTCCTCAATATTTTCTTCAAGTCTATGATCAACAGTTAATGTGGAAACTGCTCCACCCTGGGTATCCAATATACAACGGGAGTCACCAACAGATGCAACAGTCACAGTCCATCTGTCAACAATAACAAAAGTAGCTGTGGTCCCAGATGTTTCTCCTGAAGATTGATTAAACATGTATAAAGAAATTAGTTTTCCTTAATTTACAACAACAAAGATCAAAAGTGAAGAACAAAAAAGAGACCAAAGAACGAAAACAAGAACAAGGGCCAATTCCATGCCTCTGTTCTGAAATTCCTTGTCTGTCTTCACAAAGCCGGCAACTAAGGCCCGAGGTAATGCCTGAAGCCATTCATCTCGCCCAAGCCCACGGGGAATAGCACCCAATACATGATTCAACAAATGCTCCCTTGTGTAAATTGCCGCGGCATTCCCATTGTGCCCATCAAAGATCTGAAAATTAGCAACAAAAAGAAAAAACATAAATCATTCAAAATAAAAAAGAGATAGCTGAAGAAGATCCAGTCAAGGATGCTACCTCACACCTCACAGCCTAGAAAAATGAACTAATCTAATAGATTGCAATGAATAGGCTTGAAATGTTGCAGAATATTTATGACAACAAGGATCAAAGGAAATTAGGAGCAATTTTCTTGAGTTTAGAGGCTGTTTTAGACACTGTCATCAACAAAAAAAACATAATCCCATTTCTATCGAGATTATTAATCTTGCCAATAACAATTTTTCAGTTGTCTGGAATTACGAAAGAAGATGTGATAAATTGCTAGATACTAGTCCTTGAAGCATAGCAATCATCACATACAATTAAGATATCCTTGAGAGAGGGAGCAAGATTTACCGCAAATACAGAGAATGTAGATGAAGGATTTCCTGGTACTCTTTGACAGTCCGTCTTAATCAAGAAAAAGTCCTCCCCTTTCCTCGACTGAGCCGCATGCCCAACTCTAACAGTAGGTTTCTCCATCTTCTCACTCCTCATCTCTATGCTGATCAGAGCAGCAAGAGGCACAAGATCATGATGATGATGACGCCGCCCTTCTTTAGATGCCATGTCTACCACTATTATGGCTTTGGTGGCGGCCCAAGACCTCAAATTTTACCAAATCCTTATCCTCAATGCCGTATTCTTTCTTAATCCTCTGTAACTTCTTGTTATTCTCAATTCTTTTGTACTCAACAAATCTTCTTATATATCACAAATCAATCTCAACTCAAAGGCAATTATTCTCAAAATGAACACTAAATAAAGTTCCCAACTTGATCTGCCATTGTCATCAACAAACCAGACAAAAATGTAAGCTAAGATTCAGATAAACAAGAAAGCAAATCACTATGGAAGGAAACAGTATACAAATGCAAACCACCCCATGTTTCCGTTTACTTGCTAAGAAAACTCAAGAACTGATAAAGAAAAAGCAAAATATCCAAGTCATCCGCAATAAGAACTCAAAAGTTCCGCCAGCTAGTAGTAACTATGCCAACTTTAAACAAGAATCGTAAGTTTCAAACAGAAGTCACACTTTCCATTTTTCTTTCACCAGTTTTCTCGGCAAGCAAACACAAAAACAAACTTCCAACAGACAACGAAACAGAACAAGAAAGTGAATTACCGGAGGGAATGTCAGTTAGGAATTTGGACCAAAGCCAAAATGCAGATCTGATTGCAACAACAAGCAGCAACAACAACGTTGAAGCAATAGAAGAAAGAAGAATATCAACACGGAAACACAACGCGTTTTGCTGACTATATATGAACTGTAAACACCATTGAACACAAAAAGTATTTATACATATACATCTCCAATTAAACAACAAAGCATTAAACTTTTCTCCACCAAACAGAATCAAAGTTTTGGGTTCAAGAATTATTCTCTAAGAGAGGAAAAAAAAATATCCCAGATGGCAACCTTGGGTCTCTTCCAAAGGCAGGATTTTTTTAAAAAAACATACGAAATAAGAATAACAGTGTCTGGACAAGCTTAGAGAGCTTGCCAGTGAGCTTGCTGACAATATAAAGTGCTCTGTCGCTTTTCTCATTTTCCGGGAAAAGTTATTTTACAGCACGGTAACAGAAAATTGCAAGAGAATTTACAAGGTGTAGTGAGTGTAGAATTTAAAAATTAAATATAATTAATTAAAAATTGTAAAAGGAAATTACAAGGTTTTGGACAACGTTGGCACGTGCGAGCGCAAAAGGTGGTGACACGTGAGGGAGGCGTTGGATTTGCATGTGTTTCTGCAATGGCAATCATGTGGGCAACATGCGTCTGCTATTGCCCCTGTTATCTTTTTCTCTCTTTTCTGAGTTTCTTTGTGTCCCCACATCTCCAATCACCGTTTGATTTTGGGACCACCAGATTGTGTGGTTTTGATTTCTGTTTACAGGCTAAAATCTTTACATTAACATTATACAGCAGTCATCTTACATAATATTAAAAAATATAAATTGTTAAATAAAAAAAATTAAAAATAATCACTTTTATTAATAAATTTAAATTATTAATTATTTTTAAAAAATAAATAATATACATTTATATAAAAATACCTTCTAATAACCAAAATCAAACAAAAAGTACATGAATTTTTTATTTTTGCTTACAAATTCATCATTTTGACACACACTTTGCTGGTAAAATTGAGAATTTTTCCTCCACTTTTAGGCACACTTTGTGTCTGAATTTTTGTGCTACATTGTTCATGGGAGTGTCCTACTTTCATGCAAAATTTTCCTTCTCAATCTCCCAATCCACTAAGTTAATCAGTTCCCATTTAACACACCTCAATATCAGAATTAAACACGTATAACAAATGAATAATACAAAACTAATTATTTATAAATATATTTTTTATCAAATTTAAAATATAAATTTTATGAAAAAAATTGAGAATGATAAATCATACAATGTATCGAGAAAAATTTTGTTATTATTTAAATCGGAAAGTATTTTTGTTTAAATATATATTATTTAATTTATTTAATAAACTAAATAATAATATAACTAATTTAATAAATCTATTAATAAAAATAATTATTTTCTAAAATAAGTATTAATTTCATGAGCAACTCAATTACTTGCATGATAAAAGATTGAATTAATGCTACATTATAAAAAAAATATTAATAATAATAATTTTTTTTTTAAAAAAAAAAGTTGGACATCGTACTCAAGATTTATAGTTATAGCTGAAATTTAACTTTCTTGGATAAAGAAATTGCAACAACCAAACTTGGATGAGAAATTAATCTCAATCATTTGCATAATAAATCAAGTTTAAATATTATAAACTTCTAAAAATGCAATGCAATGCAATCACTTAAAGCATTAGGATGAAAATGCTTTTATTTTGATGGGGCAACTAAAACCTAATGATTATAATTATACTTTCCTTTCATAATTTTTTTGTTTTTTAAATATTTTATAGAATTAAAATATTTTTCATTTTTTAAATTTGTAATAAAATAATAATATGTAACATAATTAATAATAAATAGTTAAAATTATATTTTATAAAATTTATAAATTAATTTTATATTTTATGATATAAATTAAAAAATTTAATTATTATTCATGTCATATATCAATGTATGCTTAAGTTAAATTAAAAGAAGAAGAAGAAGAAGAAGAGGAGGAGGAGGAGGAGGAGGATTCTAAATCTAATGCTGTAGCCAAACTTGTAAGAAGTTAATAGCTCAATAAAAGCAAAGGAAATTGAGATCTTTGAAAGATTTGTGTCATTGATTTTGGCATCAAAGGGATATTGTCCTTGTAGGAACCAAAGCATACATACAACTGTTTGTGCGGCTATAATACCAACTTGGGGAATAATATTTCCAAGTGCATTTAGTTTTATGCATGGGATGGGATGAATGCAAAGATGTGATGAGAAATTAGGTGCGGTTGGGCTATAAAATTAATTAATACAGCTTTTTAAAAATGACTTAATAAGATCTCAAAATCATTTGTGTTGCTACAAATCGTACAACAATGTTGTTTTTTGCAAAACCAATCAATTCACTTGTATTCTCATGTGTCATTTGTGGCTCCTAACTTATTTAAGATCATTCTCCTAATTTACTTCTTTATATTTCTATTTAATTCAAAAATAAAATTAATTTTCAAGAAAGATAAAATTACAACTGTTTAATTATTATTGTAATTTTCAACTTTTTCTTTTTAATTCCTTTTAAAAATCTAATAAGAAGGATTTTCAAACTTTAAAATTTTAAAAAATATATATATATTTTTCGTAAGTTCAATTTAACCTATTTGGATCAGATAACGAAGTTATATTGACTTCGATTTTAGAAATAATTTCAAGATAGGGATGGAATTTTGTCCCTAATTCTAACTCGTTATCCTTTTAACTCATTACCCATTCCATAAACTCAACATAATTTTTATCCAAAATAATCATATAAAAATTTACGCGATTTTATATATTAATGAAAAACGAAATCACATTCAATTCTACCTATAAAAATAGGCCAAAAAACGTATTTATACTTAACTACATTTATAAAAGCAAACTGAGAATAAAAATGTCAATGCTTAATCAAAATTATTGTCATCCCTAATACACGAGAGGAAGCGAAGTCAATAATGCATCATCCATGCATTCATTCAATAAAATCGTAATACATAATCATTTATTTTAAAATTAACAATATAAATAACATAGATTTTGTTGAATAATTTCATAGAGTCAATTTTGCACAAGACATGACATATAATTGTGAATAATCTTAAGCTCCCAAGAACATCTTTGTGGAATCTCAGTGGAAATAAATAAATAAGATAATCCCATCTTTGAAATATTAAAATCATTGAATTTCAAACTTTCACCAACCTGAATTCTTAATATTATTGTTTTTGTGGGGAAAGCTTGGTAAGTAAAGGTGCTTTGGATCTATCAAAAGAACAATTGCACATCTTTAAATATGTGCTTTAGTTTGTCTCAAAAGAAACGAAAATATTCAAATGCATTAATTCATGTATACATGAAAATGTGTCTTGGGATCCTATGTTACATGTATGCCTTATTCTTCTTCTTCTTCTTCTTCGTCTTATTATTATTATTATCTTGTAATTATAATAATATTTCAAATTCAATCTTCTACTAATGAATTATATTAATTCAGATTATTAATTTATTTTTTATTATGATTTAAAATAATTTAATTCAAACTAAAATTAACGATTTTTAATATATTTAAATTTTATTTAAAACTGATTCAAACAAAAGTTGCCTACTCTTAGTTATGTTACAGCCTTGTTATCCTTCTTTTGAGGCATGCTCAAGTTATTAAGAAAATATTTAATTTAAAATATAATTTTAATTCAACCATAGTTAGAATTATTACCCAAAAAGTGGGTGCATTTATCATATTTTTTCTTGAAAAGATTTGTAATAAATGCACCCCGTCAATTTCTGAGCACACTCACTTCAATGAAATATCTAGGAGTACAATCAGTATATGTATGGGGTGTACATAGTAACATCCTCCATTGAATATGCCGAGCCCCAACTTCTAGTGCTTACCAACGTACGAAAATTATTTATTAATATTTTTATTTTAATTTAAAATAAAAATAAAAAATTATTTTTATTTATAAAATAAAAGTATACATATAATTTACACCTTTTTAAAATAGAGAATTATAAGTATAATAAAATTTTTAATGTTATTTTTATAAAAATAAATAATATATGATATTATATTAATAATATTTTGTTTATTAAGTAATGTGACATTAATTAAGGAGTGTTGTTTATGATTAATCATTGACATTCTTATCGTAATACACAATATATATTTTAACAACATTATACTTATTAATAAAAATAACAATTCATATTATCGTATTTATGTCATCTTATAAGTTGGTTTTAAAAAAAATTGATTAATACAAATCTGAATCATTATTATTTGTGTTAAAAGTTATAAATATGTAACGGATTTATTCATTAAATAGGTGATATGACATAATTAATAACAAATTATATTTGTATTGCGACAAAATACAATATAATTAGACACGTCTAATTAAATGTATCATACTAATATTATGACATGAATAAACATTACACAATTAAGTATGATTAATTAATTTATGATGACTAGATATGAATTTGATTCATTAAGCTTCAATAGAAAATATAACTAAATTTAAAAAAATGGGTGGTGATGCATGGAGAATAAATAAAGGTAATGGATGTGTTTTTTGGAAAGGTAAAGCAAAGTTGGTTTCTTTATCATAAAAGTATTGTTTTAATTTTTTATTTAATTTATTAAATATATTTTTATAATTTTTATTTTAAATAAATCTTAAGTGGATTTGTGTTATTAATAAATTGGTATAATATAATTATTTGTTTAATTAATAGTATTTTAAATAAACTGATAAATTATATTTTTAAATATAAATATGTTCGTTTATTGAATGTGTGACATAAATTCAACTAATTTATTATTTATGTCATTTTTTAGTATAAATTTATTTATTTATATTAAATTTATATCGTCTAATCTTGTTTTAAATTATCATCTTTTTTATTTTTAAGTGTCATATAAATATGATTAAGTAGTCTAATATCATATGTATTATATTATAAAAATATAACAATGAAAGTCTAATATCGCGAATTTGACAATAACAAGAGCATTCAATAATTCATAAAATCAAAAATTTTGTGCTAAGTAAAGCACGGAAGAATAATAATAATAATAATAAAAAAGAATAATTACTTTTGAAGTTAATTTATAAAAATAATTATGTCACTTTATTTTTTATTAAATTAATTAAATATATAAATTTTGAATAAAAATATTTTCATATAGTTATAATTTAACAGTTCAAAATTTATTTAATTTAAAAAAAATTAAGTTTCGAATATGCTAAAATTTTTTAATGTATTTAAAATTTAATTTAGAGTAAAGTGAAATTCTTCCTAGTTTGAAATTTAATTTTGAGTAAGATAGAATTCTTTAATTTTTTTTTAAATAACTGTAATTATTATTATTATTAAGTAGATGAGAGTTTTTTTTTTGGTCCACAAATGAAAATGCTTTGCTTAATTTAAGACAGCTCCCTCACAAAACCCAGTGTTGGGTGTTTAACACGTTTCACTCAGTCCAACACCTGTTCGGTCTGGTCTTTTCCATCCCTGAACCTTCAAACAAGGCAAATCTCTTTGAATTCAATCTTGCCTGAACAAGTCAATATAACCCAGGAAGAATTTTATACATTGTGATGTATAAGTAAATGTAAATTATGTGTTATCATGGACAGACAGATAGATAGATCTGCTTCGAAATTGTAGAAGATGAGTGAAGGTGGAGAATCATCCCAAGATCGAACGACCCGGGATTTCGTCTTCCACGGCGTAGCTGGGGCTGCCGCTGGTAAACTTCTTTCTTTTTATGTAGGCTTTTTTAAATTTCTGTTGAATTCGAGGGTTTATTAAGGCTTCGGTTCTTTTTATGTTTTTTATTTTATTTTATTTTTTTGTGTTGTTATTTTAGGTGCAATTGCGGCAACTTTTCTGTGTCCTTTGGATGTGATCAAGACAAGATTACAGGTACATGGCCTCCCTGAAGGTCTCCAGTCCAGTCGCCAAGGTACTGTCAATTCTATAACTTACCTTAAACGATTTCTTTTGAGTTGTTGTTTCCTTGAGCTTAGCTTGGTATAGTTTGCTTAGCTTTCAATCTAATATGGGTGACAATTTTTTGAGTAGAAAGTAAAGTTTGAAATTGAAAATTGGGTTGGTGCAACGTCCTTAATTTGCAGTTTGTTTATATGGGTGGTTCAAATACAAGTAATTTTATTTGTATCTCAAATGGAACTATATGAAAACCCCATTCTCCAAGCACTAGCACACTGCTGTTACTAGCTAGTTAGGCTTCAAAGTGGAATGAATTATGTTTGCAGGCAATTTTCGTATCTCATTATGGACATGTAGTGACGAATAAAACAACTCCTGAAAATGTTGACGCGAGGACTGGGCTATGCATTGTGTTTATAAATTATATAATGCTTAGTATATGCATGGAAAATTGATTTGACACGGGCTTCAGATAAAATTCAAACTGAAATTTGATTAAGATGAAGATTTGTTTGGTCTGACGATTTGGCTAATTGATACAACTTTGAATGAAGTATTTATATTCTTTACTTTAATTGATACTCTTTGTTTCTCTGCCTGTTGATTGTGATGTTTATTTAATCCTTCTTTTCTTACCTCATTCAGGTAGTATCATTATAACAAGTATGCAAAGCATAATAAGGAAGGAAGGTTTAAAGGGATTGTACCGTGGCCTTTCACCAACAATAGTAGCATTACTTCCAAATTGGGCAGTGAGTACAACTTTTGGTGATTTGTTGCCTGGAAAAAAAATTGTAAAGAATTTGGAGCCTACTTTTGTTAAAAAAATATTAGTGTGGAATAAGATAGACTTGAAATTGCCACTCTTTTTTCTTGACTTCACTCAGTTTTTCAAGTCTATCTTAGTCCCTCTTGTTTTGGGCAAAGATAAAGTTGCTTGTTGGAATCATTTATAATGCTTATTCTTCTCCATCGAGATAAAGTTTTGAGCCAATTTTCTTTAAAGTTTGTAAGCTGAAAGGGGAATGTGGTTCTTTAGATGCAAGATTTGTTTGCCTATTCTTTTTAATTTTTTTTTTGGTCGAAATATCATATAATAAGATCATTCATGGATAACTTTCAAGAAACCATCCACCTTGGGTTAATTGTAAGCCAGCTTTTGCTCTAACAAACTTGGGGAATTACACTGGCTTGTGTTTATACTATAAATTTTCTGAAGAATCAATTGCAGATCTTGGGCATCCATTTTTCTTGAATCAATCAAATTTACCGTGCAAATGCAATACACCAATTTATGTATTTTAATATTTTGCCATAAAGTGACAGGATTGCTCATTTTACATGTAGGTATACTTCACAGTTTATGAGCGACTTAAAGGTCTTCTCCATTCACATGGTTGGTTTTTTGTGATTGTTGTTCATTTGATAAATCTCTGCTTGTTTTCCTTTGAATTGTTAGGAGATATATTGATCTGTGTTTAGCTTACGTCATTGCTGGGCCATGTAGACAATTGAACACTGTTGGGTTGGTTGGTCAGTTTGATTTCTGTTGACATTTTATACCGTCATTTTGTAGGGGATAGCAACAGTCAACTCTCTATTGGCAAAAATATGATAGCTGCAGCTGGTGCTGGGGCTGCCACGGCCATTACCACAAATCCATTGTGGGTTGTGAAGACCAGACTCCAAGTAAGTGGGATTTCATTTGTCTGCAATATCTTTATTTAATTTGAAGTTATAAAATCAATGGTTGTGCCTTATATTTGGTTGCATGCTTAATTTGTATTTCAAAATCTTGAGCTTAGTATAGTTATGTCTAGCTAGGAACTTTTTATTAAAATGACCAGCTAGTTACATTTGTTGTCAGAATAAGATACATAAAATTTTGCTTTTGATTCATTGAAGTTTCCTAATGTGATACTTTGATATAGCTTTTAATGGTTATTTTCTATGGGTAAATTATCCAACAATTTTGCATTTCTTGTGTCATTGTTATGACATCTGGAATCTGGGCATTCATGAGTTTTTAATCTTTTTTCAGACACAAGGAATGAGGCCAGATGTGATACCCTATAAAAGCATACTTTCAGCTTTTAGAAGAATTACCCATGAAGAAGGCATACGAGGATTATATAGGTTAGTGGTTTAGTTTCTGTTTGGGTCGAATCTATGACAAGCAATTGTTTCATCTTTCTAGTCATTCTCTCTTTGAAGCAACTAACTTTGTAAGATCCAGTTCTTTTCAAAACAATTTGTGAACATCGTTGCTACATTTCTACTTTGACGTGACTTTCTTTTCCCATCTTTCAATTCTTTTGGTCCTTTCTTTTGCCATCTTTCAATTCTTTTGGTCTCTTAATTGTTTCATGGTTTAAAACAGCGGTATTCTTCCTTCATTAGCTGGGATTGGTCACGTTGCTATTCAGTTTCCTGCATACGAAAGAATCAAGTCTTACTTGGCAAAAATGAGTAATAATATGATCACTATCCTTCATTTTGCTCTTTTCCTGATTGAATTTGCATTCTCTGGTGATTTCTAATATTTAGTCTTTACGAATAATACCATCAGATAATACAGATGTCAATAAGCTAAATCCTGGAAGTGTTGCGATTGCCTCTTCAGTATCAAAGATACTCGCCTCTGTAATGACTTACCCGCATGAGGTATGTTTTGCCAGGCTATCTTTGCCAATTAATTTGCAGTGGAGGTCTTACCTTATTTCCCAAAATTTCTCTGTGGAATATAGATTTAGTCTTTTCTTCATTATTTTCTGCTTATGATTTCTAAATTTTACGTAACCAGGTTGTTCGTTCAAGGCTTCAAGAACAAGGACAGAACAGAAAGGGCGAGGTACAATATGCGGGTGTTGTCGATTGCATCAAAAAGGTCTTCCAAAAGGAAGGTCTCCCTGGTTTCTACCGTGGCTGTGCGACAAACCTATTCAGAACAACTCCGTCTGCTGTCATTACTTTTACCAGTTACGAGATGATACACAGGTTTTTGCATCGTGTTCTACCTCCAGACAAGAAGCATTCACAAACTGACCCTAAATCTGATGGGCACATCAGGCCTCAGCAAAAAAACAATGAAGCTGGGGTCAAAGAAAACAACACTTCTTCGCGGCAATCACAAATCCAATCAAATAAAGTTACTCCCTCAATTCCTCTGCCAAACAAGGATCAGCTAACGGCAAGACACTGATTAACCTTCTTTTTTTCCCATTCTTCCAAAGGTCCCTGCCGGGAAATTTTCCTTAGAGTTGAATAAAGGAAATGTATAAAATTTCATAGCCAGTAAACGATGCATTCATTATTTTTAATTTTTTTTTGGCTGGGGCGAAATTATTCATGTTTGTGTTATTTTTAGAATTCTGTGTTCCCAATGATTCTTTTCCTTGTGGATTCAAATGCCAACTCAACTCTTTGATTGTCTGAGCTTTGCCTTTGCTTTTTTGCAGCTGTTCTTGTCATGTGTAAAACATAGTCTCAGTCCAAAGCCACTTTAACTTTCCAAGAAAAGCATTTTCCATCTCATTCGAATCACAGGGCACCACTGTTAAATTATTTCAAATTATTCAAAGAATATGAATAAGTAGTACCTAAAT
>CP135534.1:8228967-8265106 GCA_032402905.1 Khaya senegalensis | reverse complement strand
ACCTGAAAGAAACAAAGGCGGCCTAGTTTAGTGTTTCGATTAGCAAACAGGCAATCAGCATGAGTACTTGCACAGAGCCCAGTAACCAGATTGAACATAAATGGCGACTGAATTGGTAACAACATATACTAACAATTGATACTATGTTCAAGCATTGTAATCAGTGGTCTGCACCATAGTTGACACATGCTACATAGCAACCAGGAGTTTTGGGTAAAGGGTACATGCTCATAATTGTAAAGTATAGAAACATTCTAGAGAAAGATATTTTCCAGCAACTCAAGCATTAATCAGTAGTGTACAAATGGGCAAAATACAACTTCTTTCAAGACATTTTTTTCACATCCGTGAAAAGAAATTGCTACATTCAATTCAAGTTAAAAGAAAATAATAATAATAATAATAATTGATCTACCTCCTTGCTTAGATGGAAATTCCACTTCCCATATATGAACTGCACCATCAGAAGAGGTAGAAGCAAAGACTGCATCACTTTGGGAAACCATAATTCCGGTAATGCAAGTAACACCCTTCTGGTGTGATTTTGGCAATTGTAACACATGCTTCCACTGTAAAGGGAAGGAAAAAAAAAAGGATATGAAATGATTCTTACAGCTTATTCAAGAAACACAAACTAAGACAGAAATTTCAAGATAGAAAACTAAATAAACTAATAAGAGTTCCAAAATTTTAATGCGAAAATCTCCGAAGATTCACTAAACACTGAAATGCAGTGACAAATGAAAGTACCTTTCCGTTAGCCAGAGACAATTCCCACAAAATAATTACACCATCAGTATCACCAGAAAGCAAATAGTGGCACTCTAAATCCTTAGCTGTAAACAGACAATTAAAAAAGAAACCATAAGCAAAATAACAACACGCTAATTCTTAACATACTAGCTAACTAAAACTTCAGTTCCAAAAATTTATGCTAAAAGAAAAAGCAAAGAATTTTAACAAAAACAAAGCAAAAGGTTGTACCTTTGAACGCAAACTTATTACTAGGAAGCCAGTACGTGCAGTTGACGGAAGCTTTGTGGCCGGGAAGTGTAGTCAAAATCTGAGCAGTCTGTGAAATAAAATTATTACAAAACAACGAAAAACCAGAAAATAAGTTATATGCACGAACGAATGAATAAAATTGAAGTGGGGTTGCAGTGACCTTGGGGCAGAAAATGGAGACGGCGTTTTGGGAGCCGAAAGAGATCAAATCACAGGCGCCCCATGAAACGTTGTTGACAATTCTGTTGCAGCCTGCTGCTATGAACACTCTGTTTACTTCTACCTCGCCGCCGCCGTCGTCGTTCGCCGCCATCATGATATTTGATAGTAGCTGAAAGTTGGGGAGTGCTTCTTTTTACTGACGACTCAATAGTTTTGACGAAGAAGAAGAAGGTTTTCGGAAAAAGAAGGAACGCTTTAAACTCACTTGGGTCATTACTGAAGACATACCAGTTTACGCACTAGAGAGTGTAGTCAGTACACCTCTGGGGTGTCGTTAAAAACAATCCATAATTGGAATAAAGTAAAAAGCAATTTAGGGCTGTGGGCTGGACTTTCGGCCCAATAAAATTGGATCGGGCTTGACAACCCTCACTCATAATATTGACGTCATTTTTTAATTTTTCATTTTATTATTTTAATTAAAAATAATAAATAAAATAGAAACAAACGAATCCGCCGAATTTTCTCGACATCTGTCCTGTCGGGAAATTAAGGCGCGCAATCCAAGCAAGGAAAGTTCCATCATGACTTTTAACGATCTTCGAAAAATCCATTTTCACAGAATCTTAATGCAAAAACATGGCAACAACGGCGATACTTAATCTCCAATTTCAATCCGATATTCGTTTAGTTGCGTCCTCGCTTTTCCGTTCTCTTAACCGCCACCCCCACCTTCACGTCCCCCGACTCTCCGGGGCTGCGCGTCGGTCTTCCTTCCGCTTCACGACGCCGTTTCGGCTCTTCGCTGTCTCCACCGACGCGAGTAAACCGTTCGTCGAGAAGTTTCCTGATAAACCGCCGATATGTACCGCCGATGAGCTCCACTATGTCTCCGTCGCGAATTGCGATTGGCGCCTCGCACTTTGGCGTTACCATCCTCCCCCTCAGGTCTGTCTCTAGTAGTAGCATTTGGTTTGTTCTTTTTCAAAATTTTAAAATTTTTCAGTGAATTATTGTATTTTTGTTAGGCTCCGACGAGGAATCATCCGCTGTTGCTGTTATCTGGAGTCGGGACTAATGCCATTGGTTACGATCTCTCTCCTGAAGTGAGTTTTATTTAACATCTGTAGGCTGTAGCTAGAAAGATCAAATTTTGTGGAATTAATTGTCAATTTTTATAGACATTTTTTCTGTAGGATTTAATGTTAAATATTGCAATTTCAAGCCAGCTAGGAAAGTAACTTAAAAAAAATATTTTGATGGGAGGAAAATTAGGACTTAAAATTATAATATAGGGAAAAAGTAGAAAATTGATTTTTTTTTTTAATGTGTGAGGTATGAAAATAAATTTCTGATTTGCTTGGTTTCGTCACAAATCAAGAGTTTATATGTTATGCTTTTGTATAGATAATAATGTAATCCAATAAGGATCACTATGACTTATAAGATGCGGGATCATAGTGATTTGTTGTATTTCTTCTTGATACTTAAACTTCAACTTCTTAGTAATGCTTGTGGTATGCTTGCAGTCTTCATTTGCGCGATACATGTCTGGTCAAGGATTTGACACATGGATACTTGAAGTTCGAGGAGCTGGGTTGAGTGTGCGGGGATCAAACCTGAAAGAAGTTGAGCAGTCTGCCCATGCAGTATCTGAGCAGATTGAAGCTGTCACTAATAGTACAAGAAGTGAAGCTGTTTCTAAGAGTGTAAACGGAGTTAATTCTGCAGGACAGCAATTGAATGATGTCCCTGGTGCCTTGTCAGATTCCAATATTTCTCTCTTCAAAGAAGAAGACTTAACAAGGTTAGCAACAGCATGGGATGAATCTAAGCTGGTGACGAAGTTGACAGAAACTTTTATGAGTTTGTCAGAAAGACTCTCAGGCTTTCTCAGTGAAGGTCAATCAAAGATAATGTCTGCTAAATTGTTTGATCAAATATCAAAACTTTTAGAAGATTCTCAGTTTTCTGAACGCATTAATGAGATACGGGTGAAGCTTTCAAGCTTGATGGAAACAAGGCAAAGCTCTGCTATAGCTGGCCAAATAAGAGATCTGAGTCAAAGGCTTGTTAATATTATTGAAGAAGGCCAACGATCTGTTTCTCCTCAGTTGTTTGACATGCAAGAACGTTTGTTTTCAACAATAGATGATTTTCAGAAACAACTTGATTTGATTGTGCAGTATAACTGGGATTTTGATCATTACCTAGAAGAAGATGTCCCTGCTGCGGTGAGGTGACATTTTATCTTGCTGGAATTATACATGTAGTTGTTTGTTTCAATTTTGCTCATCTATGTTACATTTTTGTTCTTTTAATCTGAACCACATATACCAGTTTTTGGTTATATAGTTGATAAGCCATCTATATGTACTCTTTGCATTTTGAATTAACTGTCTTCTAATTTATTGTTGAAGATGGAATATATAAGGGCACAAAGCAAGCCAAAGGATGGTAAGTTGCTGGCAATTGGACACTCCATGGGAGGTATCTTGCTGTATTCAATGCTGTCAAGATGTGGTAAGATACCATTACTTGTAATGTCTCTTGTTGCTATGTTTACCCTGTCAGAATTAATGTTTAAAAGAATGATATTTTTTTTTAAAAATTTTGATAAAGAGATCTTCTGCTTCAGAGAAGCAAAGGTTCTTTGTTGCGATAACATCATATGCTATTTGTCCTAATTGTATCTCTTATGTATCACTCTTATAGTCTGCTCCTTTATGGTGTGTTGGGTCAGACTGGAAGCTCTTTTCTCTTCCCTTTTTCAACTTTCTCCTTTTTTCAGCTTCTTAACTGTCTGTGAAATCACTTGATTATTATTCTTTCTTTAGTAGTTTATTATTATTGCACAATTGGAGACAGATTTTTATTGCAATTTAAATATAAGATGTGCCATTGACTCCGGAAATGCTCAAAAGTCAAGCTGAATTTTAAAGCTGTCACTTACTTTATCTTTAAACCGTGGTTTTGAATTTCAGCTAAGTCGATTGGATTTCTTTGAATGATACCTGGGATATTTTATAAAGACAAGAAACAATTCCAGTACTAGGCCAACCCAGGCTTTGGTATGAGAGTGAGGTTAAGTAATTCCGTGGGGCTACTCATCAGCTTCAGCTGTCCAAACTATAACTACAAGAATAATTTATTTCCCTTGGTTAATGAATCCTAACCAAGTTCAGTGCTAAAACATGCTAATAATGGGCAATAACAAAAGTTAAAAGAGTAAAATGTAATAATCCTTTTTAATATTCAATGAAATTTTTTGATGTTCTTTTAGTTTCTTTTGTAAATCTTGTATTATTGGTTTTTAAATTATGGTCTTGCTAGATAGTTTTGGGAGGACAATAGTGACACACAAAACCAAAGCCCTATTTGTGACTGGCTTTAACTGCAATAAATAATCGGGATGCCTTCAAGTAATGGTTCTTGTTGTCTAATGCTATGATTCATACCTATACTTCAATGCTTGTGTTGCAACCTACCTGTTTATAATGTGTTTTGTCAGCTGATTTTACTTCTATATGGCACCTGAGCACTATTTGATGATATTGATTTAATCATGCAGGATTTCAGAACCTTTATGTTGTATGGTCGTGTATTTTACACTTAAATTATATTTTCATAAAATGGATACTTATCATATACTTTCATCTTATAAGGTTTTGAAGGAAGAGAATCCAGTTTGGCAGCCATTGTTACTTTGGCATCATCTCTTGACTACACTTCTTCAAAATCGACACTGAAATTGCTCTTACCTCTTGTAAGTGAATGAATAATATATTGTTATGTGCACCAAAAAGCATTCATTTGGAGTCTGAGAACTGTGTAAGTTTTTTGGGAATAGCCTTCATTGAGAAAATAATTTCAAGGTATTTGTATACAGGCTGATCCTGCGCAGGCTCTAAATGTACCTGTTGTTCCTTTAGGGGCATTATTGACAGCTACTTATCCTCTTTCATCTAGTCCTCCTTATGTGTTCTCTGGGCTTAATCAGCTGATATCAGCGGAAGACATGATGCATCCAGAGTTATTGAAAAAGCTAATCTTGAACAACTTCTGTGAGTATGGACGTGTTTTCCTTATTGACATCATGACATGTACAATAGTATATTTGTGTGAAAATTTAGGCAAAATGCAATTCAGGGTGGATGCATACTGTCACATATGTGTTAAAAATTAGTAGTTGGTCTTTATCACTGCACCGCATTCCTTAAGTCGCTGAAATGGTTCAACATTATCATTTCATGCCAGCAGTGTTTGCTGCTTTTCTTTTTACAGCTGATGTTTGGGGAAAAAAATGTTAACCTCTCCTAAGTTTTGATGTAAATGCTTGTGGATCCAAAGTTTAAGCTATCTTTGGTGTAGAGGAGGTCTCTGACAAATTCAAGAGAGCTTTTGAAATTTTAACAAATTCAAAAGGTCAAGGCACAAAAGTGCGAACTTTGTTTTTGCCTGTATTTACACCAAGTCTTGGGGATTACAATGAACTTGAGTTAAAATTTCTAATTTTCCCCTCTCACCTTATATTGGCACCTATCGAGTTTGACCACATGAGATTAAGATTATGGTTGGCAGGTACAATACCGGCAAAACTTATATTGCAGCTTACAACAGCTTTTCGAGAGGGTGGGCTACGTGATAGGGGTGGTAACTTTTTCTACAAGGATCATCTACATAAATGCAGTGTCCCCGTCTTAGCTATTGCTGGAGACTGGGATCTAATTTGCCCACCAGAAGCTGTAGAGGGTATTTCTTTAATTACAATATAAGATAAACGTGTTTTCATAATCTTACTTTCCACAGATACTAATTTTCTCTCCTTTCTGCTTCTCCTGATTTGAACCAGAAACCGTTAAGCTTCTCCCCGAGGACTTGGTTACCTGTAAAGTATTTGGCGAACCCAGCGGTCCACATTATGCACATTATGATTTGGTCGGAGGAAGAATGGTATGCATTTCTTTCTTCATAAAACTTTTGCACAAATAGATAATCGCTCATTGGATAATTTTTCCTTCCTCAAAATGCAGGCAGTGGAGCAAATTTATCCTTGTATAATCCAATTTCTTAGTCATCATGACTCAATATCATGATCTAGGTCATAAACCTTCATTCCCTGTTCCTCGCAGCAAAACTCAATCTCCCACAGGGGTGCAGTATCTTTCTCTGATTGTTGTTGTTGTACCGGATGTTGACAGTGTGTACTCTATCCAACCATTGATGCCGGATATGAAGTAAATGTAGCCCATGTTCGCATAGAATGCTGCCGAGATCAAGCATTAAGGTGGAGGAAGAAGTTCTGCACACGGGAGACTGAAGTTTGCACGAGCTTTGTTACCTTGTTATACATTAAAGACAGACAATGAAAGAAACTGTAAACATGGAAGTTAATATCAATATGCAACTGCAACAGATTCTTCAATCTTCTTGGAATTGTTTGTAAATTACGGTGAAATTAATTACAGAATTCTGCATGAAAAGTTAATTATATTTGCTTCTGCAAAAGCTCTAATCTGTCCAAGTTCTGTGTAAAAGGGAAAAAAAAAAGAGAAAAATCTTCATATTTAGGAGACTTTTGAGATACAAAACGAGATTACACGAAATAAAAATAGTACAATTATCTGAATTACACGCATAATTACTTGACTATGTTATGTGAAGGTATTGTCCTATTAAGAGTTAATTGCACAATTATTTGCATAATTATTTACACTATGTTATCTGATATCTCCTCCACGATATGCACCACCAGGGGCTCTTATTTTAAATGTAGGACATTCTATGGAAGTTTAGATAAGGTGTTCAATTCCTTCTCAGACTTTTAGCTAATTAATCAATACGAGTGTGTGTAAGTTTGGAGCAATGAAGCTTATCACAGTGTGGAGCACAGGGTGATGCTGAATCCTGTAAAAGATCTTCAATGTCTTTCTTCTTCGACCCAACAGATGACACCGTGGTGCGGCCACTGGATGAAATAATAAATGAAGATAATAACTGCATGTCAATAATATTGATATGAAACAAAAATGGAAACAGATAGAAAGGAGAAGAAAAAAAATGTTCAAAAGGAAAGGAGTACATGGTGTTTTGTATCTTCGGTTAAAAGCAGCAGAGCGGTGTGGGATGCATGGTTCCTTGCAAATGCATGTCTCCTTTATTAGTAGCGGTATTTTGTTCTTTGAGTGAGACCACACAACTGAACAGATGTGACACTAAGACTGAATGCTAAACATTATCCTTCATGCATAACCATTTCATAACGTTTTCAAAAACAATTTTCTGAAAATGAAAACAGTGTAGCTGTTTTTTGTGTATTAGCATGCAGACTTGTACATAACTCTTAACAATCCAGTTCCTATTGTCGATATTTTGTATAATGTTTGACATTTTTGAACCGTTGTGAGAATCTAGTACTAAATTTCAATAGAAATTTGCCTTTGGTATTTTGGGATTTTGTTGGTATAAGCAGTTTCAATTCTGAAATTATAATACATTTGGCTGCAGGTTGCCCACTTTTGGTCAGCAGAAGCCAATGTAGTAATGTTGGGTTGCAGGATCCCAACCTTGTGCTAAAATCACTTCGGCCATTCCTTGTTCTTCTGTTTTTCGGTTAGCTTGTTTGTGTATAAGCATGTTGTTAGTAGCAGACTAGCAGAAGAAGAAAAGCAAATGCATTAAATGATTGATGATGGGAGAAATTTCTCACTTATCTTCCATGTCTCTCTTTTGTCCCCCACTTTTTTTGCAATTTCTGATCTTCGGATTCAGTTATAAATGTCTGCTTCTGCTTATAGTTATAGCACATATCATTCTGCTTTTGGCTGACAACACTGACTCAGTTGTTTCTAAAAATACTCCAATGGATTCCAATTCTTCAGGTTTCCTTCTCAACTCAGTTTACTATCAATCCAAGGAAGATGATGGAATCATCGATCTTGATCTCAAACTCAGAACTTCGCAACCTGAAGCCTATCATCCATCTGTACACAGTAAGCATTTAGTTCTTCTCTCCTGCATACGTCCGCACTATTAAAATTTGGTGCAAATCAGCGTTGTTTTTCATGATTGCTTGTAGTGGACTAACTGGAGTTTTGCAATTTTGTGCAGTGGTAGGCCAGGAAGGATATGGTGAGTTGATAGATTTGCCCCAGGATAACTTACAGATGAAGAGTTCAAACAGAAGATATCAAGGAATTGTATCAGAAGACGTCGGCGAGGAAGAAGAAGAGGGAATTCAGAGCAAAGAGATATTAGCTTATGTTAAAGTTAACATGGATGGAGTCTTGGTTGGTAGAAAAATTTGCATACTTGATCATTGTGGTTACACAAGTCTTGCTTGCCAATTGGAAAACATGTTTGGTATGCAACAAAAGTTACAAAAGCTTGAGAATTTTTTGTTTCCTTCTTAGAAATGAATGACAGGATTTTGATTATTTTGTTTTCAGGGAGGAATTCTGCATCTGGGTTAAGATTGTTCCAAGCTGGTTCAGAATTTTCCCTGTTTTACAAGGACAGGAAAGAAAATTGGAAGAGTGTTGGTGATGTTCCATGGAAGTAAGTTCTTGATCAGGTTCTTTAACGCTGTTGAAAACTGCTTGTTTGATGAACTGGACAACATTTTTGAAAATTTTGTTTTTTCATTCTCGGCAGAGAGTTTGTAGAAACTGTGAAGAGGCTAAGGATTGCACGAAATTGAAGCTCTTCTTTCATGGTCACCAAGATTTCAATCTATTGTTACTCTCTATATATGTTTGGAAGCAACTTTGAACGCCAAAATTAAAAGAAGTAAACCTTTGGAATCAGAATGGTAGCCAGTAAACATTGTCACAAATAGTTATCATTTCCATACCTTGTTCATGCTATTTATTATCTAGCAGGCAGATTTTTCTAAAGTCTATCAAAATGAAGATTGACCCAGAATTTCCATTTGCATAATCATTGCACAATTTGAACAAAGAAAAGATTCAAACTTAAAACACTTCTCCATTGATATTGCAGATACAAAAACATGCAGTTCAGAGAAACTTATACGGTGAACATTCACCAGATAAGCATAATATCAGCCCAAATTTAGCTAATCTTTAAGCCCTAGGAACTGAAGTGTGTATCAAATAGTGAATTTTAAACTTACGGTAGAGCTACAGTACAATCAGATGCGTACAACTTTCCAACTCTTTCGTTACAATTCCAACAGTTAACATTAAATTTCTCAAGTTCTATGTTATATTCAAAAAGATTTGAAAAATGCAACAAAAGAATTGAAATTATAACGAAAAAGAGAGATAAAGTTATACAGTACAACTGAATATACGTTAGCATGACCCAATTACTTAGATTTTATCGTCAATTTAATAATCAAAGATAAACAAAGTATAGATACAGAGATTAATAATTTAATTTCATCACTGCTTCAATGAAGAAATCCTGAGTATGGTCAAGTTAATGTGTCACCAATTCAAATCTTAATTGTCCTGTGACACAGACATGTTTTGCTTGTTGCATATACAAAAAAGAATCTAATTATTAATGATTAATCCTGTATTAGCATAGACAAAAGGCAAACATTCTGTCTCTCATTCTTTATGTGTTCTTTTTTAATTTCTGATAACGATGTTTATGCCTGTGTGATTATGCATTCCTAGAATTTGCCTCGAGTAATTGAAACTCCCGCTCATTTTGGGACTGAAATCAGCCAATTGATTAACAAAAAATCAAGAATTAAATGAGGATGAATACTGAGATATGCTAGCTGGAAGACAACTGACCAAATACATTCGGACAAGAAGAAGGGTTAAAGTCAAGAACAAGACAAAGGAATCAATAACTAAATGCGAATTGGACAGCTAAGAAATTTCTCATGCATTGCATTATTTGGTTTGGTGGACTCCACTCACCTACATTCACGCAGCATGGTTGGCTAGAATTTCATTCTGTTTTGACCAAAATACAAATTATTTTCACTTTTGTAATTGTATCTCTTATGTTTTGGTCCAAAAATGAGGCCTCGTTACTGTACATATGAATGTAAGGACATCCGAAAATGATATGTAATAAAAATTTGAGGAATGTAAGGAAGGAGTTGGAAATGATAATTGCAGTTGCAGGGTAACCCTACCCGGAAATGGTGTCAAGGCTAATTTCTTATGCGAGGAACCCAAGAAATGGGGATACAGATAGGTTGGTTTGGACAAAAGCCGCGTGAATCCAACGCCGAGGTTAAAGATGTAAAGTGCCACACGTAAAGATAGATATGTCATGTCAGACATGGACTATAGCTTATTTCTCTATCTTTTAAGTGCCACATGTACAGATAGATATGTCATATCAGACAAGGACCATGGCGTATTTCTCTATGTAGTGGAAACTGGATATATCCCTCAACCGACAGTTAATGTACAGACTGTTGAAGGGTATGTTTAGAATTAAATTGTCGTTAACTGTTTAACAATTGTTCTGAAATGAAATCACTTCCTGCGGAGTAATAGGCAAAAACTTACTAATTAAGTCCAAATATACCATAATAATCTTCAGGATCAGATGGCAGCAGGAACATTGGTCAGGAAAATTGACCAAATAATAACTTCATTGCCCAAGAAAAACAAGAAACAAAAGGTCTGCAATAAGAGCAAGTAGAAGAAGAAGAAATCATTTTAAATATATACTAAGAACCAACTTGTGAAATAAGCAATTACAACTTCTCATTGCAAGCTCTTATAGCACCCCAAAATTCAGCTTAGCACTTAATGCTTTCAGAAAGAAGAGAATCCTACAAAAATAAAAATAAAAATAAAAAGATAAACACATTTCTTTGGTAGACAACACATTACTTTCAGTTGTTGCGGAATCATCTGTTATCGCGAAACAACTAGTCATGGCGACTGAGAAAACTTCAAGCAATCACTGCAACAAATGATTCTTTTTCTTTTTCTTTTTTCGATTGATTTTGTCAGTCATCAGATACAATCAATCTGTCCAAAACATCGGATATATGCCTCATTGTAGGTCTCTTCTCCGGGCTGCTATGAACACAAGCCATTGCAATCTTCAGAACTGCTATAATTTCTTCTTCTTTATCAGCATCTGGAACTAAATATGGGTCCAAAACGTCTGCAAGTGGCTTTTTCTCTTCAATGCAGAGCTGAATCCAATGAACAATATCCATTTCTGATGATCCCACGTGTACAATGGGGGTTCTTCCGGTGATCATTTCTAGTAAGATCACTCCATATGAGTAAATATCCCACTTCTGTGACGGTTTCACCACTTTGAGTGCTTCAGGGGCCTGATAATAAGGACCTAAGTTACTTGAAGAATTACTTGTAGTGACCTCTGAGGATGCACTCTTCTGTTGTCTTTCTTGAGGCTTCTCTGCAGGCATTCGATTAGATTGCAGCATTGGAGACCCTCCAGCAATGTTAGCAAGGCGTCCAAGTCCAAAGTCAGATATGTGCGGTTCCATATTATGTCCAAGCAGAATATTATTAGGTTTTAGATCTCCATGGACATACTTTTTGGGGCTAAATTCGTGCAAATAAACCAAACCTTTTGCAATCCCTTTTATGATTTTTAACCGTACTGACCATGACAGTGGAGTGAATGATACCATTCGGGGCTTCCCTGATTACATTAACCAAAAAAGGCAAAAGAGACATTCAAATTAACGATTGCAAAGACAAATAACCAAAACTCTATTTGAGAAATCAAAATATCCATCACTAATAGTATAGGTGAGAGGGTTTCATAAAACATACCATGAAGTGCAGTGGCTAGGCTTCCGTTAGGTATGTAATCATAGATGAGCAGTTTCTCATCGACAGACCAGTAATATGCTCTGAGAGTTACAATATTCGGATGCCTTAGCTTCCCAATTGCTTCTACTTCTGTCTGAAATTCCTTAAACCTTTGCGAACCACCTTCGCCTAACCTTCTGACGGCTAAGGTTAGCCCATCTTCAAGCACAACTTTGTAGACAATCCCTATTCCACTCTTTCCTAGAACAAAAGCTGAAGCCTTAAGCAGCTCATCCAAATCAAAAGCCACTTGTGTATCCAACGGCACAAGATCGTACTGCTCCACATTCTCTGATAGAGTCTCTGATTCATCATTCCTAAAGCAAAAACACTCTTTTCTTCCCTTACCTCCTTTCTCAAAACCATAACCATTTTCATCCTCGCCCATGCTACAAGCACAAATCCTTGAATAACAATACGAGAACAACAACCCGACAAGGCAAATTCCAATTACATCACTCACAACTATAGCTATTATAGCACTCTTACTTAGTACCCTTCCTTCCTCTTTGTTTCCACCATTATCATCCAAATTCTCAGGCGGGTAGTTATTAGGCAGAAATGGGTGTGAAGATGGCGAATTTGCAGCTGGAACATCTGAAGAACACTGGTTCTTTAATGGAGGTCCGCACAGCCCTGGATTCCCAATAAATGCAGTCGGTCCTCGATTCATTAGGGCACCATTTTGGGGTATTGGTCCACTCAAATTGTTAAAGGTTAGATCAATATATACCTTCTCGGGAAGATTTCCTAAGCTAGCTGGAATTGAACCACTGAAGAGATTGTGGGACAAATCAACAGTTCCTTGCAAACTAGACAAATTTCCCACGTTGCTAGGAATTGAACCATTGAATTTATTGAATGAAAGATCAAGCTTTTCTAGTGAAACCAAACCACTACCAAACCCATCCGGCAAAGGGCCAGTGAAATTATTTTGACTAAGATCAAGAGTTTTAAGTCTCTTGCATTGCACAATTGACGGAGGTAATGATCCATTAAAGAAATTCTGTGATAAATCTAAAGTTTGAAGGTACTTAAGCTTGCCAATCTCATTTGGCACAGTCCCAGAAAAGGAATTCCCATAAAGGACTAAACTTTGTAACCCTTGAGCTTCAAGAAGCTCAACAGGCACGTTTCCATAAAACTTATTATTCCTTAAATTTACATGGCGGAGATCAGATAGAGAACCTAAAGCAGAAGGAAGAAACCCATAAAGTTTCTTCTTTGGAATGCTAACTGAGACAACTCTTTGTTCCTTGCATGTAATTCCATTCCATAAACATGGGTTCTCATCAGAAGAATTCCAGTTATTCAAAGACCCTTCTGGGTCTTCATTAATGGACTGCTTAAATGACAAAAGCGCGTAGCCTTCACCATTAAGAGAATCCACAAAACCATTACAGTTGCAAAGAAGAAGCAAGAAAAGCAAAACGCACATCTTTCCAAGAAGAAAAAGTGACCCTGGGAACTTGGAAGAAAATGTATGGAATACAAAGTTCAGGCCTTGCTTACCTTTCTGCAGCGGAAACCCAAGTGAGCTTGCAGAGATTAACAATGGAGGTCAGAGAAGGAGAGAGAGAGAAAGTAGAGTTTGAAGGCTGGGAATGTGATGTATTGAAGGAAAGCTAAAAGCTTAAGCAGGCAAAGCAAAAGCCAAGGTATTGGGAAAATAGATAATTGAAGAGAAATGGAGTAATAACGTCTTTTTATCATTTCTCAAGTAAGGACAAAATGTTTACAATTATATCAAATAGGTCCCCAATGTGATGTCCATTAGAATGACTGAAATAACCTTTCATGTTTTCCTTTATATACTTTTATACTATGACAGAACCCAATGTTATGAAAACAACTTTTGGTCTTTTTACTGAGAATTAATTAGCTGCCTATGTTACATAAATGGAAAATTGTACTCTTAATTGAAAAGTATTGAACAAAATGGGATCTATATGTTATTAACCCGAGAAAAGAGAAGGTTGGTGGGAGGAGCCATACAACCAGAAAAGTTTTCTTCAATGTCCACACGAACAACTTCTCGTGATATTTTGGTATAAGTATTCTCTCGTTGTCGTGAGCGTGTCTTTATTACTTCTCGTAAACAAATGGGGTCAAGGGGTATTGAGTAATAAAATTCTTAACATTTAATTATATTTATTTTATTTTATATTTTATAAAAATATTTTTTTAATAAATAAAAATATTTTACACTTTATTATACTTTTATGATAATAATTTTTAATATCCGGTGAGAGTTAAAATAAAATAATTTATTTTATTTATTTTAAATATTATACGAATATAAATTAAAATTTTGTTAAGCACTTATGCGTGTGAGATTTAAAGTATAAATTTCTTAAATTATTATTATTTTATTTAAAAATTAATAAAAAATGTCAATTTTTTTAAAAAATAATATAATATTTTCTTTAAAAAATTACTTTATCTCCATTTTGTCAATCAAAATAAATTTGTTCTCTTGTTATCATAATGTAAATGTGCACCACAAAAATAGGAAGGGGCACCCCACATCAGGAGCCCTTGAGTCAATTTTGGCAAGTACTTTCCAAATCAAAGGCAGAAATCAGACGGCCAGGATTAAATCACGGGCAAAAGTCGGATTTGAATTGGACTGTCATGATTATCTCACATTGTTCCTGATCCGTTAAAGGGACAATGGTTATGATTAGTGTCATTTGTGTCCCAAACCACCGTAAGATATATCAAAATTGAATAATAACGTATAAGTCCCTCAAATGTGAATTTTTCTCAGATAAGGATATACTTTATAAAACTATACCAAATAGGATTGCAAAACCCTATTGAAATAGCTAAAATATCCTTAAGTGTAGGGACAGTTGACAGTTGAGATTAGAATACAATGGTAATTTGGTCATTTTAAAATAGATTGGGAACTTATATAATACTATAAAAAAGAATTGTCTTATTTTGTCAAAATGTAAAAATTAGGGACCCAAATGTTTTTGACGGAATATTAAAAATAAATAATTCAGTAGAGACTGTCCATAGTGGAATCTTGACTGCCGTTGATCAGACGAACATGGCCAGATTTGACCTTAATCAGTAACCAATATAAAACTTGTGGCCCTAATCTTTCCTCACTAGTAATAATTTATTACTAATTAATAATTTATTAAAATATTTTTAATATCTAATATTATTCAAACATAATATATATAGTAATAATTTATAATTATTTTTAAAAAATTATTTACCCGAATATACCATTTTATATGACAAATACACTTTGAATTATTACTAATTAATTATTTGTAATTATCACTAATTAATTTTTGTTTAAGAAATATATTTTTTAGAAAATTTTTATATTTATATTTTTGTTTTTGGCTAAAATATTCTTGTGGGAATTGCTGTCGGAAAAAGAGCAATTTTCTACAGTGTACATATAATCATTGCAGTTCTCGTGATATGAAATATATGTCGACAATTTCGCGCTAAATTGAGACGTGAATTATTGAAATAGCCGTTTGTCTGTAGGGGTAGGGGACTGATGCTAGAGAGTGAACCCTACTTCAAGCTTCATCACTTTGTACGTAAAATAATAAATAAATCTGGGGTGAGAGTATAAATTAAAGAAATTCAGGGGTTCCTTGGGTTCTGTAGAATCTATAGAACTGTTACATACGACAAGTTCAGTTTAACCATTCTGTTGTCTCTCTTCTCTTCTCGTGTCTCGAAGTTCATAGTCCAACTGTTAATTCACCGTTTCACAATCTAAAAAAAGACTATCGTGCCCTTTTTGAAGGAGCATTATAATATATATGACAATGTCCAGTAATTGTTAAGAGAATTATTTTTATTCACTAATTTTTTTAAATTCTTATATTATGTATTTTTATTTAATATTAATTATTTTAAATATTTTTATTTCTATTTAAAATTTTATGTTAAAAAATATAAAGTAAAGGAATGTATTTTAACTAAGTCAGAATTTGATTCATTCTTTGGAGAGTATTTACATAATGAATTGAATTGGCAAATCAAAGCATCTCTTATTCACTTGCTTTACAGCTGAATATAAAAACTTAAAATAATTGTGGCCATCTGTGTGTATCCCATAAAATACTCACAGTTAAGAAAGATGTGTACAGAAGAGATGGACTTTTGTTGGAAACACAGACAAATGCTATGGTGATTGCCAAGACACCTTGCTCTGTTTTTGGGTACAGTGTTGTTCTTTTTTCCTGATTGTATTCTGTCTGTTAGTGGAATTTTCACAAAAGAATGTCATATTTCAAGTCATTATTTAGAAATGGACAATGGACATTACAAAAGGGTATTTGTCAAAATTTTGACTACTGTAATATTAAAATTAAATATAAATAAATAATTACAAATACGTCATTTTCATACTATAATGCAATGCAATTTCACAAGAAATGCAATCATAATAAAATGATTTTACGTGAGAAGAGAAATTTTAAAAAGGGACTCTTCAATTGAAATGTGATAAAATTTTTAGGACATAATTTAATTTAAGCGTGATTATAGCAATCGATCGAGGGCGAGTTAAGTATTATCATTCTCATCATCATTTTTGTAAACAGAATTAAAAATATCATTTTTACTTTTTAACTTGTCATTATAAAATAAATTAAATATAATTCTATTATTTGATTACAACAAATTAGACCTTGCGAATCTCAATCCATGTGATATTTTTGAACTAAAATATTTTTAAATCTAAAAATATTTTAATCTCAATCTATGTGATATTTTTGACTTAAAATAATTTTGAGTCTAAAAATATTTTATTTTATATCAAGTAATGGGCTGAGGGCCAGAGATGGAATATCATTTTGTTTCTTGATCTGTTCAATCGCGGCTGCCGCGGCATCCATGCGGGTGGCAACGAGCCCATGGCCCAAATCAAAACTTTCTTGACATTTTTGACCTTCTACAACCTTCCTCTTTTTATTATTATTTTTTTAAATATATTCTTTTTTATTTGACAATTTGGTTGACTTGGTTTAACGCAATACAAGGGGAATCCAAAAATTCGGATTAATTAATTTTTTAATAAATAGGAGTTTATAAATCTTTCCAGTTTGGAAACCGAGATCGATCGTCCAAAAACGAAGGAGAGGGAAAATGACGGACGCTTGCATCCGAGGACTCGTGGAAGCCATACACGCTACTCCCACTCAAGCCGTCGTTTACGTCTCCGGAGGCGCCTCTCAGGTTCATCTCCTCTCTCCGACACTAGTTTTTTTTTTTTTAATTTTTTAATATCAATTAAGATAATTAAGTGAGAAATTTATATGATAATTGAAAATCGTGATCAGGCTTTAGCAATGTTAATGTCAGTTCCGGGTGCGTCAAACACGGTTCTTGAAGCATTTATACCCTACTCCAGCATGTCCATGATCCAATTACTTGGCAAGGTTTATGATTTTGGTCTGTCTGAATCTGATTAACATGATTATTGTGATGAATTTAATTTATATGCTTTAATTATTTGATTAATCGATGTTGCAGATTCCAAATCAATATTGTAGTCAACAAACTACTGTTAACATGTCTTTGTTAGCTTATAATCGCGCTCTTAAGCTCTCTAAACCAGGTTATAACTCACTCCCTCTGTTTCACTGTGTCAATTGCTAGCTTTTATATATATATATATATATATATATATATATTCTGTAATCACATTTATGTCCATGTAATCCGTGTAAATTTGATATGTTTTGTATGTGCTTCAGTTTGAGTTATTGCTACCGTTACCGCTAGAAAACAAAAGTTTCAAATGTGTACAATATCTATGAATATAATTCTGTAAACGTCTCTGAAGAACTAAGTTTGCAGTAGGACAGTAATACCACTTTTACCACCATGTTTAACGAGTTTTCTAACTGTTTAATATGACTACTGACACACCAAACCCGACTGAATAATGTGGCAAATGAGACGGCAGTATCAAGATGGTTTCCAAATCGTTTTATATAAAACTTGGTAAATATCTTGGTGGGGGTCGTATTTTGATGTTCTAACCGTATCATTGCTACCTCTGATTATTATGCAGTTTTATGCCAGAAAAGGTCTGAGTTTGCTTTACTATGTTATATACAAAAGAATATGTCTATGTGTGCACTCATGAATATTTATTTTAGTGTCTGGGAGTTCGGCCAATGGGAGTTGTAATCTAGTGACAAAAGCAATTTTTATTTTCTTAATAGGTGTCCCAGTTCTTGGTGTGGGTTTTACTGGCGCTTTGGCTAGCACTCGTCCAAAACTTGGAGATCACAGGTATTATGAGTTGAATACTCCACTTTATATGTGTTAGAATTAAAATTTAAAATAACTTTAATCATATAAAGTTGTTTTGTTATTATTATAATGTTTAGTCTCACTAGGTTAAGATTTTTTGTGTAGTATTGGTACTCCTAGTTTGTTTTGTTTTCTCCTTTTATCTTTTATAAAGACATGTTCCATGGACTTATTATTATTCACTATTAATACGGTAGTTTATTTTCTTTGACAACATGAAATGTTCCCTTTACAAAAGTATGTATAGGTATAAAATTTTGCGAGTCATTTGTAGAAGCTACTTTTGAGCCCTTTGCTTTGATGAACAATGTACCTAGATAATACATTTGTTGTTTCTTGTTTTGTCAACCATGGCATTTTATGTTGCTGGTCATGTAATATTGATGCTACAGAGTAAGTTCAGCTCAACTATAGTAAATGAGCATTAGTATTCCAAATAATTTTCAAAGTTACTTTCTATTATGACAATGTTGAACTTTTAAGATGTTGAAAGCTGTTTCTCATGGTTATCCACTGAATTGTTGAACACCTTGTTTATTTGACATGCATAGGTTCCACTTGTCAACAAGAACATCTGACAGACTTTGGACATCTACAGTTACCTTGTCAAAGGTAAAGGCAGAATTTGATTTGTCCTTGAGTTCAGCTGTAAGTGTTGTAATATTTACTCATACTCTATTTATTGAACTGATTTAGGGATTGCGTACTCGAGAGCAAGAAGATAAAATTTCAAGTCATCTTTTACTCAAGGTATGTGATGAAAATTGATAATGATAATAATAACCTTCTTCAATTTTAAATCAATGCATATATCTTTAATTAAAAAGCATAAGATATATGTATGTATTTTTTTTTCTTTTTCCAAATATTGTGAGGAACCATTAGTATCTGAACATACATAAAGAAACCTGTGCTTGGTCAGCTTGCAATAAAGTTCTTTTGTTTTATTGTGCTGCATCTCTTTACTAAATGTCACGTGATCATCTAATCCTTGCAATTCATCTTTTTCATTCTATTTCATAGTTTATTTTTATTTACACTTCTACTTACCTTGTTTTCTTACAGATCATAATTAATTTCTTTTTACCATTTGGTTCAGGCAATTGCAAATGCATGCAAAGTTCCAGCTACATTTATGTCGGAGTTGACTGACTCTGAAACAGTTGATGAATGTGAGCAGCAGTTCAGCGAAGATCAAGAATTAGAACAGCTTATAAATGGGGAGATATGCTTTAAGGTTTATCCATTTTCAAGGGGTATGGCTAAACGTTTGGTTTGAATGAAACCTATTATGGTATAATGTTCAGTTTTAATTATTTTATATCCTTATTGTCTCTGAACTGTTTAGCAGATACACAAACTTCTAATGAAGAGAGGAAAATAATACTGCCTGGTTCTTTTAATCCATTGCATAATGGGCACCTCGAGCTTTTGGAAGTTGCAACTAGGTACATCAAAATATTGCTATGATCATTCACCTACATTTGATTTATCTTTTATGTCAGTCATGTGCATGACATTCATATTTATTCTCCTCTACTATTGATATTTCACAAGCAGTCATTTCTTTTTCCTTGAAAGACTTTGTTAACTAGCAATATATATAGATACTTGTGTTCCAGATTTGTAGTTGGCCATATGTTAGCTGAAGAATGTCTGCTCGGAGTATCAGCAGATGTGTTCGGAATCAATGCTTACAGTACATAATTAAAATTGCCTAGGGTATCTATACATAATTTGAAGGAAAGATGGATTTTCCTACCTAAAAAACAGTAATTTTTAAAGATTTGACAGTTGCTTGCGATTTCTGTTCTATAATCTTCGTGATATATTTGGAAAAACATTGCTCTTAAAGTGCCTATTGCAATGCTGGTTTTTGTAGCATTTGTGGTGATGGGTATCCATGTTTCGAAATATCAGCTGTCAATGCAGACAAACCTCCATTGTTAGTTTCACAAATCAAAGATCGTGTCAAGCAATTTGAAGAAGTTGGTGAGGCTGATTACTCCTATTGTTCTTTTTCCTATATATATATTATGTTGATTTATGATGTTTCACCAGTGCATCTGCTCCAGTTGTCTGTGCATCCAAAACCATGCCATGTAGATAATATTGACATTTCTAAATAGCTGAATGCTACACTAATTGTTTATGTGAAAGTATTGATGTTTTTCTGCATGAAATAGAATATTGTTGACTGCTTTCAGCCTTCAATTTAAAATTTTAATTAACATAAAAGAACATGAGGCATCTTGATGCATTGTTTCTTTGTGCTGGCAGTCTGGCATTGTGAATGAAAATGATAGCACTGGTCAAAGTTGTACAAGTCCAGTGATCTTTTCACAGATAGAAATTGTAATCGGTATTGTGGTAGTTCAACGTTTTATAACCATTCATTTGTTTTTGAGTATGTGTTGTGCAGCTCTTCCTATCATCTACAATTTTTTGTAATTTGAAAGTTACGGTCCTGCATTATAATGTAATTGAGATCTTGAAACCAGTTCAATTATTGAATTTTGTTTAATTTTAAACCAACTTTGTTTATAAGCCATGGTGGATACTTATTTGATTTATATTTGCCTTCCTGACATTTGGATGATTTATGGTCTTAACTGGCAGGAAAGACTGTGATTATTTCTAATCAGCCTTATTTTTATAAGAAAGCTGAACTTTTTCCTGGCAGTGCTTTTGTAATTGGTGCAGACACAGCAGCTAGGCTTATAAATGTATGGAACTTTAAATCTCTTAAAGTAAATTTTGCAGAAATTATATGATTGCTAATTTTATTTTGTGTTTATTCAAATGACATGTATGGCAAGACTTTGACTTTGGTGAAAAAAATAATGATGCTTTAAGCTAGCACTTGACCTAAAAGCTTAAGAGATGCATAAATGCCCAAATAGTATTCAAGCTTTAACAATGTGAACAACTCTTCAGTCATGTGCTCCATGTACTTATTCATGAGGATGATTGGCTTACCGGTTTAAGAACCAGAATAGATGGAAATCTTCCTTGCCTTCTTAATAATAATTTGAGTTAGGTGGTTGAATTAAGAGTTAAGTCAACTTTTGTGAACTTCCAGAGGTTCTGTATGGTTGAAGTCTTTATTTTACTTGATAAATTACCCTTGAAAATGGTGTAAAATTGTAATCAAAAGAAAGAGTTATACAGTATTCAGGCAATGCTTTGTGTGCTGGGGAGGGAGTGTAAAATAGCAACTACAACTGAATCTGTAGAGCTTACTGCCAATGAAGCTTTAGATGTTCACACAGGAATCTTTTTACTGTAATTAATATGTTTCATATTCATTTGTGTCATTCTGAAGGGAATAGCCTAGTTGATTAAATTTCTGGGTGTGGTGTTAGAGGTTTAGAGATCAATTCTCCTCAAACCAACATTTGGGAAGGATTAAGTTTATTATGTTTTTGTGTGTGGTGGCGTGTAAGTGAGAAAAAAGGATCATGTTTGTCTAGAGACTATTGCTTAATAAATTAGCTGATCTTTATTACTTGATTCTATTGCTACTACTTTTAGCCAAAATATTATGACTCTAACTATGAGAAGATGGTGGAGATACTGAGCGGATGCAAAAGAACAGGATGCACTTTCCTCGTGGCTGGACGTAATGTTGATGGCGTTTTCAAGGTTTGTGTTCCCACTGGAAACCCCTGAAAGCACATGCTTATTTTTTTATGTTTCGTATCTTCTGGTGGAAATTTTTCAATGCCATCAGGAAACTTTTTTGCGCAGGTTCTTGAAGATTTTGACATTCCAGAGGTGTTACGAGACATGTTTATCTCAATACCAGCAGAAACTTTTCGCCTGGATATATCCTCTACTGAGATAAGGAAAAGCAGTGGATTATAAATCTTACTGTGCAATAGTATGCAAACATTAGATGATTTTTCAATGCCATCATTAATTAGGGACAACACGTCTCCAAAGACCATTATATTCCCATATATAATACAAGATTTACAGGGGTCACTGCCAACCTTAGTAATAACACAAAAAATGTACCCATAGAATCATTTACCAGTGGGATTGTATTTTTTCGATCAAACAGTTGAGTGAATCTAACAATAGTTATTACAAACTATTTTTAGCTGCAACTGCGATCAAATAATACAGTGGTTTTCAATTTGAGGGTGCCATAATTATCTGCTGTATATCATTTTCCTTTCTTCAGTTTGTATCTGCCGTGTGACATTCATACGATGTTTAATTCCAGTATTCCCAATTTTTGGTCATATTGTAAATAAATCGGCCAGAACATATTATCTTTCTTTGAAGTTCAGTTTCCCGGGACACCTCAAAATCCTGAAGTGGCTGCAATGAAAGCAGATGAAAGCAGATTCCGTGAATGTCAAACCATTAGCCAATTAGTAAGAGAAAAGGGATAAGAAATCGCTGGCTGTGATCAGTTCTCCTTCTGATGATCACTACATAATGACTTATACTGCTGTAGAGAGACAGCCAATCTAAAGAGATTGATTTGGATTGGTGGCAACGTGTTTTGCATTAACTGAAAATACCCAATCTCTGCAACTACTTCTATTTTGACAACATAGAGTTTTTCCATATGATCATACCTACATTTACATTATAGCACTTGAGTGCTGAATATCATTCTTGTGGCTCTTCATCCACCACAGGCTGCACCGCAGCCGGCCGCACAAGTAAAGCCACCTTGGGTACCGGCGATGGTAGCAGAGTCTTTGTCTTTGGATGCACCAGCAGCACAAGAGAAAACAATAGCTGAAATGAGAGATAGAGTAACTAATGCTATCTATAAGAGAAAAATTGCAGCACTCTCCATTCCCTCTCGTGGTGTCTCTCCATTCCCTCACCATTTATACCTCGCTTGCTTGCTTTCCTATTAGCTTCTCTCTATTTCCTTATAGATTATATAGGAAATTGTATTGACTGCTGGGGTGATAAAGATTTCTAATGTGAAAAGTAATAAACCTTTAATCTGCTTACTACTTTCATTTTGTGTTTTGTTTGAAGACCAAGTTTTTTTTGAGGCCCCTTGAATTTATCATTTTGCCTGTAAATTTATCATTTTTTTAACAAATTTTCACCTTCATTTTAAAAAATAAATATTTTACCACTAAATTTATCAATTTTAATTCTGCTCTCAATTTTAAAAAATAAATATTTTATTACTAAATTTATCATTTTTTAAATTTAGTTTCTTCAATTTAGTATTTTATCAATATATCCCAAACTTTTAATTGTGCAACGGACGAAAGTATTATATTTTTTTCTTGTATAATAAGATAATCATCTACAATATTTAGTTTAGATAAAACTACTTTTAAATATAATAAATTTAAATAATATATTATAAAAATATCGAAAAAGAGCTAAAATAATATATTTTTTTTATGTAATAAAATAAATATATTTAATTTTTTATATAGTATTAAAATTAGAAATATATTTTTAAATAAGATAAATTTAAAGAATATATTAAAAAATTAATAACAAAAATAAATATAATAAAATTAAAAAAAATATTAAAAGAATAACGATAAATAATTAAAGTACAGTACAGCACGTACAATTAATATTTTGCTTAAAAAAAAGTACTTTTGTTCAAGACAAATATTAGTAAAATATTAAGAAATTAACAAGACGAAAAACAAAACAAAACAAAACAAAATATAGGTATATAAAAGATATAGTTATTGGGATAGCTTTCACATGAATTAGCTTGTTTGTTAATCCACCTTCTTAACAACATTTTAATTAGAGGATATAGTTTTAAGAAAACATACAATATATTTATAATCTCATCTAAAACTTGTTTGATATGATCCCACTCATTTAAAAATTCTATTACTTCTATATATATCATGTTGTATGCACCAATTGCAAGTGTAATCTTGGGTTTTACTTTTAATTGGCTCCCTATCGTTCTCCTCCAATCGTGTTCGCTTGGCCGTACAGGACGAGATGAAACGTTCGTCTCGTTGCAAATCGGGTCGGGTTTTGAGATCTTCGAGGCACTGGGAGATGCCATTGAAGTGAATGGCTTGGGATGCGGACTGAGAAGGCCATGCTTATCCATTTCCTTTAAACTCGGTGTAGACTAACTTATTTGCAATTAAAGGAGGAGAAGAAGAAGAGAAAGAAATATAATTTAATTACTTGATTTAATTTTAAAAAATAAAATTATTTTAATTATTTTATTATTTTTATTAATTAAATAACTGTTAAAATTTATAATTTTATTGCTAAAAATATTTATTTTATTAATTTTTTTAAAAATATACATATATAAATATTTTTTATTAATTTTTAAACTATTATTTTTATTAGTTGATTGTCTTATTAATTTATTATTAATGTAATATATACTTTGCCTCTATATAAGATATTGTAAAAATAATTAAATCAAAATGATAATTTTTGTAACTATACGTTTATTAAATTATAATCTTTTTATAACAATAAAATCATTTTAATTGTAGTATTATGATTATAAAGAGTTTTTACCACGTACATGTATGAATACATACACAAAAATTATGTAGTATATTTAAACAATAAGATATATATTTTTATTTTTATTTAATTTTTATAGTTTTAATTATATTAATTTGTTCGAATAAATTTATATAATTTTATTTATATGTACAATATTACTCCTATGTTTATGTATAGTGAAACTGAAAATATTTTTAATTTCATCTTGTATTCATAAATATTTTCAAAATAATATATACTATTTTGAAAATGTTACCCAATTATGAATGTGTTGGCCAATTAGTAAGAGAAAAAAGGATAAGAAATTGCTGGCTGTCAGCAGTTCCCCTTCTGATGATCACTCCATAATAATTACATAATGATGTTGACAGACAGGAGGTTGCTATACGCTAAACAGAAGGCAGACAGACAGCCAATCTAACGAGAGATTGGTTGACGAGAGATTGGTTGACTTGGTGATAACGTGTAATTGTAAGTGTTGCATTAACTGAAATTATCTAATCTCACCAACTACTTTTTGTTTCAATTTTGACAACAAACTGTTTTTTCCAGCTCAAAACCTTCATAATAATCATAAGTGTGACAACAATCATACCTACTACATTTGCATTATTGCCCTTTACGAGCTGAATTCCATTGTTGTGGCTCTTCATCCGCCACAGGCTCCACCGCACCCGGCGGCACAAGTCGATCCGCGGTAAGTATCGGTATTACTAGCAGAGTTTTTGTCTTTGGATGCGCCACCAGCACAAGAGAAAACAATAGCTGTAATGAGAGATAGAGTAACTAATGCTGCCCATAAGAGAAAAATTGCAGCACTTTCGCCCCCTTCATTCCCTCTTGTGATTTCTCTCCGTTCCCTCACCATTTATACCTTGCTTGCTTGCTTTCTTGTTAGCTTCTCTCTCTTTCTCTGTAGACTATATAGGAAATTCCACCGACTCTTGTGAGTGATAAAGAACTCTAATGTGATTGCTTGCTTGCTTTCCTATTAGCTCTTTGTCTATGTAGGAAATTCCACCGACTCTTGTGGGTGATAAAGAACTCTAATGTGAATAGTGATGGTCCTTTAAGCTGCCTGCTACTTTCATTTTGTGTTGTGTTGTGTTTTGTATTTATTTGGTGTGTTTTTGTTTGAAGACTAAAAGTTTTTCTCTTTGAGGGCAAATTTTGAATAGGGAAACCTTCAATTGTGTCACCTATGACAATTTACAGTTTCAAAACATGAAAGGCTACTCAGGTGAAGTGCTTTGTGCCCTTTCAATTATTTTAAGTGGAAGTTTCACACTGGACAATTCTGGGTTAGTGTTGTACAGTCATAAATGGACAAAAAGGAATAAAAAAAGGAAAAAGGGCAGGACCAAACTCAGAATCTTATCCAATTTAAAGCCACCTTTGTTGACAACATGTTTCAAATAAATAAAAGTAAAACAAAGAATTTCACTCAATCATTGCAATTTGTCAAGGTTTATGTGGGCTTCTTTGCAATTCTATAATCCCATTGTCATGTCATATATGCAACCCCTTTTGTTTTTTTTTAATGTTTTGGTAAATAAATAAATTTAGAGACTTGGGAGATTGAGTACTTGACTTGTTCACTAATTTTAAAATAAAAGAGATTTTTAAAACAGCTAATAGTGATTTTTTATTATATAAATAATAAAATTATTAATAAAAATTATATATTAGTGATAGTTAAAAATTTATTTATTTTATTGACTAATGTTTGGTCGGATAACATTTAATGTAAATTCCTTTGATTTATGTTTTGTTTGAATTATATACATTTGAAGTATTTTTTTAATTTTGTATTTTTAATAATTAATAATAAGTTATTTTTATTTTTTCATTTAATATAATTCACAATATTCAACATTAATAATTTGTTAAAAAATTAAAAACTAAATGATTTAAAAAATTTAGTTTTTAATTTTTTAAATTAGGGACTGGATTACATCATCGAACGTCGTGGATGTCTTTTCTTGTTAGCAACAAGAAGCTAAAGATTGACACTGAGTCATCGATGTGTGACTTGTGGCCACGAGTATCGATCAACGTCTTGCATGAATTCACGCATATCTACAGGTTCTTCAAGTGAATCTACTCGCAGAATTATGATACCATGAAAAGCCACTTTATATGTTCAGATTGTTAGTGAGCCCTGCAGAAAAGGGACAAAATGATTCAGTATCCCAAATCCAAATACCGAAAACTAAAACAAACCAAGAAGTTCAAGGAGAAGAAACAGCCAAACTTTAAACAGAAAGAATCCTGAAAGAAAAACAGTTGTTTTCCTCCATTTCTCAGTCCTCCAAAGGTCGTTATTCGGTCGGTTCCCTGTATTTCTTTTATTCAAAAATATTCTTTCTTCTAGTTTCATCACCATTACTTTTGGGGAAGAAAATTGATACTTTTCCCTCAAAAAAGTATAACTCATTATTATTTAAGAACGCAGCTTCCAGTATTTATTTATTATTCAAGGATGCAGCTCCCAGTATCCATGAAGAGAATAGAGAATCGAACTCAAAGGAGAAACTAATATTCTTAAAAAATGGAACTCAAAAGAATCGAACTCAGAAAGGCAGTTTCTCACTATTTAGAAAGAATGAATTCAGATAAAGAATTTCCCCTTGAAATGAGACAAGATTCCCACTCTATTATTATTATTTGAGGAAGAATTGTGTTAAAATTTTTTATGTTGTCTCATTCGTAAATTAAAATTAGTATTTTTTTTTTTTGGAGGCGATGAGATTGTTTGATACTCGATTTTAATACTTAAAGCAGATATTTAGAGTGTTCTTAAGACTCAGTATATGATCTTGATAGGTGTTTGAGCATACTTGATGGATTAAAGTCAAAGAGCTGGCACTCGACCTGTGCTTGAGCAACTTCTGGTGCCCGATCATTGCTCAACGTCCGCTCGAGCGGCCACCTTTTAGAGGTCAGGCATTCAACCTTCACTTGATACTTGCTTGAGTGACCAACTTATCTGGAAAGCTTGCTTGACCTCCCCTTAACCTTCCTTCAAGCACCCTTGCGAAAAATATAAAATTCCAAATTGCAAAGTTAGGGTACATGATGACTATTTTCAATTTTTTATTGTTCATTTGAGTAAAGATTATCACTCTGGTCAGGCATCGTTCTCATTCAAAAAGTTAAAAACAAGTTAAAAAAATTTAAAATATTATATATCGTCTTTTAATAAGACAAGATTTGGAAAACAAGTTTTGTAATAAGATCAACACCATATTCTACTCAAATGACAAAAAATAATAGACATATTAATGTCATGGACAAGTCTAGAATGTACAAAATAAAATCTAACACACCGATCATATGATAAATTAATGCACAATGATCATATGCTATTTCCAAAACCCTGACGAAATCTAGTGATTCCAAAATCGTAATATGCATTGATACCTGACCTCCTAGAGCAAATTAGTGCAGATTATGAAGGAAATGCTTCTATGGTGGACTAGAAGTGTGTGGTAGCTAAGAATATTGTAGAAAAATGCCCTAACCCTTTCCTAAACAAAACATTGAATCGAATCCAGCCGTGTGCCCATGCAAATTCAAGCCAAACCTGGGGAATAAAATCTTATGTTCGGTGTCGTGGATGATGAGCGCACTGCATAGCTTGTTGTGAAGATTAGAATGCAGCATAAGCAAAGAGATCAAGAAACTCAAGTATTTGTCTGCTACAGAGATCAAGAAATAAACATTGTGCTGTGATTCCAGGGTTCTTCCAAATCCAACAATTTACTCACACCATCTGAAAATCTGTAGCCTATGATATGCATTTGTCAGAATTGGTCTTATCTTCAACTCAAATCCTTAGAAGTATCGGGCGCAACAGTTACTGTAAATAGAAACAAAAAAACTAAATAATTGGAGATAATCTGCCTTGTAGATAAATGAACTGACTAAGTCTTCTGAGTTTAAGAAGGACAAAATATTAAGGATGCTGTAAGAAGTTCAACTATTTAAGCTTGCTATTTCAGGTAATTAACAATTTCCAGGTTTGATAGAGCTCATTTTATAAATTAAACACTGGCTTGCATCATCTGACGGGGCCATATCCTTGAGGTTTTTTCTTTTTATGTCAATTTTTGGATTCATTTATAAATTGAGCTATCTTAAAATTTTCTTTTATTTTTACCTAAAAATTAGTATTTTGGATGAAGATATCCATTAATTTAACTTATATTGACAAATTTCTTATATCTTTCGACAAACTTTAATAATATACATAGATCTCTCAATAAAATTTATTAAAATTATTATTATTTTTTTAATATTTTATCTTTTTTATAAAATTTATTGAAAGCGACTTTTTTTTCATCAATATTTCATCTTCTTTTATAATGTATTACAAATTGTTTTTAAAAAACAGAGATTATACTTAAAATCTATTAAAAATTAATTTTAAAATTTTTTTAATTCATAAATCAAACTCAAGTAAATGGTTCAAAACAAAAAATTTGAATTTTTAAATTTGGCACCCACAACGTGCTTAATTCTAGTTTCACAACTCTATAATAGGGTTTGAAATTTCAATTCAACATCCATTCTAAGTAGAATTTGGAATTCCAGACAAACAGTTCTGAGGTGGGTTTAGGTTTGTTAAGGATTTAATTTCTTTAGTAGTCGTTTGAATGAGTTTGTAATTGTGAGAAAAGCAAAGCAATCAAAGGTATTTTCGTACAAGAGATACATTTTTTTACCAAGATTACAAGAAAATATAGATTGGACTATAATTGTGATTAAACCTTAAAATTGGGTCATTTTTAACAAAAACGATATCCTTCCTTATCAGGAGGAGAAGTAAGGAGCTCGCAAGGATATTGACATGAGTCATCAATATCCAGTGGTATCGCGCAACGTTTCACTTGAATGCCACATATAAGGACATGTTCTTAGCGATTCTCCCTCCCCCAGAATTATGATCCGATGCGGTTGTCAAGTTCAGATTGCTAATTGCAACCTATAGAAAAGAGACAAAGTGATGCAGCATCCCAGAGACAAATACCAAAAACTGTAACAAGCCAAGCAGTTCCTGGGGAACCAGCCAAAACTAAATCCAAAAATCCTGACCGATTAAACACGGATTTTTTCCCCCCAATTTTCAATGCTCCAGAGGTCGTTATTCGGTTGGTTCCCTCTATTTCATCTATTCAAATAAATTTTCTCTTCTCATTGCTTCATTTCCGGGACAATATATATATATATATATATATAGATGTATTCAGGAACTCCACCGTTTGAAATTGCTCAAGTACTATCTCCTCCATCTCTCTCTCTCTCTCTCTCTCTCTTTGTTGCTGTGTTAACATGGACAATCAGTTGCCTTGGAACTTCAGTCTCTCTGGTGGAGATAATGAAATCGGGCAGTCTTCCAACAATGAAAAGAGTTGTGAGCTTCCTGATTCTTGTGTCCCCGAGCCAAATTTCTGTTTACAAACTTCTCTTTCATCGGATGCCCCCGCGTCAGAATTAAAGGATGATTTTGAAGATGTTTTCGGGGTCTTAACGGATTTGCTGCCTTCTGAAACATCATTATCGCAGTCCAGTATTAGCATTCCTACTACGTTGGGGATTTGCTGCCAACTTGATCTGGATCAATCAAGCGGAACAGTCAGGAAACCTAAAGCAACGGTTCTTCAAAAATGTCCAAGTGATGTATGTTTTCTGGAGATTTTCTTCTGTGGTGGAAGGGTTTCTTTTTTCCAATGGTTGATTCATTCATTCATTTTAATTGATTGTAGGGAACAAAGATATCAGAAGATTTGAAGAGCGAGCAAAGTGATGAAAAGCCAAAAAGAACACGATCTGCTGAAGTGCACAATCTATCTGAAAGGGTGAGATTGTGGGAAAAAGCTTCCTCCATTTAAGGTTTCTTGTATTTAATGTTTCTCATTTCAAACAATTTCACCTATGGTTTTGAAATTTGAACAGAGGAGAAGGGATCGAATTAACAGAAGGCTGAAAATTTTGCAAGAATTAGTGCCCAATTGTAAGAAGGTTATGGTCCCTATATATTCTTATTTCACCGAATTTCTTTTGTAACATCATCTCTTCTTTTTTGTTTATCTAACTCAGAATCAGCTGATTGAGTTTTGTCGGAATGAACTGATTGAGTTTTGCTTATTTTTCAGTCTGATAGAGCTTCTATGCTGGATGATGCCATTCAACACGTTAAAACCCTAAAGCATCAAGTTGAAGTAATTGCTCTCCCTCTCTCTTGTTAACTAATCTCCGTACCTTTGTTACAGAACTAAAATCATGTTACTTTTCTATCAATGTACGTTAGATGATGCAAATATTCCAGGCTTCATACATGTCACCAACAGGAATTCAAACCACACAAGTTCCTCAGTTTTCCCCTTTCGTGCCCATTAGACCAAAAATTGGAATGGGATTAGGCTTTGGCTCGGGAATGGTTGGCAAGTGTTGTACGGCTGGTCTTTCTATGTTACCAGTTCCGGCGGCTGGTAGGCATCCATCATTAGCTGCGGAAGTTGGCTTGTCTTTATTGTCTGCACCGGGAAATCTTCCAGTCCCTCCAATGCAAATGCCATTTGTTCATTCCCAACAGTTGTCTCCATCGGTTGACTCATGTGGGATGATACCGAACTTTGTTCCAGGATTTTCTCCTTCATTCAGCTTCTCAGGTCAAGTAGAGTCTAGTTCTCAAACAATTCCAAGCTCTGCCACAGATCAACAACAGCTGCCGATAAATCAGGTATTTTTGAAGCTTTTTCTTTTTGGTTATTTTTCTGTTTTTGCTATGAGTTATCAAGTTTCACCAATCATGCAACATAGCGTACATGAAATTAGGCTACCAGGAATCAATGAAAACAAATAACAGCCAAAACGATCTTTTGAAAAGTTCAAAAACATGAAGATTGGGCTCATACCTATTAATCTCGAAATTCTGTTCATTCTCAAAATCTCCATTTCTCTTTGTTAAAATTGTGCTCAAACCTTCAAACTTAACAAGGTATCCGAACATATTTGACTCTATGGTTTTGTGTTTGAATCATCGGAACACTCTTCTCCTGAACAATCATTGAAGATTATAATAACTTAGATCTTATGTTCTGATTTTCACTCAGAGCTGTACAACAATGGAGCCTGAAGCTTAAGCTCCAGTGCTACACTGCGTTCGAACTTCCTGAACATCTCATAGCAGGACAAAGATTGAAAATGGTTGATAGTTTCCTTTTTCCTTTCAATATCTCTTAAGCTCATCAATTCTGTCCCTCCCATAAATCCATTTTGCTAGACTTTTCTTTTACCATAGATTATGTAACAAGCACTGGTTTCACATCCTTACCATGCGCAATTGGTTTCGTGTAACACAGATTTTACATACTCTGACCATAAAATTTAATTTTGTCAATGAATTCCCGCAGGCATGCTGCCCATCTGTTTCAAGTTCTACAACTCAAATGTAGTCTCAAATTGACTTAAATCAAGCTGTAAGTGTCTGTTTCTCTTATCCATTCCGAATGTTTGCCTTAAGTTTACTAAAACTTACTGTGTTTAATGATTGCAGGATAAAAGAGACATGTCATATCTATTGCAGAACCTAGTTTTCATGTTTAGTATAATTTGTTAACCAAGAATGTTGTTATCCGGACTCTAGTTCATCCACGCAATAAGCTGGTTTGAAGAGTTCTAAATGTATTATACTGAAGTTACTATGTACCTATCATCGGTCAGATAAATTAAGAGAGCTTTTGTTAAGGTTTTTTTTTTTTTTTTTAAGTTAATGACTCTGTTAATCGCTCCCAAGTACTTTGCATCGTGGAATGATTTCCTTGGCAATACAATCTCAGATTGAAACAAGATGGACATCACTTCATCCTCTCAGTTGATCTTGAAGCATAAACAATAATGGACAGCCAACTGAATCAGGGAATTCCTTAACCGAACCAGAATTTGAACAATATTTCGGGAATTTCTTGACCAAATCTGAAATTTTCAATCAGGGAAAGAATTCTTCACCGGCGCAATAATTTTTATTTTATTATTATCAAAGTTAGACATGCTCAAGGTTTTTCTCTAAAGTGTATCTATCATATTTGATGTGCACCAAACTTGAGTACAAGTTACACTTGTAGATTGTGCTTCATAATCTAAGTTAAGCCCAATTTCCACAATGATGAGAATGATCTATTAACATGCTACTAATATATACGGTCAATTTGAATGCTAAATGGAGCTCAAACTAGATATTACTTTTAACATAATTTTACAGCTTAAATTTCTGGGAGGAAGTTTTGGCACTTTTAAATCTGCAAATTATTTCCAGGGCAAGTGCAAACTTCCTTGTTTACAGGTATTTCTTTTCTTTTCTGGTTGCCCTTGGAATCTTGTCAAGAACTATGGAATTGAAATCATTAAACAATCTCTGCATATCTCTGCTACTTTTACCAGCAAAATGATCCACTTCTCCTTCATATCGCACATACAAAGCCGGTAGTGTTTCCAGGCAGAGAAATCCTTGATCCCACAAAAAAAATGCATATATTCAATCACGATCAGGTAGAAAATTTTTTGATAGAATACGCAAGAAAGCTTCATGTTCTTACCGAAATATAGAAGACTCAGGGAGCTAAAATATTCCCCAACAATTGACAGAATCCAGAGTGAAACCAGCGTCTGATAAAAAGAAAGTGCTTGTAATTTGTAAATTTCCTTTTGGAGAATCGAATATGAAAGAGCGAAGGCAAGATATTTCATACCAGAATATAGAGTTTTAAATTTTTCCCACAGGAAATTTCATAGAGTTCCATCAATAACCAGTTGAGATTCCTAAACAGGGATGAACAAGTTGATTCTGACAGCTTGATTTCATCAATCCTTGGTGGCCTCCTGGAGAAGATGAATGCGTAAATTAGTGCAGCAAATTCTTAGGAGACTGGAAAAGAAATTCATATTACGGAAGGAAAAGAAGAGATTACATTGGAATCAGGCCTGCTGTTTTGGACCAGACGAAGAGGATGACCATGATAAAACAGAGGAAGTAGCAGAGAAGAGTAATGAAATTGTACTCCATAATTTCAAAAATAAGCCATAAAACTGTGACCCCAGATAGGATTGCTGCTGACAAAGTCTTGTTCTTCCATAATAATACGTCTGCAACTGCAAAATCGACCCAACAATGGATCATAACCTCCACTCTAACAAATTTTACCAGTTGAATCACAATAATTAAAAAGACTAGATCAAGAACTCACCAATTCCTCCACCAAGGATATCGTAGAGAGGCCTTTGAAGACCAAACAATCTTCCCGAATGTGCATGACTTCCTCCATAATTCGACATGGATATAATTTGTTCAGATAAATCTTAACAATTTTCGTAGTTCTCACCAATTTGGCCTTGGGCAATAATCGATCAAGCCTTTATAATGACTGTAATTCTAAGTTTTGAAGCAAAGAATTAAGAAACCAATTATTATGAAGAAAAGAATGGCTTTGGCATGGCCTGGAAGGTTCATTTCACTTGGCCAACTCAATACAACTTTAAGTTTATTCATGCATCAAGATCTCCATTTTTCATGCAAAGAATCAAAAAACATGCTGTAGAAATTAATTAATATTAATATTTTATAAATCATTTCCATCATCATTTAATTTTGATTAATAGGAGTTTTAAATAAAATTACAAATATCTTTTAATTTTTTTTTCTCTTAATTTTTAATAAAATAATGATATATAATATAATTAATAATAAATAATTTAAATTATAATTTAAATTTTTTAATTTATATTATAATATATAAAATTAATTTATAAATTTTACTAAAATATAATTTTAATTATTTATTATTAATTATATTACGATATTATTATTTTATTAAAAATTAATAAAAAATACTAAAAATTTAACGATAATTTAAAAAAAAAAATTGGGCTTTTGAACAATAACTCAAAATTCGGCCCAATAGTTTCTAGCCCTTTCGTGGACTCCAAGAAATACTTAAACCGGACCGAACCGCATACTCCAGTCAATATACCTACTCTGCGATTTCTAAAATCCTAGAAAGTTCTTAATCTCTGAAACTCGTAAATCTTGAAGTCGCCATGGATCCTCAGCTGGAACCCGTCAGCTACATCTGCGGTGGTACGTATTTGTTTCTGAAAAATTGAGAATTTCTATTCGTGTTTTGAATTAACAGCCGATGATTATGATGAACGAAATTTTGTAGATTGTGGAATGGAGAACACGCTGAAGCCAGGTGACGTGATCCAATGCCGTGAATGCGGATATCGTATCCTGTACAAGAAGCGCACCCGCCGAAGTAATTTTCTTTTTTTAATACTTTTGAGCGCAATCGTATTTCTGTTGAATCTTGTTTTGGAAATCATTCGAGGATTGATTAGACTTTATTTTTCTCTGAAAATTTATGCTTATACTTGCTTATGATTGTTTTTTAAGGTAGGGCTTGGCGTTGTAAAGTAAAAAGTTGAGGACTTGTAGTGATTGCAATTTATTTTTTTGGGTGAAGAAAGATTTTATATTTTTAGATTGTTACTAAACAAAAGTTGGCTTGAATGATTCAATTGGTGGAATAGTTTTGTGAAAATAGGGTGAAATTCGTATCTCCTAGGGTACAGGATAATGATTAATGAAAATTATTGGATGCAAGTATGGGCTTTACTTGCTTGATTGTTTTCTTTTTTCTTTTATAATTCAACTTTTTGATGAATATTAAAGAATGTAGGATTTTAATATGATTGGAAAGAGTGAGATTTGGGTACGAGTTGGGATTGAAAATAGTTAATTTGGGTGTCTGTATAATTGTTAGTATGCAAAGTCAGGTTGCTGCCACATTCTCATTGGCACCGGCAAGAGATGGGTTTTTGGTAATTGGTGTCTAATGATTATGATTTATTATGTGAGAGTATTGATAGGATCTTATTTAGGGGTGTAACTATCTCAAGAAAGATGGGTCAATGGTTGTAATACCTATTATGTGTTGAAATAATAACCTTAAAGATGAAATCAGGTTCTTGTCATTATGTAAGGAAGGTTGTTTGTTCTTGTGAATGTTGGGTATTTGGTTGAAATTTCTTTATTGGGGTAGGTAATCCCCCTTGAAGCAGAAGATGGTACCTACTATTTTTGCATTATCTTATGTTTACCTTGTCCTGATGGATTATCCTATCAGCTTTGTTTCATTAATCTTCCTAAATAGCACATTTAGAAAAAATTCTTGTAAACAATGTTATTTGTTTTCTAGGTTGTTTATTGATGGTTAGTGTATACAAGCAATACGGTGTTTCCACATTTAGCGATATGTTTTTCGTTTGTGAAATGGTCGTGTTGGTTGTTATCAGTGGTTGACAGATATTTGGAGAAA
>CP135534.1:8211719-8228467 GCA_032402905.1 Khaya senegalensis | reverse complement strand
AGTTAGTGATCTTAGCTTGACCTGAAATCTCTTAATCAAACTCAAAAGCCTTTCTTTTCTTCTTCTTCTAAACAAATATCTGGGGGAGATATTGAATCAGATTCTTCAACAGAGTTGCTAATATCTGAATCAATTGAGGAATGTTCTGTCAATGATAGCCTTATTTAGGTTTGTAATTTATATATGTAAATTAAATCAAAAATGGCATATGTTTTCTTCATCATGTGCCTGCATAACTGTCTATTGAAAATTTGATGAGAATTCTCTACTTGCTTGTTAATTCATGTTCAATATGTAAGCTTTGAGTACTATTTGCCTGCCGAAGTCAATACCTATGATCGCCAAAACTGTATTACGAAGAGGTGAGAGTGAATTATGACAAGTCTATTGTGGGGCTGCCATTGACTTGAAGAAATGCTTTTAAGTCATACAAGAAAAGGTGACTCTGCTCTTCCGGAGAACTCCAGAAAATAACTAGTAAATTTAAGCACAGACTTGGCCTGGGAGGTAACAAAATTTGAGGAAGAAGGAGATGAGGGAGTTGCAAAAACGCTAGCAATTGTGGCACTATGGTGCATCGAATGGAATCCAACAGAGAAATCTTCCATGCCAATCGTAATTCAAATGCTTGAAGGTGATTTGCAAAGCTTGGAGATACCTCCATAGCCTTCTGTTTTTCCAGATCTTGAAAGTTACTTGATGCTTTATAAAAATTCTAAGAATTTGGTTTAAGTTCTTATGATGCATATATTTATTGCTTCAAAATTACTAATAAGAACAATCATTTATTTTTTTCTCCATTATACTCCCAAGCTATTTCATTATAATTTCATTTAAATATTTCTTATAATTAAAATTATTTTTTTAATGTAATTTTTAAAATTTTTTATATTAAATTAATTATTTTTTTATTTTCTAATTTGTACTTTTAACATTGGGTTGTGCAAGTAGTAGACCTTTTTGTTGTCAAAAATTGTAAAAAGTAGCCTTTAAGCATAAGCATAAGTTGTAATAGAAAATCATTTCAACATGAAACTTCAATCTTTTTGACCTAAATTCAACTTTCAACACCTTTCTTCATGCAACAAGCCATCTTCAACTTGTTGGCATCAAAACCCTTTATTAATTATTTAATTTTTTATTATTTATATATTTGATTCCAATAACACTTTTTCAAAAAAAAAAAATACCCATATGCTTTTGTACTTTTAGCATATTTATTATAAGTTAAATTCATTATCTCATAACCTAAATATGAACAAAATCAAAATTTGAAGTCTCTTTTATTGTAATTTAGAACCAAAATATGAATATTAATAAACTTTTTAATATATTTCAAGATGCTCAAAAAAAGAAAAATATCATTATTATACTAATAAACAGTGTTTATACAAGAGAACCCCATTCATTATAAACACCAAAAGAAAAGAAAAGAAAAGAAAAAGTGAAACATTTACATCATAAAAAGAACTCCAAAGAGCTTCTCAAAAATACCCAAAATTTAAAAAAAAAAAAAAAATAGAAAGTGTATGGTCAAAACTACCACCAACTCTCTAAATTTCAAAAGTTAAAAATTAGAAATTAAGAAAAAAATTAGATAAAAAAAATTGAAATTCCCCCCACCATGCATCAGCCATCGTAATAGTCAGCAGGATCATCCTTCATGCAGACGCATTAATGCAACGATAACCACCCAACCAAAACACTCCCAACGCGCTGCGGCGTGTTGCATACGCGCTCATCAGAAACGATCGGCGATCTGCAGAGCGGACAGTTGAAATTGAGATGATTAAGCCAACCATCAAAGCACTCTTTGTGGAACACGTGGCGGCAATCCAGCTTCCTCACATGCTCTCCATCTCTTAGCGTGCACAAGCAAACCATACAATCAATCTCTCCTTCTCCGCTGCTTCCACCCTCGCTGCAGGAATACCTGTATGAGAAACACCGGTTGAGATTAAGCTGTTCGGCGAGGACTATGAGGCCAGAACCCACGTGGGTACCGGCCAAACCCGAGTCGACGTCATCTGGGTCTAACCGGGTCAGGCCAACGGAGTGGAGGAAACCGAGAACGAAAGAACGGAGGTTAGCGATGCAGTTGGAGATGAGGGCGATAAGTAAAAGCGGGATCGAATCGGTAGCTAAGTCGGTGAGCTGGCCCTGAAGACCCATGATTGTTTTATGTATTTCTTTTAATCAGCTTGCGAAGCTTACAGACACGGAGATTTTCAGAGGAGTAAAGAGGAGGAAAGAGGAGGAGAGTATTGCGAGAGAAGTGAAGGAGGAGAGTGGGTGTGGGGGGGCATAAAAGGGAGGGTGATTTTGGGGGTGAATTTGCCAAAATAGCAAATGTGGTGGGACCTAGATGAAATTATTTGTGTCATTAGTGATATACTATAGATTTATATGTATATTATTATTGGCTATTGTGAAACATTAGGCTTAGATGAGGTTTGGGGGATTTGCTATTTGTGTACAAGTTTGTAAATTATGATATAATAAATTTTAAGATAATTTTTTATCTTTTAAAAGAAAAAATTCTTTAAAATAAATTAAATTTAGTATAATTTTATTTCGAGCAAGATTTAATCTCATGAACCTCTATTTTATTGTACTTTAAAATTAAAGATACCGCGTTGTATTATTATTTTTATTTTTTAAATTTGTCTTTATTACAAAATTCTTTTTTTAATTCAAAAAAGTTAAAAGATAGTAAATAATTTTTGTTTAAATCATGTCTCTTATTATTTTAATGATAATAGTTGTACTTTTAATTTAATAACTTAATTTATACTGGGAATAGAAAGTTCTAATTAAAGTATATTTTTCTAAAAATTATATTGTCTTAATTGTAATATTCAAATAAACAATCATGTAAACAATATATTTGCTTGAATAGGGTGTATGATAAAAACTTGTTTGAAATATTTTTTTTAATGATATTTTTATTATTATTATTATTATTATTATTATTATTATTATTATTATTATTGTGAGTGGAGCTATCTATTTGCAATGAAGCTAGCTTAGTTGGGCATTTTCAACCAATGAGAATTGAGTAATGAGGTGGTTAGATTGAATGAATATGGAATATGGAATATGGAGATATTACTTCTTGTTGAGGAAAAGATTAAAAAGTAGACGCTTTAAGCATCACTTTGGTGGTCATCCATGTGATGAATTTAGCCCACTTGTTCAAACCTCAGCCAAAGGCAGAGAAGAGAGCATACATGACAACATGGCTGATGTTATTGCTTTGTTATTGTCTTTCAACAACAAATTTGGCATGAGGCAAGATTTGAATGAAAAGGGGAAAGTGTTGGTTCATGCATATGTTAGTTTTATTTTTTAAAATATAATATTTAACACAATAAAAAAATTTTAAATGACTTTTTTCAAATTTTGATATAAATTTTTTAATAACTTTCAAAATTGCAAAATTTTACTAGTATTTTTATCAAAATTTGGAACATATCAATTACAAATTTCTCATAAATTAATTATAACCTTTTTTTTTTAAGATAATACTAAAAATACAAACTAACTATACAAATTATTCTATGTGAATGAATGTAATTTTATTTTACAATTATTACATGATGCACATTATTAATTATCATTAATTGTATTAATAACTAACATCAATTTGTATATAATTAATTGTTGAATATCTACTAGTTAAAATGAATGGTAGATGTTTTCAAAATATTATTATCCAGCTAAAATGAAAATTAAATTAAATTGAAGTACAAAATTTTGAAACATATCATAAATTTTAACGCATAATATATATCATAAAATTTGCATTTATCCTAGGTAATATTAACATTAGAATGGTCATAATATGATTCTCATCAAATATTACTTCCAAAAAGTTCCAAAATAATGATATTGTCAAATTGAAATTCAAGTGGAGAGGTAAACTACGATATTCATGAAAGGTTGTGGGACACATCATCCTCCCCCACCCCACTACACCACAAACCCCACCCCCACACACACGGGCATGTAACACTTAGAAATACATGCATGTGGAGGGCACTATTGCCTAATAAGGAAAATACAAAAGGAGATATCTTTTATAAATGAGGAAAGCAATTGCTATTGCAATTCCAAATGCAAACCCATTCACTAAATTTTGTTTTTATTTGTTTAATAAGGGACAACAAACAAAATATTCATGTGCGTGGAGGGATTGTGGCCTCACTTTCATTAGGTCACTATCCTTCAGCATACACAAATAAAATGTATTAGAAATTTGAATCAAACCAAAATTAAAATTAAAAGGTGAATCAAAATCGTAAATATATATATATATATAGAAGCAAGTTGAAAGTTGAAGTATATTTGATATTATTATCGATATATCTCAATGATTTATTTTTTAAAATATTCTATATTATTGGCTCAAATAATTTGTTTAAACTAATTTTTTTTATTTTAATATATTTTTAATATTATTTATTTTATTAATAATTAAATATTTTATATTATTAATAATATAATTTGTCACTTATTATTATGATTAATACTAAAATTTGTATGCCGATATTTTAATAGAATTACAATCTTTTTCTTTATTTTTTTTATTTTGATCAAATAGAACTACAAATTTAATTTTTGTTTATTGATTTTGAAAATTTTATCTGAATACAATACTAAAATTACAATTTTGTTTAGTTTTAATTTGCATTTTAATTATTTGTTTTTAAAAATATTTAAAAACAAGTGTAGAAACTTGGAAGATTGATATATTACATCGATGATTGAGAAAGAAAATGATAGAATTTTGATGGAAGAAAAGTTGGTGAATTTCCAGCATGCATGTGGAATAAGAGAGAGGGGGTCATGGTGGGCGGTGGAAGATTACAATTAAGTTGTTTAAGACGGGGACCAGCTCTGACAGCGAGAGATTTTCCAGGATTTCCGGCGACTAATGTTCTAATTAATTTATTATTATTATTATTATAATATATTAAAATTAATCAATTTCAAACCATACAAACTGTTACACTAATCAAGAACATGATGATGCAATCTCAACCGTCCAAAAAGATTTGCAATATCCACCGACAACGTTGTTGCTGTTTATCAATATTATTTTATAATTCACTTGTTATATTAAATAGGTTCATGTGATTTTACTATAATGGCCACTCTATTCTTATAAATTTAAATTATTTGACCTCTTTCTCAAATTAGAGATTTTTTTTTTGTTTTTTTCAATCTAAAATGTGAATAAATATCAATATTACGCTTATTTTTTGTTCATAACATCTAAATAAAAATATCTAAAAATTAATGATTTGACATATCATAATCTTATTTATAAAAATAAAAGTTACGAATATATAAATTAATTTAGATAATTGTATTTATTATTAAGTTAAAAAATTTGAACATAATTTTATTCAAATATAACTACTAAATTTTAATGATACATAAAAAAAATAAAAAAATTTAAAACATGGTAATCAATAAAACTAAATTATATTTAATATTTGGTCGAAAAAAAATAAATCATTACTAAAAAAATAAATTTAATATTAAAAGATATTTTAAATATTTTAATAGGATTCGAATTATGGATCTATTTGATATAAATGAATATATTTCACTTTTATCTATAAATAAAAATTTTAGGAACTCGATTGTTATTTTCTCGTGGTATTTGCAAATATAGAGATTCACTTAAAGGCAATGGTTAGTTTGGCAAAGCATGCATGGAATTTTGCTTATTTAGATTTGCCAGCTTTGTTTTCATTGATATCTAGCCCTATTTGGAATGCTGTCTCTCTGGCTTTTCTAATTATCATTATTATTATGATAATCAAAGAGACTTAATTAATTAATTAACAAAGTCATAATTACCCTATGTTCACATTTGCACCATCCATAACATGCAAATGTAATGATTTGATTTAATCAGGATTTGTTAGAGAATTAAAATTCTTTTTATATTTTTTTTAAATAAATATCGAAATAGTCGAAAAAATAATTTAAATTATATTTATAGTAATATTAAAAAAATTAGTTTATATTCATATAATTAAATAAATAAATATAATTTTTTTATAATTTTAATACAAAGAAAATTAAACCTCAACTTTTTGTATTAATCAAAAATATTTTATTAATTAAATAATTCTTAATTCATAATTTATAAAAAATAATCTTAGTTTCACTTACTATATGTATCCTGCTTTTTCAACACTAAACTTTCCAAGTCTAAACTCTATTTAAAATATTTGTCTTACTAGCTTTTCCCATTTGTACTCCCACCACTACTAATATAATTGTATATGGACATAATCATTAACACCAAATTGGAAGGCTTGGGACCTAATTAAACTCATAAGACCATACAAAGCACTCAAATCAATTACTTCTAATATATTTTTAACCATATAAAAAGTTTCAAGATCATTCTTTAGAAAAAAAAAAAAATTGATAAAAATATATTTTTTAATATAAAATTTAAAATATAAAATATAAAACAATTAGCGTAAAACTTAAAATAGATAATATATAAAATTTATAACATAATACATAAAAATTAAAATAATTAATATAAATTTTAAAATAAATAACATTAAAAACTTAAAACAGTTAACCTAACAACTAAAAAAAATTAAATATATCTTACGTCCAATTTATTATAACCAAACTTCTAAAATATCAACATAAAAGTAGACAACATATCACAATTAGGTGCAACAACCATTAGCTTTAGCAAATTTTTTTTGGTTAATATTTTATTTTTGCTTGACCAAAGCTCTAGAAACTATTAAAGCAATTAGGCTTGTTTGAAGGATAAGGAAAGAAGTGTAAAATATTGAAAAGATGCTAAAAGAGGCAAGCTCACTCGCACACACAACATAGAAAGACAAAGAATGTTGTGAGAAAATGTTGCACAAAAGTGGACCTAACCCTTTCACTTTCCCAATTTAATTTCATATTGCCTTTCATGTACCAATAATACACAATAGAAATGTGGAAAACAATTCTTAGAAGAGTCGAGAGAAGTTTGGTCAATGGTAATATAGGGTGACAATGACTTTGATTAAGACAACCTCATTGGCAATAAGCAGGACATTATGAAAATAGCTTTGCCAAATTATTATCCTTGGTATCACAACATTCATTGGCTGTAAGTTTAGAGTTCGATTGATACTATTAAAAAAAAAATTTAAATAATAAAAATTAATTTTTTTTTATCTATTTCAAAATATTTCATGAAAATGAATGATATTATTTTTCAAAATATATGTATATTATTTTTTCTTTTTACAAAAAACTTTTTCATTTAGAAATTTTTTTTTTTTTTACAACATAATCTTTGAACTAGGCATATCGTTAATTTAAAGGATTATTATATTTAAATTATAATCTTATAAATTTAGAGTATGTTTGACATGGTTAAAAATATTTTTAAATAACGAAAGTTACATAATTGATTGTCTATTTATTTTATAAAAATGTGAACAAATATTTTCTTTTAGAGTAGAGATAGGAGAGGAAATAGTATTTTCATTACTAAAATAATTTTACAGAGTTTTTTGAATAAATATTGTTGTTATAAAACTCCCATATAAGTTGAGCCTACCCTTAATTTAGAGGATTATAATATTTCTATTATAAAATAAGAAGCATATCACATCTTTAAAAATAGGGTTAAGAGATAATTTGTATGTAATAATAATTTTATAATGATTGACTACGATACATATAATGTATTATCACATGTATTTTTTTAATTTTTAATTTTCATGTTAAATGTTTTAAATGTTATATTTCATATTTCAAATTCTGTATTTTATATTTCAAGTTTTATATTTTATTTTAGCATTTCAATTTTTATGTTATTTATTTCAATTTTATAGTAAGTTTTTAACTTTTATAAATAATATTTCAAATCTTATATGGTAATAAAAATAAATAAATAAAACAATACATTCAATGTATTGTAGCGAAGTCCTAACAAATATTACTAAAGAATTGAATTAAATCTAGAAGAGTCTTGGACAAATACTAGGAATAGAAGAAGTGTTGGAAAATTATGCAAATTCAATGCACTAGGTGGAGGCAAACAAAAGAGGGATGGATTACTAAAAAGATTAGGGACTTCGGTACCTAAAAGCCAGCATTGACAGTGACAATCTTGTCTGGCCAAATTGGAAAATTATATGATCATTTTGGTAGGTAATATACAACTGGGTTCTGGTTCAAATTTGTAGACTTTTTTGTAATTGAAGTCTAAGCCAAGTGAAAGCTACATGAGAATGACATTGGAAACAAGATGAATCAATGGAAAATCACAGCTCGATTGAGTGATAACTCTCTCTTCTTTCGTTTTTTTAGGGGGGGGGTGGGGGGGCGGCGGTGTGAGGACTTCGAAGAGTATTGGATGACTCAAAAACTCATTGAATTAATTCAAAAGAATGATCTGACGATGGGAAATATTTTATGGGAAGTATAAAATATAGGATGATCCCACTCTCAAATTTTCTTAAAATAATTTTTTCCCATTGTTTCTTGTTATTTTACTGTTAATACTGTTATTTTAACGCTAAATTGATAATTCATGTGATTCAAGCAACTTATTTTCTTGAGACAGTTAATTTAGCCCCTTGCTATAAAAATAGCACATTTAATATATATATATATATGTGTATTTGGGTACATGCGTGCGTTTATTTTGGACCAATCTCGTACCATTTCGTTCAATATATTTTTTAAATTTTTATATTAAATATCATTAAATTATATATTTTTTATTTTATATTTTATATTTTAATGTTTTAATTCTCAGTGTTTCAACTTGACTTAAATTTTATATTAAATTTTATACTTTTTTTAAAGATATTTTAAATTTTATATTAAAAAAATAAATAAATGTATCAATATATTCAATATATCCTAATCAAGTCTCAACCCTTTTTATTTCGGTATGTATGACGAGTGTTCGTTTTGGAGCAGTGTATACGCAATCTCCCCTCAATATGACAATGCCGACTCTTTCATACGTTTGAAAAGGAGAAGACAACAAAATGTGGCGAGGAGGCAGAAGCAGTTCCCAATTGTTGTGATAAGAGATGTTTTCATAATTGGCTATATATTTGAGGTTCATTGCAAAAAATCTGTATTGGCCACCAATTTCAGATAAGATGGACAATAATATACCCTAATACTCACCTTCCTGAAACATCCAACGACCGCTAACAACAGTCAGCTAACACAAAAACAAATTGCACCGTGTAATTTTGTATAATTTTAGCGAAAAATTTGTCTAATAAACAATAGAATAGGACTACTCACATACCATAACATGCTACTGCTAGTCACACATGATATTGGTATCCAACAACACATAATTTGACCAATCAAAACCGGAGGAAGACATTGACATCCATGGGACCAAGAATGTAAAACTATTCTGTTTGACATGAAATGTTAAGCTTGTAACATGGAATGTCATACTCATACTGCATTATATAATAATGTAGAATGTCAGAATAGTAACATGCTTTGAGTAATTTTACCTATCAGTACCGAACAAGAACATTAAATGTATCGATGTGAACAACGCGAGTAACTACAAATTTTTTTGTTACTACACATGCACGAGCATGCCTTTAAGAATCAAAAGCAATAGTAGCAAAAAGCATGCAAAGGATTTTCCGTACTGAATTTTCTTTTTTTTTTTTTTAGGGCAATGGGTCACATAAACAAAAGAGAGTGATTGATTGAAACAGATTTGTTTGGTCCAGGGGTTTGGTCTACATTCAGATAACAATGTCATGTGAAAAACTCCAGAAGCAAAAATTTGACAGGTTCATGAACTCAAAATTCCCTTTAGCCTTTGGGATAAGACTTTGGACCAATGGCTTTTTCAGGGAGGTTATATAATTGTACGACAAACTGAGCCTGACTGACCTATTACATAATGACACTGCAATTGTGGAAAGGACGAGGCATCAAAAAAGATAGAATTATGTAAAGCAAGAGATCCAGGACTTTCCTACTCTTAAAAGTGGAACTTATCCACAATGCCAGGAATAATAATCTCCTGTATAGCAAGCATCAATACAGTGTTATAAGCAACTAAAACATGCCAAGTCTAATACAAGAGATCCAGCACTTCACAAAAAGTTTCAAGCTTTAGTTTTACATTAGAGATTTCAAGTTATTTTTTAATTTTTTTCCATAAGAGAATTGAACAACTTATGTGTCACAAGAATCAAGCATCGGTATCAAGCGCTGTGACTTATTTGTATAATAGCCAATTCCCTAATATAACCATGAAAAATTACAAGAATGAAACACCTTTGTTAATACTAGGTAAAGGCGTTCACAATAAACAAGTATATTTCTTATTAATACAAGTTAATAAGATAATTGACATTAAAGCATGAATTTGGAACCTTCCACATTCCATTTGAAACTTATATGTGATTTACATAAACTTTAAAATCTGCTTCATATTCATATCCCTATACTTTATAACAGCCAATCCCTTCCTTCTAACCTGCTTTATTATTATTTCCTCCACTTCTCTTGTTTTCCATTTGAAAAACTACTAATCACTGCCTCAATCTTTTCACATGATGCACAAATGCAAGAGATAGCACAATCAAATATCAAGCCTTCTTTATGTATCTCAATTATAACCTACTAGTCAACAGTACAGTCCCTCAAAGTTTCATAATTTGTAAACAATTATAACTTTCAAACAGCAATATTCATTGTCAACTACAGATTAGGAACTAAAATTTTAATTACAAACAAATTGTTGATAAACAACAGCAGGAGATTCTTTTAATTCCCATGATCATAGTAGTTACGTACTGTTTCCTACCATAATATAGTATGCACAAAAAATTATCATAAAGGCATTAAAGATAGTTCTATTTTTATCGATCTTGCTGACAAACAGGACAACATTGAGCTTGACAGGATATTAATATAAAACTGCCTTGGAAAAAAGAAGCAGAATGGCAGATAACATTTACCCTTCATATTCTAATAACAAGACCTGGTAAAAGTGATTTACCAAGAGCTTTTGCTACTGTGTGGTGAGACAAGGTTTCAGATACTTTACAACTTCCTAAAGAACTTGTGTGTAAGACAGCTCAAGAAGCAGAATTTCCATCCCTCTTAAGCAGTTCCTAGCGGCACCAAGAATATTACGTCATATTGATGACAAACAGAACTTCATCAAATTTTCTTGTTTTCATAAAAAAAAAAAATGCTCTACCTGTTTGGCAGCAGCAATTGACACGCGCTGCCTTTCTTTCTTCTCCCGTTGGCACTCAGCACACCAACCTGAACAATCTTTCTGATATTTCTTCAGCTCACGAAAGACTGAACTGAGAAATTTTTGCATTTCCACCAAACCAAAAATGGCATTAGCTAACAAATTTAAGCGTTTGCAATTATTATGACAGAACATGTACAAATTCCAATAGAAGTGTACAAGTCATTACCACAAAAATTTTCATCCTTTGTGATGGCACTGGCACAACTTCGTAAATTTAAGCATATGTTACTTTATATATTCATTGATATTATTGAGCTTTTAATTATTAGCAAGATTTTATTGTAAGTTTCAGGCTTACTACTGCACAAGGACAAGCAAAGAAATTTATATCCTAAAAGGACGGTTGCAAGCATCAACCAAGCATGTACGTTCATTCTTCTCTCTAGACATATCATGGAGTGACCCATCACTAACTTCAATCTTTTATCAGGGAAAAAAGGAAAAACAAGTGCAACAAATGTGCATTACATGAGCAAACACATCACATAAAACTCCCCAATACTTTCCAACTGTCAACACTCAGAATACCATGAAACTAAGAAGGGATGCAGCAATTGAGAAAAGAAGAACTGTTGCCAAACGTAAAGAAATAATTAAAAACAACAGGTCCCAACTCGTGAAGCATCTTCCAGCCTTTTGCAAAATGAAATATCATTTTAGTTACCATAAGTCAATTTGTTTGTACATCAGATGTTCAAATAAGGACAACCTTATAATAATCCAAACGACACCAAATAGTGCCACTTCTGACTTAAGAGTTTAGCAATGGCAAAATCCTCCACAGGTTTTGTACATTTTACAACATTAGAAAATAGAAAATTTCTTCATTTCCCTCGTTGGCCACTTCACTTCAAAAAGAAAGCTCTTCTGAATTCATAGAGCCTCAATTAACTGAAACTATTAGTCAACCTTTTTCATGCTGTTTATTTCATTAACTTTCTTGTAACAGTAGGATTACTATAGTGGAATGCAATTCAATAAATCAACAGTATGATATACTTGTTCTAGAACCGGATAGTGATGACCTCTCCTCTCGAGCTATTCGCAATGAAAAAAAAAATTGATAACCTTATCGAACTATATATCTCTTGCATTTTCCTAAAAGAAGAGAGACAGAAGAGAATACCTTCTGCACCATAATAGTAAGTTGACCCTGGACCCAGATGTCGTGGCTCTAGCTCCATGCCGATGGCGACCACGGTGAAGAACAGCACGTCCTGGAACATGCGAGTAATCTAAAATTTCCTACAATATACCAAAGGAAAAAATCCATCAAATAAAATTTTGGTTAGTTACAGTGACAATGTATAGAATGACAATGAAAACTATCTTTCTTTTTAACTTGCTCCAAGGAAATACCAAGCCTATACAAGTAGGCACCATAAACAGTCAACACTTGTGGTTCATTAGTTCCTGTTATTCAGTAATGTTCTCCATTAGGATATAATGTGGCCATGGACAGAACTCGAGTCATGGAATTATTGCCTAATCAACAGTTAAACAACAAAAGAATTGATTACAAAAATTAACATACCTCTGATTGGGTTTCTGAATTTACATGTTTACCACATCGAACGCCTCGAAAGAACAATTCTCCGCCAGAAAATTCCCTACCCAAGCAAACATTTAAGGTGACTTCCGAGTCATCCACATGGAAACCTACAAAGATCAAGCTATTGAGATTTCACAAAAGCTTAAGAAAGTACTGATATAATATCCAGATCTTTTCGAAAAAAGGATGGGCAAGAAAAAAGATATCAAGCATAGAAGCAGGAGAAACTCAGAAAAGTTATTAAATAATGGAGAAGAGATGTTATACGATGACATTTTGCATTATTAACCAAAGGGCAATGAAAATGAAAATAAAGCATTAATAAGGAGAAAACACACACAATAAATTTAAAAGCGGAAATGAAACTATAATGAAAAATGGAAGATATTATAAAAATGTCAGGATTTGTTGCATAATTTCTTTCTAGCTTATTGAATAATAATCAATGAAAATCCCACATTCCAAAAGTTAGAAGTACAAAAGAAAATTCTTTTCAAACAATATCTCTGAAAAGATAAATAAAAGATTAATTTATAAGAGGTCTTTCATCCATATTTTTATTCACATTGAGTAATGTTTCAGTCTTCTTCCGGATTATATTTAAAAAGTCAGGAAGTCACTTTTAACAACATTAATGTACTAGAAACTTATAGCAGTGGCAGGTTAAAGTGAGCACATACCAAGTTCGACATCCCGATCCGTTCCATATTCAACAACAAAACCATGATGAGAATCCAATGTGGATCCACCAACTTCAGGAAAGAAAACTACAAAGAATTCAACAGGGAAAAAAAAAAAACCAGGTTTAACAATGTGGTAAATAGTTCTAATTTTCATCTTATGTTTTAATGTGTGATCAGAATCTCAAAGTGCAACGGAATTTAATGACCTTTTGATATAGGACATATAAAGTCATTCATTAACTTGTCCAGCATGGTTTCTAGGCCAAAGTCATCCAGGACGACTCCGAATTTGTTCATTGTATTTGGGCGCATGATTCTGAATTTTGTATTATGTACCCACCTTTCAAAGTTCTCTACCTAAGCAATCAGAACCTGATAAGAAAATATATATATATATATATATATATATATAAACCTAAAAACAAAGAGAATAAATAATGTGACATGTCAAAATGAGAACAAGAAAGAGATAAATACCTCCGATAACAACATTTCACAGAAATGTGGCTGAAGCATTTCAAATGTATAAATTCCTGGAATGGGTTCGGCCATTATACTTCTAAAACTCTCCTCTGTATTTTCCTTAATTGCTTTGAGGAAAGACGGGACAAAGAAGCTTTCAGCATGCATAATATAAAGCTCCCAATTAAGTGGCTGCAAGGAAGAGGCAACTATCAAAAAGGAAAAAGAAGACACGTGCAAAAACTGAGACCAAGTCATTTGAATACATGTTATTCTTTTAGTTAAAGAAAATCTACACCATTCTTGGGGCATCAGGAGCTTATTCTACTTTGGCAGACCCCAATTCCATAATAAAGGGACAAGAAAAGCTTTACCATTTTCTTCATGATACCTCGAAGAATTTAAAAACCTTTTGTCAAATCCACCAACAAGGAAGAAAATCTCTATAACACATATTAATACACTAGTTCTGTTAATAAACCATCTGAATCAAGCATTCACCAAAAAGTAAAACATACCTGATAGTTTGATCTTATCCTCTGTCTGTACTCTCTATGCCTTTGAACCTATTAAACATGGAGAAAAACTATGAATTGACCAAACTTCAACCAAAAAGAAGAGAACCTTAAATGCATTAGCAGTAAGAAACATCACTACACATTCCTATGAAATAAAAAATTACACAACTGATTCTCTCTGGAATTATTAAAACAAGTTTCTTCTTGTAATTCTAACAAGAGATCAAACTATCACGTTAGATAGAATCAGAATTCTCCTCATACACCAATATCAGCACCATGTAAAACATTTCATAATCATAAATTCTCAAAATTCTTCCTCAAACGTAAACACCTACACTTGTCAGCCCAAGACTTCAAAAAATTTCTCAAAGCCTAGTTATTACAGAATCTTTCACTTTCCATCACCAAACACAAAATGATACGATTCCAAACTCTACTTTCCTCACATTTTCCCAGCAACCAAAAAAACCTAACTAATCGAAACCATCTTCCAAACAGAGCACAGAAAGCACTTTCACTGTTTCACTTCACTACAAAACATAATGCGCAACATCTCATCTCACAAGCACAAAATTCAACTAATACAAATACAATCATACATAAATACATAACAAATACAAATAAAAGCACAGGAGCAACAGGATTCATACGCGTGTCCGTTCACCGTCAGGCGAATATCTCATCAAAATATCGCGCATAAACTGAAGCTTAACGTCACGCGGCATGGAAAGCATTACAGGAGGCAAGTACCGTTCAAGCGAGCTAAAGAAAAGAGGACTGAACTCCAATTTCAAGTCATCGTAACTATCCGGCTTGTGTTCGGAGGTCGGATTAAGTCTCAGCCTGTGCGTCGACGGCGAAACGACGGCGGTACCGTTCGTCGTTGAGAGCTGCGAATGGTTTCTCCGGTCGACGGAAGCTTCGAGAGCCATGGTGAAGAAAGACTAGGAAATTGGAGCGATGAGTACAATCGCACGTGTTAAGGAAGAGCTGAAGATTTGTGAGAAATAGAGTGGAAATTTTGTTGGTGGTGGGGCCCGTGATGACGTGGATTCAATGTTTGGATTTTGTAGATTTGTGAAAGTACAGTTCAGAAATTTATCATCATTTTTGGCGCTAATTTTTTTATTTAATTTTAATTTATTATTATTTTTTAGTAATTATGTTTATCCATATTTGTATAATATTATTGTAAAGAAAAAATAATTCTTCTGATTATAAATAATTAATTTCGATATTACCATTAATTTAATATTTTTTTTATATTATCAATATTACAAGCTAAGGGTTGTTATAAAGCCAGAGAGATTTTGGTTCCTTTTATATAATTTAAAGAATAAAATGCAACCTTTGAGTGTGATTAGACAGATGGATAATATTGGTATTGATTTTGAAACCAATCTCTCACATTCTAGTGTTATGCAAGGGATTTAGGTTCATTTCAAGAATGGCTTCTTGGAAGGGCCATACAAAAGGAAATACAGTAGATTTCCCATGAAAAATTGCAGCAAAAAGAGAGAAACCTGTGAGAAAAGTGGTGTTGCAGATAGATGAAGAAACATAATTTCACATAAGGAAACTTGAATTACAAGAAACTAGGTGGCTGAAATATACCACAAGAAACTGGATTACACATTAAACACCAGATGCTGTAACAAAAAAGAAAATTCCTAAGAAACTGATTTTCCTTGTACACCTTCCCCTATCTTTGTTATTTACAATGGATTACCTAGTACCTAGTCATTGCCCCAGAGTTCATTGTTCCCTTGTCTTTGAAAAACCAGACAAGTTATTGGAGCTGCTCACATTGCTGCTTCGGAAGGGAACATACCAGCCAAGCTCCCCAGCTTCCAGCACCAAACACCCAGAGTGTTTGTTTTTAAGAACTAAAAGAAATAAGAAAAATAAAAAGGAAAAAAAATGAATTTCTTTTTCTTTAAATCATAAAATTATTTATGAAAAAAAATTACATTTTTTTTGACAAAAAATATTCTTTAATTTTAAATTTATTAATACTTATTAATATATTGATATTTTTAATTATTTTTATTTTTAATATAAATTACTGTACTTATTAAAAGTAATTATTATAATAAATGCTTAATAAATATATATTTTTTAATATTTTTAAATATAAATATATGCTATATTCATTATTTATTTTTATTTGGATAAAATTATTTACTTTTATTAAAATACTCTATATATTT
>CP135534.1:8148952-8182046 GCA_032402905.1 Khaya senegalensis | reverse complement strand
TTTTTAAAATTTTAAAAATGATTAATGTAAATATATATGTAATTAAATTTTTATTTTTATCAATTAAATAAATTTTTATTAAAATAAAATTAATTAGTATTAAATTAAATCATTTGTTATAATCATTGAGTTAATAAAAAGTATTAAATTTTGAATATTTTATTTAATTTAATTTTTCTAATTTAATTGTTATTTTTATGAAAAAAATAATATTATAAATTTTTGACACATTAATTTATTAATGTTAATTTATTATCTTTTAATTTGATTTTGTGTATATTTTTATTTTTTAATATTATTAAATGGGGATGAAACCTTCCCAAAATGAAAAGGGTCTAGGAATGAGATCATCCCATTCTCGACCCTTTCTCGTTCATTGCCATTCTTAATAGGATGTTAAACGATAGCAATTTGAATTTTTTTTTTATTATTTAGTTTAGATTGATCACTACAGCTTTATTTTATGTATGATTGAATAAGATTATGTGGATATGATTTATTTATCATTTAACATAAATTAATTAATTGTATTTCATTTAAGTTATTAATAAACAAAAATAAATAATTTTTAATTTTATTCTTTTTGTAATAAATTGAGCTAAATAGATTATTAGAGATTTATGTCACTTGTTAATTGATAAGAGTAAATTATTTTGGTATTATATATATATATATATATTTATAATTAATATAAATTTACTGTTTAAGATTTATCTAGATTGTTGATTAATAAGAGTAAATCATTTCGATCTTATTTTCTCTTATCAATTAGTATGAATAGACCAATTAAGATTCTTCTCGTTTGTCCATTCATAAAAGTAAATTATGTTGATTTTATTTCTTTTATTAATTAATGAGAATAGATTGATTAAGATTTATTTAGATAGTCAATTGAAAAAAGTAAATCATTTCAATCACGTTTTATCTCATTCATCATCACAAATATACCGTTTTTAAAATATTGAATTATCATATAAAGATTATTAAGATCTTTGACCTAACAAGTTAAATATATTGGACATTATAGCTTTTTGAGTATTTCATATTCTAAAGTTAAAGAAAATAGACAAAAGAGATGATTTTGAAAATAAAATCACTTTAAAAGCTTGGTTACTTTTCATAAAGCAATTACCTTTAACTAGTCAATCAAATTCCAAAAGATTACAACAAAATCCACACCACCTTTAAACTCCCCAAAGAAATTCATCAATCAATCAATCAAACATTCAATCATACACCCTATTTCACCAAATCCAAACACTGAAAGGAGAAATCAGTAATTCCACATATCCACGACGGCATCTTCCCCCTTGATGATACTCCAACGCTAATAGTAATACACGAATATCCAAATAGGGGCATTTTCGTCATTTAAAAAACCCATCACCAGCTATAAACATCTTCAAATCTCCCTTTGACCGTCGTACATTTCCTCTCCTCTCTCTCTCTCTCTCTCCCTCTCGTTTTCCTTTTCATCGCCTTTTCACCGCTGCTGCTGCAGAAGCCAGAGAAGCAGGGAAAAAATAAAAATGGCAGAAGCAAAAGCTAAAGCTTAAACCCCAAAAAAAAAAAAAAAAAAGAACAACCACTCGTTCTCTTTCTCTCGTCACTGCAAACTCACACAGCTAATACGAACACTAATACTTCTCCTCCGATTCAGATTTCAAACATTAAATAAACACTTTTAGTTTTAATCATAATCCCAAACACAGCCCTCAAACTTTTTGTTAACTCTCTCTCCTTTTATTATTATACTCTCACTCCTTCCCCCCTCTCTCTCTCTCTCTCTCCCTGTCTCTCTTTGTGACTGCAAGTGATTGTTACTATCGAAGCCTTTCCCTTTTGATCCGACGGCCACGATCTTCTCGGTACTCCAATCGTACGACTAGGGCTACGTAAGTCGAATACTCGTAACTTTTTAAGCACCTTTTTATCAGTTTCTACTTCTCCTTATTCTCCTCCATTTTTTTTTCATTTATTTATTATTTTTAGAGTTATTTTTGTATATTAATGGATGTATGTATACTTGTATACATATATGTGTTATGTATGTATGTATTGGTTTCAGTTTTGGTCTTTGACGACGTCGTTGGCGTATTCGTCGTCTTTGCTTCTGTTTCTGAATCGGTTCAGTGCACATCATTGTTTTCTGTACAAATTTCTCTTTTAATTATGAACGAAAAAGAAACGCGGTCCTTTTTTGTTTGTAAAAGAATATTTTATACGAGAATTTAGGCTTTCTTTTACATGCAATCAGTGAGTTTTGTTTGAATTGAAGGCCTGGCATGAGATTTGATACTTTTTTTTTGGAATTATTGTAATTTTTGTGTATTTGATTTCAAGATTACTACTATTCAAATAGTGTTTATATATTTTTGATTATTAAATATTGCTTTAAGCGGTGTGTTTGTAATTGTAACCGTTGTTTTCATAGAGTTCGGTGTTTGCTGTTTTGTAGTTACATGATCAAACTTTACTGTTTCTCTAATCTTCATTGCATGTGATGTTAATTTTTTATTTTAGTTGTGTTGAAACTTTTATCATATATGTTGTGTTGTTCCAAAGGAGTTGGTTAGTCTTTTCCTATGATTAATTATTTAATTTTTTTTTTTTTAACCGAAGATATTCATTCATTCATTTTGCCGATATATAGTTAAGAGTTAGGCGTGTAGGTTCCGTTAGTTTTAAGGTTGGTTTTGCATATTGAAAATTTTATGGGTGTCATTTTTCGAATATCGAGCTGTTGCAAGTTAACTTCAGGTTGGTAAAGCTGTAGGAAGCATGTGGGGTTCTAATAAATTCTTGTAGGTCACTGAGTTTGAAGTTTATATTTTAATGCTCTATTTCCCAAGTACAAATGGCATGACAATTTAGTTATTACTGTTGAATTTTTTACATGAAGTAGGCCAATGAAGTTAGTACTAATGGTTATCAAAGAATATTTTGTCTTTTAAAATGTTTCTGAATCACGTTGAAGTTTAGATCTTTACATTGGGGCATGTCGGTTGAAGCTGTTTTTAGGTATTTGAGAGGTAGTTGTGAGTTCTTTATTTTGAAGAATTATGCCAGTGTGTCACTGTGATTATTTGAAATCTATTTTGTGGTGGAGGGATTATGGTGTATATTTGTTAGGAGCTCATAGGAAGTGGACTGTCACATCATCTGGGCTGGTATGGAGTAACGGTCTCACAATTGGGAAATCAGTAGGGTCCTTTCCTTAACGTAGGATGTGCTGGTATCTTGTTGTGGTTAATATGATTCATATTTGAAGTGTACAAGAAGTAATCTTGCTGAGAATTTGCATGCACATTTCTCGCTTAGATGCTAACTTATTGATTCCATTTGTGGATGTGGGAATTAATTGTCTCCATATAAAATTCATAGCATTGGAAGGCGCATAACTTTCATATCAAAATAGGGCCATGGGATGAAGCATCAATGCTATTACCACAAATTTGAGTGGTCTTCTGGATTCATTTTTAGGATTTCATTGCAAGGGGACCATTTTGATTATTTGTTAAATGTCATTTTTGGAAATAGGCCCGTTTTGCACGTATAGATTTATACAATAATTTATCACCGCTTCAACATGAGGTGACAATTCATGTGGAGTGGGACTTGAATGGTGTCTTAGTTTTATTTATATATTTGTTTGTACTAATTAATAACTTATATCCAAATGTTGCTGATTAAGCTGTCGGTCGGTATCTTGCTTATGTAAGGTGAAAACTGTAGCAATATCCCTCGACTAAAATCTACGGCATGGTGAATATAACCATTGAAGCAAGTTGAAAATGTTTGTCATTTTCTATATTGGTTTGTGAAGTATCACACTGGTGTTGGATTATATTTTTTTTTCCTTACCATAGATACATTGTGCAACTGCTTGAATACACGTGAGTAACTCATTTAATGCAAAAGTAAATTGAAATATCCAACACTTGCTTGAGAACCTATCCGGACTATGTGTTTGATTAAGTATTGGTAAGTCTTCTGATTCTAGGGCAATCCTGCATCTAAGTCTTTGACCAGAGAATGGTATTTTGGTAATGCTTTTGCAAGTCGATCATTAATCACACTAGATCGTGTGAGTCATGTATTTGTTAGACCATATGGACAGATTTTTACAATCTTTACTTCACAATTTTGCTTCTCAAGTGACATTTTTATTTGCAACAATGAGAGATTTTTTTTTCTTTTTCTTTCCTTTTCTTTCTTAAGCTTAAAATTTTTCTTTTTAAGTGACCCTTCTGGGTGTAGTGGCATTATTTTTTTTATATTTTGAAAATCAATTATAGGCTTTCAGAATGTTTGTTTATCCATACTGACAAACATTGTTTTATTGCTTAGCAGGATAGAGTTGTTCTTGCAAACCTTGCTTTTGTGGAAAGTAGTATCTTTCACATTGTACTTGCACGCAAATCTTTGTTCTTTTAGGGTAAGTTATCTAGCATTTCATTGGTTTTTTTCCCTTGGTAAGGGTGGCAACTTGAGAACTGTTTTTGTTTTTAGCTTAAGTTACCTGTTTTTTATTCTTTTTTGATTTGCAGTGATCCATTTGAATCTCTTAAATATGGGGTTCAATGAGCTTAATGGTCATAGTAGAGTGAGGAGAAAGGATCATACCGTTCTAGAAAATGGTGATGATGATACATCAAGTATTGTTGATGAATTAGACCCGTGGACAGCATGGGCATACAAGCCTCATACCGTTTCATTCTTGCTTATTGGTGCTTGCTTACTGATGTGAGTATGATACCTGATAAATTGTTTATTCTTTTAGGATATTGAAATATACCCTGACTATTATGCATTTTCATTTTCAGTTGTTAATAATATTTAACAGTTTGTTGTGGTGGTTGTAACTTATTCATGTTCACCTAGGTAACATATGCTGATTGGGATGGCTTTTTATCTTTTGCTTTGAGTTTATGAAGCTTATAGAGTTTTATCACCTTGTAGAAAGGTCATAAAGAATGGAACAATAACAAAAGTCATAACTTCACATCTTTTCTGACTTCTTTTAATCATACAATTTTTTTGTTACTTTCTTTCTGGATTTGCTCACCAGTTGGGCAAGTGGAGCCCTTGATCCTCAAAACGGCAGTTCTGGAGATCTTGTTACATCAGTCAAAAGGTTTGATCCTCTTCGTAAAGTAATGACATTCTTTGAGAAAGTTTTCTTTTATGTTCATTTTGTTTAGGTGACATATGTTAAATGACTTATCTTTACTGTTTCCTGTAGGGGTGTATGGGCAATGATTGCAGTTTTTCTTGCTTATTGCTTGCTGCAGGCCCCTTCTACGTGAGTTGTTAAATCTGATTACTATGGCTTGAGATTGTGAACTTCAATCTCAAATCTGTGAGTTTATCCTTAGGTTTTCTTTGTTGTTTAGAGGCTTGAAATAATGTAATTCATCAAACAGGAGTGGTTAAGATATTCATTAACATAATTGGATTAATTGATCTGCCTTTTCTCATTTTATTCTAGGAATTATATTGTTTTTCAGATGTCATGGTCCATTTTTCTTAATGATTTATGATTAGGTTTTTAAGCAATGTGTTGATGTATAAGATGTCATAGGAAAGTATCTTGTAATTATGGTACCTGAGTACTTGCTTTTGGTTGTTACTTATCACGATGCCTTGCTTCCATAATTATGGCCCTTGTCTATACTTGAGACATCGTAAATTGTATAAATTTGGAGGAAAGAGTGATTTTTCTTTCTTTTTCTTTGTGATGCATTGAATGCAGTTTAGAGAAATTAATTAGATTTTCTTCCAGAGGTCGTGGACTTTCCCTGTCTAACCATGCAAGGATTAAAAAAGGATGCTCACATTGTCATTAATAGGAGTTCTTATTTGTGCAAGGTTTTACTATATAGAAACTTATGTAAGCATTAATAATTCCAAAATGGTTTGTGGGTTCTGTAAAAAAGAATCTTCTTCTGTGACCTTAATGGTATTGAATTAGAATAAAAAATTTAAGGTGGCGAGTCTACTATTGTTCTGATGTCTGGTGATTCTGGTAGAGAACTTTTAGAGATTGAGGTGTTCGGCTTGACTACCTAGATTTGTAATGCCAGTGACACTATAGTTTCTCGGATATCATTTGCAATGTGCTCTAACTTTCTTTGCTTTCAGGGTCCTTATTAGGCCACATCCTGCAATTTGGCGTTTAGTTCATGGAATGGCTGTTGTCTACCTTGTTGCTCTCACATTTTTGCTTTTCCAGGTTGGTTTTCTGTTTTCTTCTTCTCTAAATGTCTGTATTCACAGGCACATGTTCACGTATGTTTATGGTTATGCTTGTGTGTAAGCTTGAACTCTAGGATATTACTTTTGAAGTCTGTCTTTCTTTTTCCTACACCGTGTCGTTTATTTTATGCACAGCCGGCATCTAAAATAACACATTTCATAGTCAATGGGATATAGTTGAGTGCCTCTACAAACAAACTTTTGCTTATTTTATGGATGTTCTCTCTCTCACCATCCTGCAAAATTTTCAACTAAATTACTAATATAAGTTAAAGAACTGAATTTTTTTTATCATCTTTTTTGTTGATTGCTCTGGTTTTAAAGTTGAGTCTATGATTACTGATAGCAGCTTTTGCTCTTTTCCAGAAGCGTGATGATGCTCGTCAGTTCATGAAGTTTCTTCATCCTGACCTTGGTGTTGGTATGCTTTGAAGTTTAAGAAAACTGACAGTTTCATTTTAAATTTCTCTGTTATATTTATAATCCTTTTAACAATATTTGAACAACCTGTTGATTCTGATATTTACTAGGCTCATTTTTTGCGTACATAAGATTCTTATTCATTATTTGCACGACTTTATGCAGAACTTCCAGAAAGGTCTTATGGTGCTGATTGTCGCATTTATTTGCCTGAAAATCCCACAAGCAGGTTTAAGAATGTTTATGTATGAATTCTTCTTTCACAGCTTGTCTACCTCAATATTCCTTTTTATGCATGTTTCTGTGCAGCAGGCTTACTTTATTGCAGTGTGCAGATACAACAAACTTCTGATTTAACTAGTTCTCTGTAGGAAACACTTTTTGATGAATTTGTTCTAGCTCATATATTTGGATGGTGGGGCAAGGCTATATTGATCCGTAATCAGCCACTTCTGTGGGTGCTATCAATTGGATTTGAGTTGATGGAGGTTGGTTTATTGACCTTATGCTTCTGCTATTTATTTATGAGGTTAAGCCGGCAAATTTGTTTCTGCAAATTAACTTATTGTTATGCATTTTTCAGTTTACTTTCCGCCACATGTTACCAAACTTCAATGAATGCTGGTGGGACAGTATCATTCTGGACATTTTGATCTGCAATTGGTTTGGTGAGATTGCTCTACCCTTTTCTTTTCAAAGAAACTTACCATCTATGCTGTCATTGTTGCATGTTAGTTTATGTACTGTAGTTAATTCTCATTAAAGGAAGACAGAAATTACGCTACATATGGGGGGTATAAGTGAATTATCCAAACTAGACCTCTTTTCAAATGTCCTTTTTTTCCTTCTGAAATTTTGTGTAAAAAAATGGGATGTCACTTCAAAATCAGAACATTTAAATATTTGATAATTAGTCAATAGGAGGTTGATTTACTTGATTGTTATTTATTGCACATTCTTACTTGAAATTATGCCAATGAACCGAATAAAAAGCACAGATAAATGTTTTAGAAAAGAGTAGAAAAACTTAGTAATGTGAAGAATTGTATCATCTATCATATTCTTTTCCAAATTTTTTATTAGAATGTTAATTTATTCTTTTCTATATGGGAGTTTGATTTAACGAAAAAAATATGCTAATTGACTTACACATGTAATGATAAATTCAAACTCAATTGTAAAGATTGAAGCAGTTATTGATTGGGTGTCTATGTGTGTGGGTCTCAGGAATTCAGTAATAAATCAGGAATCTCAGAAGAGGTCTTTGATGGTAAATTAGTAAATTAATTAAAGTGAGTAATTGTTCTATTAGCTGTTATCTAAATTTTTGATTGCTAGAATATTTGACCCAAATTTACTACTAAATTCTGATAGTCAGATTTAGGATGTTAATAGGTTGGGGAAGGTTCAGTGCATCAGGAAGCATTTTCTATATTGGTTCCCTAGCCATTTGGTCTTATGCCACAGTAGGATAATTTCTCATCTCAAGGATAAATATGAATCTGGCCCATTTGTGAGCTGCTTGAATTAGGTGAATCCATCCTGACCTTTTAGTTTTAATTGGTTGGAAAACTCAATGGAACCATTAATATAATCGATAGATTCGGCATTTTAGGCCTTAACTTGTGATCCCTTTTTCGTTCATGGGATATAGAAATTTAATTATTATGCACCATATCTTATTCTGGTTTTTATGACATGATAGTGCTATTGCTTCCATTTGTTCATTCCTGACTCAGATAGGCTTGATCATTAACTGAGAAGTTTTAAGTAGTCGGCTTTTATGTTGTTCTGTTGGTGGTGGTTTGTGAAGATGATAACTTCAAGGATTAAGGATGCTGCTGAATAAAAAATTTTGCAATTTCATATATTGCTTATCAATGTCAATAAATTGGATACTACTGTTGGTAAGTTTGAATAGTTTGTAGTAGCTACCTAGAGTTACCAGCTGCTGACATTACTTAGTTCCTCTTTTGGTTCTTTTGGTTGGTGACGGACTCTTTAGGCTGACATGTAGGCTTACAAGGCTTTGCTGGAATCTGGATGATGACCTGTGTCTCAGATAGCTCTTTGTTATATACTTTAATTTTGGTTGGAGAGAGAGACAGTACAAGAAATATGATTATTTACTTCAGTTGTTTGTTGCATCCTTTTAATCTGTTTTTTGGTTTATTTACCCTTCATTTATTCTTGTGTATGACTTGGTAAGGTGATTCATAGATTTATTTTCCAATTTTTATGGGGAAGCTCTTGAGTTGTTGTTCATAAATTTCAAGTTCCATTTGGTAATTTTGCAGGTATTTGGGCAGGAATGCATACTGTTAGATATTTTGATGGAAAAACATATGAATGGGTTGGTATAAGCCGCCAGCCTAATATCATTGGAAAAGTATGTTTCAATCTTCTAATATCCTTTGAATTTCTATTATTATTACTCTTCCTGACCCAAATTATTTTAATTTATGCATGCTTCTGATTTACAAGTGAAACATCAGAAAATTTTCCCTGATCATAATGGTACCTTGACATCATATTTTGCTTCAAGCCCGTTTCTCAATCATAGCCAAAGTAATTTTTATACTGGGTATCAGAGTATCACTTCTGTATTATACAGTTACTACTCTAGACTTACTTTTTCAGAAATTTCTATTAGAACAAGTTTCCTCTCGCTCGGTGTAGGAGATGCTTATCCATGATTTGTGAACTTGATGCTTATTTTATGAAAGCATTTATCAGAAAGTTACACATGTTGTTCCTTGATATATGGAGTAAGAACACATCAAATTTGAAGACTGTTGATATCGCACTACACTTTGACACATTTTAAGGAGTTTTGTTTCTTGTGTTCATGATTCAATAAAATGTGTTTCTGCATCTTTAAAGGAGATCATCCCTTTTTTCTTTTTTTATATGTAAAGACTAAGGTGACTTAAACTATATGAAGGTTAATTTTTGTGTCAGTTGCATCAGCTTGTGATGTTTGTATGGAGATAACTAGCAATGATAATGACTACTTTTCCCTGTTGTCAGTTCAAACGAACGTTGGGTCAGTTTACACCAGCACAGTGGGATAAAGATGAGTGGCACCCATTGCTTGGTCCATGGCGGTTCATTCAAGTTCTCAGTCTTTGCATTGTCTTCTTGACTGTCGAGCTTAATACATTCTTCCTAAAGTTTTGTCTTTGGATCCCTCCTAGAAACCCTGTCATCATATATAGGTTGATCTTGTGGTGGCTAATTGCAATACCAACAATTCGTGAGTACAATTCGTACCTCCAAGACAGGTATTTTCTCTCTCTCTCTCAGTCTGTCCGTCAATTTGAATGTGCAGGCGCATACTTATATGGTACAATGTCAGTACTGAAATGATTTTTGCATCTAATTCACAATTGATTAGATGTTGTTACCCATTTTTCAGAAAGCCAGTGAAAAAGGTTGGAGCATTTTGTTGGCTTTCCCTTGCTATCTGCATTGTAGAACTTCTAATTTGCATCAAGTTTGGACATGGTATGTTCTTTCTTGTATCACTAACTGGATGCTTTGAACTATTTTCATAATTCCCAGTTTGCTCAAAAAATGATGATTTCGGGTTTTTATAATTCTCCCCAGGCCTATATCCTAAACCTATGCCATTGTGGTTGGTAATCTTCTGGATGTCTGTTGGATTTTCTCTTGTAACATTCTTGATCATTTGGTCTTACAAAAGCTTGGGAAGAAAGAGAAGGTGATTTTGGCAATTCGGTACATTTTTATTCTTTGATTCCTTAGTTGCTCTTATGGGTGGGTATTCATCGCAGATGTAAATACTTATCTCTTTATAAAGTTGTAAATGCTTATTCCCTTAGGTTAGCGGATCACAGTCTCTTTAGCGGAGAAATTTAATTCTTTCATGTTAGGTAGTAGTGGGAAAATGCATCCAACACCGAGTTCTTGAGCTATCGGTTGCCAAATATAATGATTGGCAATTTTTTCGTTCTACTATTCAATCATCAACTGTCTTTAAATTTATGAATTTTTTTCATGTATTTATCAAATTTTCAGTGCAGTTTATTTTATTTCAATTACTCATTTTTGGAAAACTTTATATGTTAGTAACATTATGGCATGCTGGTGAAATTTTGGAAGCCATAGTTTCCAGTACATTGCTACGAGCATTTTCTTCATTTCTTGTGGAAGAAACTATATTGTGCGTTGTCAAATTCTCAGCTTTTGTTATGTGATTTCTGATTTGATCGTAAGTAGTAAAAATAGGGAGAAGCATCTATATGACCCTGGAGACCTCTTGTAAGGGTTCTAATCTGGAAAAAGAGTTGATGTCTTGTACTTTTGTTGTATCAGTTATCATTTCTACGAGCAACTTCTCCCATGATGATATTAGTATCACATAACATTGACATAATATCAGCCAATTTTCTTCTTAACTAATTGAGGAAGAATTTACAAATTGATAAAATAGCCGTTTCCATCTCATAGAAAAACGGTTTTTGATCTCTTATCATAAAAATTCCTAATTCTCCTTTTGGGGTTCGGCTCTTACATAAAGTTCTTGTTTTGGCAATTCAAAAGTCACAAAGTATTTTGTAACTAATGAATTGATTTCCAAAATTATTCTGTTTTCTCTCTAGAAGCATCGGATTTCTAAATTCTGATTATGGTCCTCTGGAATTCCTTCCAAGGTTTATTGAATAATTTTTATGGATTTTGTCATTTTACTAATTTGGATTAAATAAGGAGCTAATAAATCTCCTCCTTTTTGCCATTGGACTTTCCAAACAAATTTGTCACAACACTTGTTATGATTGATTATACGAAGTTGCCATTCTACTTCAAAAACTCATAGCATTGGTCTTGATAAACTCCAATTTATTGCTTCTTCTCCACCAACAATGCCTATTCACTCGACTCAGTTTAAAAAAAAATAGGGTTTTGGGTAATGAGTTTTTGATATTCAACAACTCTGCTTAAAAAAGAACCATAGAAATTCAAACACTATTTCTCTAATACGAAAATAGTTATGCATCATTTTTATATTGGTAGCAGTTTCGAATAAATTATGTACTAGTTTTCTTTTTCTGAAAATATAGAAAAGAGGAGTCTGTGTACCAATATCTGCCATAAAATGGCCAAGCCACAATAGATAAGAAGAAATGTGACTCAATTCCAACATTATTACACTGATATAGCTAGCCCTTTTGAATATTTCTCAACAGTTCTGGTCCATTTACAATTTGTTGCTTCTGTGAACACAGTAGCTAAATAATCCCAATGGGATGATCAATGAAAGAAAGATTCAACAATTAAAAGAAAGATTGTTTTGTTTGGGATCTTTTTTTCTTCAAACAGAACGAACAGAGATAAAATCATACCCATTTCCTAAAAGTCTTTTTGGATATTCCTCAATATTTCGGCTATTAGCTAAACGTGAAAGATACATAAATAAGCATTTGCTTTTGGAAGAAATCGAAGAATTTCTTGAAAATCCTCAGAGATCCACTCATTCTTCTTCTTTTTCTTCTTCTCTGATTGACAAATGGTGAACTTTATCTAGGTTCAAATCTTACTAAGAGGTTTATTAGAGATTAAAATTTGTCGAAGAAAGAAGAGGATGTTCTGTTGTCCCTTTCAAACAATCGAAAAACAAATAAATAATTAATATATTCAAAATAATTACTTATTTATAAAATATCGTCTTAATTCATCCTATTTCATCATATTTAAAAAATGATATAATTTCATAGGCCAAACTAAATATGAATAATTCTAATAAAATTTTATTTTTAAATAAATATTGTTTTAATCTAATTTATTTATTCCATGATCGAAATAGGAGAAAAACATATTATATCACGATTTTGAATTACAAAAGAGATTTCAAGAAATGACATTTATTTACTCTATCAATAACTAAGTCGGATCTAGGGTATCACAAGGGATTTACTTTTTTTAATTCATTCCTACCATTTGAAGTAATAAGTTTATATTTTCACTCTTCCTTATTTTTTAATGCCACATTGAATAATTTTATTACCTGGAGTTTGTGTCCGTACGAGTCTACGAATAATAATATTGCGAATACATACAAACTGATGTGGTAATGTTATATAATTGTCACTTGATTTATATACTTTCATTGGTATCAAAATTTGGAATACGTGATAATAATATAATATTATCCATAGATGAGTTTGTATACAGAGCAGTATTTCAAGTTATAACAATTTCTTGATCTCAAAATAACAATTAATAAAGAAAAATTACATGGCAATTCTTTCAATTGATACATTTGTCATGACACCCAAGTATTTGGGAGATTCTTTATCCACATTTATAAGAATGATTACGTTACATTAGATTACATTAGAAACGGATACTATTTCCACGAAGTTATTTCTATATTACGAAGTTACAAACTGAAGCTTTTGGCAACAATATTCCATGATCCTTATTGTGTTCTGGTAACATTTTATTTCCCATCTTCATTCAGCTTCCGAAATTTACCAGCAGAACACACAAATTCTGGTGCAAATCCTGAAAATACCCTACCCTGCAAATTCATTAATTATTCCAGGGCTTTTCAATCTGGATTCCAGGATTTCTCACTGATCTTTGGAGAGAATCTGTTTGCTAGATCCTCTAAGTTGAAAATGGAATGGAAGGCAGCTTCTTTTTCCAGGTTGTTCTTCCTCTAACAATCTCTCCATATTTTTCAGCCTTTTCTCCTTTGATTTGCAGCAGATGTGTGTACTTCAATGGGTTGTTTTCAAAGGATCCGATGAGGCCACCGCCGTTGACGATTTCGGATGCCAGAGAAGAAAAACCATTGAGTAAACTGATGCTACTGGTATCTTGATTCACTCCATTTTTGAGAATTCCATCTTCATCTGGTTGGCAAAGTGATTGAACTATATCTGAACTTCCACATTCTCTTCTGTATTCTAATATTATTCCACATAGCTGATGAGACTCCAAAACTTGGTCAGGAATTGTCTGTACATGAAACAAATCAAAGGGTTCTGTTAGGAAATTATAAAATCTTATGGTTAAACTCACAAAAATAAGAAATTGCCCTAAATTTTAAAACCTTTTACCTCAAGCATCCATCTGACATACTTGACATTGTTGACATGGTGGTTCAAGTCCAAATCACTCCTCTTAGGCTGCAAATAAATAAAAAAATTACCACAGTAATTTATCTGCTTCTTTAGCAGTAAATAAATTTGACGAGGTTTTGTTGGAATGTTGAATTTACCTTCAAATCAGAGTTTACAAATTTTGCTTTATCATCCAATTTGTTGATCTTCTCAGGCACATCTTCTTTGATTGCTTGCTTGTCAATAAACCAAGGGGCAATCTCTGCCCTCACCTCCTCTGGTATTTTCGACAGCCTCCTTGTTTGCTCGTTCATCATAACCCATGTGCTGTTTCAAGTTAAAAGAGATATTAAATTGTCAAAAGTGCTTTTCAGTGTAGTTTATATTGTCAAGTTGAGATTGGATGAAGTACTCGACAAGTGTTTTCCTAAAGGCATTTCTGTTAATTTATTGGTTGATTGCTTAAGAGTTATTAGGAAAGTGTTTAGTTGGAAAGTGTTTTTGTTCATAAACGCTTTATGTAAAAGCAATTCCAAACACACTAAAGCTTTTCTATTAATTATTGTTCACACCCTAAAGATCAAGTTACTAGGTAACTGTGAACAATAACTTTTAAGGTCTAATGGCTTCCAAAATACTCAAAAAGTGCTTTATTTATATAAAAGCACTTCCAGTATATTAAAGCATACCTTGTAGCACGAGCAAATATGTGGCCTGTGGCTTGGCTTCGGATTAGCCAGTCTCTTCGCATTCCATTTTTCCCCGACGATCCAACCCATGTGTCAATTTCCACTATCTCTCCCCTGAAATTTGTTTTCTTGGATGGTCAGAAGTTATTTTGTTTCAAGTAAAAAGCATGTTAATGGCAAACAAATAAATACCCAAATAGTTTCTCGTTCACTCTGGTGTGAGCGAGATTCAAATTCCAAACCTCTGGTAATCACTTTTACAAGTTGAATCAACTAATACGATGCGAACGGGATTTGAATTTTAGACCTTTTATACCAGTTTTACTAGTTGAATTACCTAACACGATGTGAGTGGAATTCGAACCCCAAATCTCCCTTTTACTGGTTTTTCTTAATCTATAGTAATGAAAATATATGCAAGGGAAAACATTTTACCAAATTGGATAGTGATCAATTTGAACTTGCATTCTGGAGACAACCCAGATGAGATTGTTCTTCCTCATTCCATGAGTTGATCCGAAACCATTGCTGAGAAGTCCCGACATCCATACATGATTCAAAGCAGTTTCCTGCATGCTCAGAAGCACTCACTCAGAAGCACTACTAAGAATACAAACAAAATATGGAGAAATTTTGTTCATACGCAAGAAACGGATTTCAGTTTTATCACCTGCAGAAGATTAAGAATGCTTTCAAGAGTTGCAGTTTTATCTGGACCAACTTCATATGATCGAATCACAACAGTTTGTCTATATCCAACTCCTCCTTCAATGATAAGTCCTTGTCGATACGGGTCGACAAACTGCTTTTTTGTTGGAATATTTTGCCGAATCTGCACTTTGTTCATGTAGCAAATTTCCTTCTCTGCAACAGAAGCAACAGAAGTGCTGGCAACTCCAGCTTTTTGGCTTAATAAATCAGCCTTATTGCCTCTGGTAGAACTTCCACCATATCTAACATTGCTCAGCTTCTGCTTATTAGAATCATGATTATTTCCCGAGGAAGAACATCTTATAGCATAGAAAACTGTAAAAGAAAAAGCAGAAGCTGTAGCAGAAAGAGCCATAAGAGTTTGTTTTTCTTATTTCTCTGCTGCACACGTTGAAAGTTTGAAACAGAGAAAAGGAAATGGAAATGGTTTTATAGTTCTGAAGAGGCGGATTTCTCTATGCAATATTTTAAAGTTTCTCGAAGGAATCGTATACAATCAAGATTGTGTTTTTGCTGTCGCAGGTAGCAAGTGTTTTTCTGCAGCAAAATTTATACATCATCTTAGAATCAATCGTCGGGACAAAATGACAAAAGGGTTTAGTTTCTGTTTGGGTGTGAAAAAAGAGTTGGTGATGTGTTTTCTTAATGCTGCTAGAATTTGGCGAATTCTGTAGTTGGAAACCAACAAATTTGTGACTCAAAGATGAATACTGTTTGCTTATGACTGTGATAGCTAGAAGAATAGTTGGAAGTCTCCGCTTTCTCTTGTCTTCTCTTACCAAAGATTTTTTCTCTCAACAATTACCATTTGTGTTTTGTATGCTTAGGACATCATAGAAATAGGAAGATTCCAATAAATTCCTTTGAGTGGGTCAACTTGAGTTTTCTTGAGTTTCTAAAGATTTTAGGTGAGTTCTTGAAGTATTGTCCCTGTTGAACCAAATATTAAACTGGAAAATGAATCAAATTTGAGGCTTCAGCCATCCACCTGCATTGCTTGTCTTAAGGCCACCTTTGCTTCCAAGAATGAGATAAACAAAATGGTATTATTCATATCATTCCTTTATGGTCATGATCTAATTATTAAGAGAGAAATTCGACCCATTACTAGAGAGTTACTGAAGAGAGAATCTCATTAAATTCATTGGCAGGAAACTAAAATGGTCTACTGTTATTGCACTAAGTTCCATTGAATTATCAGAGCTATCTAGATTGGCATACAATTAAAATTGAAGAATGAAAAAAGATGTTGCTTTCAAGAGAAAGCATATGAACCCAAAGAAATGGCAAGAAAAGTAAAACTGTTAAAAAGCTTTTCTGTTGTGGTCCACCTAAAACCATAGCTTCCAAAACTATAGTGGGTAATTTAGTATAAGTTAACTTAGGGAACTCCCAGATTAATTCTCATAGCTTAAAGTGACATACATGTATGCAAAGTCAAGAGGTTTGCTTTGGATAATAATAACAATAATTGGAATTAGATACCTTTTGGAAAACAAATTCTGACAAGAAGTGCTTCTTATGTTTTCTATAATAATAATAATAATAAACACTTAATTTTCACTCAATGGAATAATTAGTTAGCATTAAAAGCTGCTAAACTATGGTCGATAGTTGCTATGTAGAAAAGTTGAAGCATTGTTTGTCACGTTTTCATAATAGATGGAAAGGTGAAATCTTTAATGTATTCCTTTTTAGCTCTTTATTATCACCAAAATTTTCAAGCCTTTTATTTATTTATTTATTTATATGTTGCTAAAATTTAAGACATTTTATTTTATACAAAATTGGCATATGATAATTTGAGCCGCCTTCTTAATTTTAGTATCGTATTTGTGTTCAATTAATAGATTATGTTATAAATTATTATTATTATAACAAAAGGAACATTAATGCGATCGGTTAGTAAAATAAATTATTTATAACAAATATATAAGATTATAAATTTAAAATTTTATTTAAAATTTTAAAAATTTTAATACAAAAATTAAAATCAATTTGTAAAATTAATGGGATAATTTTTTTATATAAAAATAATAATTTAAAAAATTCAAGTTATATTCTCGATATTTTTCCAATTCTAGAGGTGTTTAATATAATATTTCACCAATTTATAAGTTGGTATTTTACAAGAAATTCCACCTAAAAGTTTGGATAATTAATACACTTAATAACTTAAATGGAATTTCCAATAAATTGTTTGGATCTACTTGTGAAGGCATTTAAGAGACATTCACCAACCAAATTTACTAAAATCAAGCATTTGCATAAAGTATCACCTAAAATGTCAAGCTTCAACGAAAATGGTTGTACAATAAGGTCAAGAAATCTACTTCTTACCGGAAGCTAGAGCAATCAAATCGAAGGCAGTCTCCACCACTACTTTTCATGACAACTATAGATGAAGAAATGTGTGCTAAATACTTGATAATGGCAAGCTAAAACAACTCAGTTTGAATGTTCTAACAAAACAAAAGCCATACATTGGGGGTGAGTTCTATTTATCCATTAATGACTAGGTTTTATTGAATGTAAGAAATTAAAGGGTACTAGAGTGTAGATAATGGTAGTTGCTATATTAATTTGTATTCCAACAAGTATGATATATGATGTGACATTTACTGATAAACGTTATAAAATTAAAAAATTCACTCATAAGCATTGTAAAATTAAAAAATAATGGTAGGATAACAAAATCAATAATACTAGTGCTTTGTGAGGAATAAGTTTTATTTGTCCATTAATATCTAGGTATTTATGAATGCAAGAAATTAAAGTTTCGTTTAATATTTAAGTGTAATAACTTTTAAGCCACAATTGTTGTAAAACAATATCGCTAATACTAAATTATAATGAAAAAAAATTGATAAATTCTATTAAAAATTTGTATTAACGACACCTTTTAACGTTAATTTAAAGTTAAGTAAAATCACCTCAATATTTTGAAAAGAAAAAGAGAAAATTATACATAAAAAGAAAATAGTGCCAGAAAATTTACACAAGCATGTCATCTCTCTTTCCAAAAGCAGCACAAATTTCATTTTGTCATTTCACTCCGTCTAGAGTATAAATCACTAATGCCTATGCTACAGTGCAGAAAATTTAAACAAGCATTTCATAAACACTAAAAAGTAACTCTAAAAGGCATAGCAGCGAAATACAGAAAATAGTAAAAAGTGATGGCCAGTAGACCTTTATAGGTGATTACTTTGTTATCCCATATAGATAAAGTACAATAAGAACAAAGAAGAGGGGAAGGTGAATGAAGAAGATGTTGCTTATAAAAATTTGTTGAAGAAACCAAATCATGAATGGCCAATTGATCCAGCATATTTAGGTGAAATGAAGACTAATGGATAGATAATGTCAAACAGCAAGAAACTTAAAATAGATGACAATAAGGAGTATGTCGAGAAAATGTAATACATTATGAATATGATTGAAGATGCTAGAGCTAACAAAGAACAATGTTGAAAAGAGATTCATCCAGCTGAATGGATATAAATAGAATGGTTTTCTTAACTAACATGGAAAAATTGAGCATGCATTTGTGCCCTCTGATATTTTGTAGATATGTACAAGTGAAATGAGTCAGATAGATCAAAAGAGGACATGAAATTTGGATTTTGATCCAAGGGATAGATATCATATACATAGTACTCTGTAGCCTACCTTCCCCAACTTGTTTCCTTTTTAAGGAGCAAAATAACAATACTTTGCCCAAACTCACAGGGAAAAATGAAAATAAAGGGAAAAAGAAAACTGAAACATTGCATGCTCAGACTGCATTCAAGCAGTTAGAAAGCAACAATGATATGTGTAATCTGATTGTTGAATTTTACTAATGGTTGTAAACAGAAACCACAGAAAAAAATGGAGCATATAGTGACACTTTTGCTTGTGTTAGAAATATCAACAACTACATTCGTGCAGAAAGAAGTAACATCCCGTTCCTTTTTCTTCTTCCTCAAGAGAATTTTAAAGAATTCATAAATTCAATAGATATCAGAAGCTTATTCCGAACATTTGATACAGATGTGAATTTCGTCCGTATAATAGTTATTGACTATTTCTAAAGACTGCGCTGGAGTGTTACTTGGTAGCATCCAGATTTGAATAAAAAATCAGTAACTGTCACTTCTCTACCTGGTGAATCCTCAAAGTTTTACCCTGTAATCCATATATAAAACTTGTCACACAATATATCAACATCATTTCAATCACCAAGTATGAATAGAAAATATCCTATGTTGAGTAATTGAAGAAAACAATACTTACTTGAGGAATTATCCAAGGCATTTACAATGGCAGTCATAGAAGCAACTTTCCAGTTGGATGATATAGTTCACTCAAGCAACAAGTACATAAATGTGAGTTCTAGCCTTCCCTTAGCCGCATGAGCATGAATCAATACAGTGTAAGTCACCACGGAAGGAAATAAGCCTTTGCTCAGCATCCTGTGGAATAATTCTGGGCTTTTCCTGTTATGACCCTGTTGCAGGTGAGCACGAATGATGCTGGTATATATTACCTGATAGGGAACAACACCGACACAGACCATATTATGCAACAATTTACTAGCTTCTTCCAAACTACCAGAGTTACAAAGCTCATGCACGGAAACATTATAAGTGATCAGATCTGGAGGAAACCCCTTAGCTACCATTTCTTCTTGTAAACAAAATGCCTCGGATGTGTCACCAAGCTTTACTTTACCCACTATTTGAGTTGTGCATGTAAGGCGGTCCAGATCCAAGCCCTTACGCAACATCTCATCGAAAAGTTCCTTATCCAGAGATAGATTTCCCATTTTGCAAGGGCCATTTACCAGAATCGTGTGAGTACAAACATCAGGGAGAGAATCCCTCGACTGATCATATTTTTTTTGAGCTGCTGAGCAACCTCCAAGTCCCCCATTCAACAATGACCATCAATAAGTGTATTGTAGGTAACAACGGTAGAAACAAGATTCCAACACCTTAACTCGTCAAAAAAGAGAAAGGCCTCCCAAATGTCTCCCAACCTACAATAACCATATAACAGTGTGTTGTATGAAACAATATCTGGATTCATATTCTTCCTGGACATATTGGAACATTGATGTCTAGCATTGCTCACTTTTCCCCGCTTGCAAAAGCCATATAGTAATATATTATAAGTTGTCAGTGTAGGCTCAGCTCCTCTAGCCGCCATCTCCTCTGCAAGCCATAATGCCTCATCAAGCAGTCCTCTTTCACGTACCCACACATTAAAGGGTTATGTGAATGTGCTAACACTTTCAACCCTGATTTCAATATCTCCCTATAAGTGCCTGAGCTTGCTCCAATTTCCCATTACTTGACATGCCATTAATCAACACATTATATGTAACATCATTTGGAGAAAACCCTCTTGTCTGCATCTTCAATAAGAGCTCTAAAGCTTGTTGCACTTCTCCTTGTTTACAATATGAATCCAACATTGTATTATATGTAATAATTGTCGACTTGAATCCATACTTGTTCATGATTCCATAAATGTTCCTAGCTTTAACAACAAAATTTTTTATCTCTAAGAACCTTAAGAGTCCAATTACAGTTCATAACATCTGGCAATAATAATCCATTCCTCACCATCTTACAAAAAACTAACAAGCATTGCTCAACCATTGACTTCTTACGATAAACCAACAATAAAAGACCAAGAATCTGGATCAAAACACAAGAATCTACAACCCCACCAATCAAAACATCCACAATTCCATGCATATTAACACAAACCATGGTCTCCACAACCCACTAAGCAGACCTCAACAAACCACTCCCAACAAGAATCTCAAGAATCATACAATATACAAATTCAGATCTTTTAACACCCAGCTGAGTCTCAACCCATCTAGAAAACTTTGAAGAAATCCTAGGTTTTTCTCTGTAATCTTATTTAAAACTCAAACAAGCAATTCAGGATCAGCTGTCACAGCCTTAAACTGATCTGAAAACCACCTATTATTACAAAAAGCCCACGGCTTTACCTCAATAGTGTTAAAATCCAACGCTTTATAATTACTTTCAGGGCTCAAACCAGAATCTTTATTGGTGTTGTCAATGATTGATGGATAGTTATGGAAAGAGAAATAAAAGGTAAAGAGAAAACGTACCTCTCTGATATAAAAACAGTGATGCGAATGTGTATATAAAGCTTTTGAAGCTCTAACACAGAGAGACATTGAGTAGATAAATATACATAAGGTTTATGAAAAGGTTGAGCAGTTTTTAGTGTTCGAATTTTTTTTAGTGATTGGAGAAGAAGAAGAAGATTGAAACTGATTGTAAGAGAGAAATGGGTTTTGGGTTTTGAAGAGAATCTCATTGCTGCCTAGCTGTTGGGGTTTCGGAGGAGCGAACTGCCGCAGAGTTTTTCTCTGAGAAGGCGAGCAAAAAGTTTTATATTGCTTCCATACTGTACTATTTTAAGTAAAGAAACTCATACCACAGATATTGTATCAGTATATTCCAAAAATAAATCACTAAGAACAAGCTCCAAAATCTATAAACAAAAGATGCAACATTAATTATATATAAAAAAAGGAAAATAATCCCTATACTCTACAAACAAATTCACAATTAAGCTTAAATAAATAAATGAAAAATTTGCATTACCGAAATATTTCCAGAACCACGAGGGCTAAGAAGCAAAATCGAGTCGTTGCACGCCTCAGTAATGGAGCTCGAGACTAGAAACTTCAACTTACTGCAAATTATTTAAGAAAATCCTAGAAGATTATTTCCATTACTCTTCTCATCTATCAAAAAAAAAAAAAAAAAAACCAAACAAAATACAAATCAATTGCTTGTGAAATCTTAGAGAAACGCGATCTTGAACGTAAAACCGTAAAGATTTTGCCTTCCCTAAATTTAATTTTTCCTCTTGAAAGACAAAACAGAAATCGGACCTGCAATTGCTATCGGTAAAGTCGGAGAGAGGTTTAAAAATGAAATTATTGTTACATAGTCTACTTTGGACGAGATTTAAAGCTTCATCCGCCGCTGGATTTTCTCGTCCCATTTTGATTTCGCGAGCTCCTGTTTCCGTTTTCCGTTCGGCGAAGAGAAATGGCGGGAAAAAAGCGCACTCGAAGGCGGGAAATAGAGGACCGTGGATTTTTTTTTTTAATAAATTAGTTTTTAAAATAAAGTTAGGTTCTTAATTTTGAAATGCTAAATAATAGTTAAAAAATTAATTTAAAATAATATTCCAATTGAAAATTAAAGTTCACCCAATAAAATTTCGCCACGTATCATGCTAAAATGCGCCATGATCTTCTCCAATTCGAAATATCGCAGGAGTGCGATAACAGCCAACCGTTCGTCCAGTGACATGCCGTTTTAGATTTTTCTTCAAAGAAACCAAATATTTAAAAATTAAAAAAAAAAAAAAGGCAAGAAAATGGGAAGCACGAGCACGGCACTCATGGCGCACTTGCGGCTGAGCAACGGCTACTTCTCTAACGCACACGAGACTATTAGAAACCGAGCGAGTACTGTAAAGCTCGGGAGTAGCAGTAGTTCGAGGCTGAGATTCAGTGTTTCGCGGAGCAGGAGGAGTTTCGATGGACTCGTTTGTTTTGCGGCGTTTGACGGTGATGGCGTGAGGGAGAAACAACCGGAGTTCGGTACTAGTAGCGGTGTTGGATCTGCTGTTGAAGATAGACCTGGTAAAGACTAGGAACGAAAATTTTAATATATATATATATATATATGTATGTATGTAGAGGGAAAGAGAGAGATTGAATTATATTGATTTTGAATCACAGTTGGATCAACAGCAGAATGTAGAATATAGCTGTTTTCAGTAATTTTTGTTTTTCAAGAAAATTAGCTTTTAATTTTGTTTTGATTGTTGGAAAATTAGCTTACTTGTACTAGGACAAGCTCAAATATTAGCTTGTAATGAAAATATCAAATAAAGAAAAAAACGTGGAAAGACGTGACAAATTTTGCTAATAGTTCTACTGAGAAAAGGCTTGAATTGCATGTTGCAGTTGTAGCAGACAGAGCCTTATGCATGAACTAATAATAATTATAAGCATTTATGTTCGTTCTACTTGGGTGGTTTTAGTGCTATGAGGAAAAGATTTAGGTGGTGAGATTCTTGATAAAATATTGATACATGTTTACAAAAGACATGACAGGGGGGGATTATTTGTTGCTTATGAGAACACGATGGATAGAGTCTGGTAGTGAAGGAATTTACCTTTTTTTTTTGTTGGTTGCATTGATATCGAATTTTGTGCTTGGTGTTCAACAGATATGCTTTCTGGACCATTTTCCAGTGGAATACGGATATAATAGAGTATTTCCTTGGCTGCTTGCTTTTCCATGACTGGTAATTAGGTTGAGCCAGGAATTAGCGTATTAGTTGAATTTGTGGTTATCTGTTAAGAAACAAAAACCAACTAGGAACTTCAACTATGACAAAATTTGGACATTGAATGCCATTGTTAAATAAGAGTTCTCATGTAACATTTATTGACTTAGTGAGCGATCTGGCTTTGAGCAAGGAAAAATGTCGCAACAAGATTGAGGGCATGCTTTATGTGGGCAGGTATATGGGTCCTCTTGCCTGGGTGAAGACAATTAAGTAAACTAGGAGAAAGAGGTCATTTACCAAAACTATTAGTTAAAGAAATATGTGAAATCCAGGTTATTGTATTATGTATATCTTTCTTATAAAACTAGCCATGAAGGAGCTTAGTGCATCCAGCCCCTGCAATGGGGTGAAGAATTCTGTCACATTTTACTCCTCTTTGATGGCAATTCTCAGCTGGCAGCCTATCTATTCCTTTATTTCTTATTTTAGAGCTCTATGAGTTGCCTCTTTTGATGAGGGATGGCATACTATTTGTTTCTGTTTCGAAAGTAGTTATATTCATAATTACAATAGATTGCAGTCTCCTGTATAATGTTGGTTGGCAGACAGTTAGGATAATATGAAGTATAGGTGGCAACAAAAGTTCGGAAGCAAGTTGGGTTTGGGTCATTTATTACTACTAATGCCTTCATCTTGCTTATGATTATGAGATGGCTGGAAACAAATTTGGACTATATATCAAGTGCTTTCCTTTTATATGCCTGCAGGCAGTACAAGAGTAGGAATACAAATATTGTGCCACAAGCCTATATGATAGAAATCGCTCTATTTTCTTGCAGATGGTTCTTAATCTTGGTCAGTCACATATCTATTCGCTTCGTGTTGCTCATTACTTGAAAATTAATGTTTTTGTAAACAAGAGACCTTTGGAGTTTTTGGAACTAATTCTATAGATAGGATCAAATACAGCAACTAACTTCAAATTTCTCAAAACTTCTTAACATCTGATCCATATTATGTAGCAGTCATGCAAACATAAGAGCAGTGAGAGTTGTAAATTTCTCCTCTTTGCGGAAATGAATATCCAGTGATTGTTTAGGATCTGTGATTATCCATGATGTCAATATTTTGTCTTAAGAAATTACTGTCAATACTGAGTTATGTTGGGTGTTTTGCCAAGTTGCAATTGTACATATGGGAACACTGTGTTCTTTGGAACACTCTGTTCTTTCATGTATGCTAAGATAAAATCTGCATTTCTTGTTACATTGCTCTGACATACAAGTAATTTTCTAATGTAGTTTTCATTATTCTATTTCTGGAATAGATTGCTATGAGATTTAGTTCAGATTATGACATTACTTTTACGTATTGACAACTTAGATGTGGCTGAAATTTCAAGAGATGAAACACCAGCAAAAATCAACCAAGATAGTGGGGAAAGTCCTCTTTATAATTTTCTGTATCCTGATAAAGAGCTCCTTCCAGATGATAAAGAAATGAGTATATTTGATCACCTAGAAGAGCTGCGCCAGAGAATATTTGTGTCAGTTTTGGTAGTTGGAGCAGCTATCACAGGTTGCTTTGCATTTTCCAAGGACCTGATCATGATTCTCGAAGCTCCTGTTAAAGCACAGGGTGTAAGATTTTTGCAACTAGCTCCCGGAGAATTTTTCTTTACAACTTTAAAGGTATAGCTGAATGATATTTGCCTATGTAATCAACATATTGTGATTATTGAGAATAATCATGTTAGTATGTAATATTGAGAATGTAGATCTTAAACTATTTGACTTCATTTGGATACAAATTACTCAACTGTTAATAACTACTTTATGGTATACTGCAGGTTTCGGGGTATTGTGGTCTTCTATTGGGAAGCCCGGTAATTCTTTATGAGATAATAGCCTTTGTTCTTCCAGGTCTAACGAGAGAAGAAAGAAGGTTCTTGGGGCCGATAGTTTTAGGTTCCTCGGTACTTTTCTATGGTGGTATTACCTTCTCCTACTGGGTCTTGACTCCGGCAGCTTTAAACTTCTTTGTTAGTTACGCTGAAGGAGTTGTGGAATCTTTGTGGTCCATTGATCAATACTTTGAGTTTGTGCTCGTCCTCATGTTCAGCACGGGCTTGTCTTTCCAGGTACCCATTGCAAACTTACTTCTTCTTTCAATGAAGGAATGACACTAATACAAACTAATTAGCAATTATAAATTCATATTTAACTAAGATACCAATAGGATCATTACCTTGGTATTTTAGAATGTATTTAGATTGAAGTGTTGTGATTTTGAAGCTAAAACTGCAATAGGATAAAATCACTAGATGTTGATTATAAATGAAAAAATGGATAGTCTCCGTAAAATATTAGCGTTTACCAACCACTTGACTTTGTTTCAGAGTTAAATAGTGGCACAACTGTACCAAACACACCCTCAGTGTATACTCTTGAGTCCCCTTGCAAATGATTCAAGAAGGAAAAGCGACAAAATGACGATAACATGTGGATAGTTAGTTGAAGTACCACTTATTTCTTTTTTTTCAAGCTATTGTAGATCAAATATTACTGCTTCCAGTTTTAACATATCATTTCGTTCTACAGGTTCCAGTTATACAACTGTTGTTGGGAAAAGTTGGACTAGTGACTGGTGACCAAATGCTATCAATCTGGCGATACGTTGTTGTTGGTGCAGTCATCGTAGCTGCTGTACTTACACCATCAACTGATCCTCTAACTCAGGTACTTCTTGCAGCACCCCTTCTCGGTCTTTACTTGGGCGGTGCATGGATGGTTAAGCTCACCGGACGTTGAGTGTTTTGTCCCACCAGTAAGGCAGCAGGCTTGGACGCCATAGTGTGCGATAGGTTGAAGAGCTACCTTCCAGAATTGTAGAAAGTAAGTTTCAACCGATTTGTTTTCTCAGCGGTCAGGATTACTGTATACGCATGGCTCCTGTATATTATCAGAAGGATGTAATATAGAAGTGACATGATAAAATAGGAAAGGAGTATCGTTCATATTGATAACCTATCTGATTTGTACTATCATTGTAAGTGAGCTTCTTTCCTTGATGCAATTGACAGTGATCTGATTGGAATTGATTGTTCAATATACCAATTGGTTTTGCCCTAAAATAGAGAGGATGGAAGGTCCATTGAAAAAGTATTTACATTAAGTGTGTCGAATGGGCAAATTGTTTGGTAAGAGTCCATCAATTGATCACTACATAAATTCGATATAAAGCAGCTCAAAAGGATTGGCACTTCTAATTCAAATCATAACAAAAAGACAACACTAATATTTTTCTCTCCTTTTAACAAGATTTTGGGTATCAAAATTCAACATCTAATACCAAAACTCAACACCAAATGATTACAGGTTACAGACTACAATTGTTTCTTTCTCTCTCTCTCTCTCGCTGTCTGTCTAATTGCTCACAGCAAAATTCTGCAGTTTGGCCTCTAAAACAGCTGTACTAATGCAATCAAGTTCAGAGTTCATTTGATTCAGAGCATTCCTCAAACCATTACATGCCTGAATAAATGCTTCTGAGGAACTGTTAAAACTTTCTACCTCTTTCTGCAGTTCATCAGTAATGCTTAATATTTTCTCTGACACTGCCCCAATCGCAGAGACCTCCTGTGGAGGATAAAGAGAGGCTCCGAGTTCATCAATTTGTATTCCAATTCCTTGACACAACTTCAATAATCTTTCCAACGAATCCACAAATTTACTGCTATCGGCTGGATTTTCGAGCTTAAGCAAACCCGTGATGGTTCGGATTAGTTCTTTTATGACTGCAAGTGTCTCGGACACAATGCCAATGGCCAATTGAGCAATTTTCATCTCTTCAGCTGATAAGTCATTGCCTAGATCACCAAAACTGGAATTATCATCCTCTGGGTCCTCTACATCAACTTTAGTAGAGACATCAACAGAGGCTTCATGGGTCATGTCAGAGGAACCAGGCTTGAGCTCCTTCATCTCACGAAGAACATCCTTCATGGAAACCGCAACTTGTGTCATGGCCCGTCCAATAGCTGTGATATTTGTGGTAGGAGTCTTCTTAAGGGCAGAACAAGCTTCCCATACTGCACCAACAAACTGTGGCATCGAGTGTTTCTGATCTTTACTGCAAGATCCTGCTAATGTTCAATTATATATGAAGTTAGGTCATGCTAGTTTTTATGGAAAAGAACAAAAAGAAACTAGATTTGGTTGCGTGAAATTGAATATGTAATAGCAAAACTCAACACCAGATGATTGTAGATTACCAACTACAATTGTTGTTCTCTCTCTCCATTTTCAGAGAAAGTTATGCCATTCCAAGACCAGTTGCTAAATATAGCCAAGATGATCAAAATCATGGATCGTCAAATAATTATAGATTAATAAATACAAGAAAGGACAAAAAGCATGAATTATTCTGGAATAATAATTTTCTTTAATTAATACTAATCACAAAGGTAACTAAACTTTAGCACCCACTTCACCAAAATTTAAACTACATGCAAGGCAATTGTCCTTTTTGCCCAGTTAGAACACTGATGCCCATTATTGAACCACATTCCTGCTGTTATTCTACAAATAGGTTAGTCATTTCCTAGATCTTTCCACAATCACACAGCATACTTAGAAATGCAATACTTCTACATCTTTTTTAACTTCAAAATTTCTTTTACGGCCATTACAAATTATTTGTTGGGTGAAGGATAGATTAATGGCAAAAAAAAATCCTTCTCACTTTGTTACCAGGGTAAAGAACCAGTCAGGGTAATAAGCTCAGATGCCACGATAATTACCATGAGTCAAGAAGTATTGGAAACAAGTAGCCCTCTTATGAAATTATTTATCTTATAAATGCATCACTACATTACTAAGGGATGCCTTGAGGTGGACTCATCCAAGTATCACTACGACCCAACATCACGTAAAGGAACCAGTTTAAAGTCACAAAGAAAGTCCAGGGATTACCGTATAAATTGACTGATTCCATCATCAACTTAAAACTGGAATCAACAACTTGCTTCACAGACAAGTGGATACTAGACAAAAGAGTAGGTCCGGCACCCACTGTGCTTCCATGGGAAAGCAAAACGAAGCCCTGCAGGACATTGAAGTATGCCGTCATATTCTCCTCAATTGTTTTAGCTTCCACGGTCTCTCCACTCCAAAGCATCCCAACTACATCCAATTAACAACAGAATCAATCAATCACTTGAACCCTTAATAGCAATACCCGGAAAATCAAGAACAAGATAAAACTAGATAAATATATACTAGAAAAATTAAAGCTTTGAATTTTTAAGGGTTTTACAGGCACAACAAAATCTGCAAACAAGACAAAGTTAAAAATTTTGTACTTTCAGAAACACAAAACAGGGGGAAAAAAAAAAGACACGGGTAAAAAAATTTAATTTTTCATTGAAATTAGCAATAATTTCGAAAGAACCCATGCACACACTAAATATTCAATAGGACATCGAAAGGTAAATACTGAGAGTGATGAAATTGCAGAATACCAACAGTAGCTTGCTTAGAGACTTGTTCACCCATCTGTATAACATCATTCCAGCTCACTTTTTCAAGTGATGCAGCTGCTGTTTGATTCAGAACCTGCATAAATTTATCCAAAATACGCGTAAAATCTCACATTTAGACATAACCCCGAAAAAAAAATTGTCTAAAATGAAGCAAGTATGTTTGTAGATGCAAAACCTGTAAGGTTTCATGGACGTTGTTAAGGTGATTACTCAGAGTTTGTATCAATTGCTCTTTTCTCTCTTTTCTTCCCATCCCTGTCTCTCTGTGAAGCCGGCTGGTGGGCTTCGGTGCGCAGGGTAACTTGACTAAATAGAACAAGCATAGTCCGAGTTTGGAAATTTAATACAAAAGGTTAAAAATTTGACTTTTTAATACAATTTAGAGTTGAAAAGACGTGAATGCCCTTAAAGTGTGAAAACTAACTTCTCTCCGCGAAACTCCTCCCTAGGACGTGAATCTGTCGGGGAATCGTTTTAAACATGCCATATAAATTTGTTACAATTCTAAAATACAAATTAGTAGAATTATGAATTATGATGTTTTCAACTGCAATATCAAGAACCAAACGTATGCTACATTGTGTCACTTCAAACTCGTACATATTACAGGTTACAGAAGCTTTGCTGCCAAAAATGAATGGAAAAATGGCCATGAAATCCTTATATTTAAGCTATATTTTCATCTGATTACCATAAGATAAGACAATCAGCTGATCAAAATTCTTTCAGGTTCTTGTGTTCTTCCCTCGTATATTCTCTCCTTTGCCTTATCCACCTGCAATATCAAGGCATCACAGCAATAAGGTAGATAAAACTGAAATTGGAAGAATACAATATCAGTGTTGCAATGTAATAGCAGTTTGACAAGCATAAGATGCAGTTTTTGTATTAGTTTTTATTAGATCTTAATACTATTGTCCGGGCTCTTTTAAATTACTTAGCAAGCATCAGAGCTAGTTTGGCTAAGAGGTCATTGTGTTTGATTCTCCATGCATTTGCATTTGTTTTTATCTTCTTCTACATTTGTTTAGGCTTCTTTTTTCTGTCTTTTTATCTTTATTTGGCTTTCATTAATGTCATTCTTGCACGAGAGGGAGATAGTTAAAGCTAACTTAATCCTATTGTTTGAGTTCTTGCCTATAATTTAAGCTTTTGTGTCAGACAGTAACTTAACAAAGCTAACTTATTACTATTGTTTTCGTTCTTGCTTATAATTTAAACTTTTGGGTGAGACAGCCAGTAAATAAAGCTAACTTAATATTATTGTTTGGGTCCTTGCCTATAATTTAAGCTTTTGGGACGAACACTAACTTAACAGTTCAACCCATCATCGTAGGAAAAAATTTTAAACAACTTTTGATATTGTTGGCAAAGAAGCAAAGCTAATGAGAATTTTGAGCAAAAGTGACATCACATGAGCTTTTACAGAGGTTAAAAGTTGAGGGTGGACCTGTTTTTCCCAATTTATACGACTTGTTATGGTAGAAAGCAAAACTGTTTGTAGAAACGCCCCCGCTAGTATTCCTGTCCATAGTCCTGGTCCTCTCAATTCTAACCAGAAACCCAATGCAGCAGCAATTGGAATTCCACAAAGATAGTATGCAGCAAGATTGACATAAGCCCCCAAATCTTGCCATCCACAACCTCTTGCAACACCTGATTGGAAAGAAATTTCAGATACAATTGTAAGAAAATGCTTATATCAAACATAACTACATAAGTTGCCAAAAACAAGAGGGGAAAAGCAAGAACTTACCTGAAAGTACACATTGTAAGCTGTCTAATATCACAGATAGACATACCAAGGGAGCCATTTTTGTGACATATTCCACAACTTCTTTCTCATTACTAAAAATATAACCAAAAACATGCCTGCTGCCAAAAAGGGTTGCGCCGACAGTGATCGACTCTAAAACAGCTAGCAACATCACAGCTTTAACAGCTACAGAAGCTGCTTGCGAATTTCCTGCTCCTAATTCATTCGAAATTCTAGTGCTGTAGCCATAACTATGAAGAAATAAGTAGATTGTGAATGATTAGAATGTATCACATACAATTGAGTATCTTGAAGCAAACCTTGCTGCCGCGCCAAGTCCATCTGGTATTGTATACAGAGTTGAGATGGTTGCTAAGCTGTTAAAAAAAAGAGAATATATGTAAAATTTGAATGTTTGGTCTGACAAATGAACATTTTTTTTTTGGGTTTATATGCAGACATACCATACAGACAGAACTGAAGTTTCAAGCTCTGGATTTGGAAGAAGACCAGAAAGCATGGTGAGAAACTCAAAAGACCACCATTCAAGGCTTCAAATTATCAACATGAAATACAAACAGAAATCAATAGAGAAAAAGAAATGAAATAAATTATATTCAGAACCGTGAGAAAGACAATGAAAAGAAAGTTACCAAATCATAAAAGCAGAAGGAATTGCAAGGCAAAAGAATTGTCCAATTCCGCAGAATATCTCCATGGATACTGGAACACAGCATTTTCCACAAGTGGAAGAGAACTTCATATACAGTCCTAGTAAAACCACATTCAACCAATATGATGTACCGATGGATAATGCAGCTCCAAGATTTGCTATTCCAGTCTTGAATACAAGAACCCAACAGAGAATTATGTGAAAACAAAGAGTGGCCGAAGAGGTTACGAACAAGGGAATGATCAAACTTTGTGCTTGGAAGAATCGAACAAGTGATTGAAGGGCTGCATAACCGAAGAGTGCTGGAACAAGCCAGATTGTGAATTTTCCAGCTTCTTGCGAAATTAGAGGATCTTGGCCTACTAAAATGAGTATTTTATCAACGTAAACCCACATGAGAGAGACGGGGAAACAAACTAATATGAGGCTAAAAAGAGCAGTGTAAGTTTGGATTCCAAGTTTTCGATATTCCTGAGCTCCATAAGCTTGTCCATTCAGAGTTTCCAGAGCAGTAGACATCCCAAACTGTCATATAGCATGTCAAAAATTTCAGTTGCATAACCCAGAAAACTGAAGCCCGTCAAATTACAAGATCAGACAATATGATTCCACATAACAGATGGTGCACTTATATGTACAGCTATCAGAACATTTTGTAGTATAACGTCACCAGTGCACCTAATTTATACAAGCCGCCACCCCACCCCCCCTCGAAAAAAAAATCAGACAACATATTATTCTATTACAGACGATAAGAACCATGACAGAAAAAGATACCGAAGAAGACTTACAACAAGACTGAAGCCAGTGACAGCACAGAAAGAGACAGCAATGGCGGTGCTAGAAAGATATAGCTCACTGCTGCCATCGCCGTTGTGGAGATGACCAACCATCATCACTGATATTATTTGCAGGAAATATTGTGAAAAATTAACAGCAACAAGAGGTCCTGCAATGCGACCAGCTCTCTTAACCTCTCGAATATACAATTTAATACCAGTTAAACACTGTTGATTTCTTCCTGCTTCTCCATCCAACAAACAACTCTCCATACTGAACCAGACAACCAGAACTGTTTGTTGAAGTTATGCAAGCAAAATGACAACACATCAGCTGATGTTGTGTATGTGAATGACGTGGAAGACAGGTCAGAATCAGACTACGGCTCAGCTGACCTAAGGACGGACAAACAAATAGAGAAGAAATGGATATATTCATCTGCAAAAACAGCTACTGCTAGAGCCATTCTTTGTCCTCCTAACAAACTTTGATTCTAACGCTACAATTACTCCTTGCAATGTACAGGTGTAAGAATATCATAAGCTTAGGTTTCTTGTTTTTCAATCCACACCAGTATATATTAAAATTTTCTGTAATAATTCATTAGGATAAAATAAAAAATAACATAAAAAATTTACCATCTTAATTTCTGACAAAGAAAAAGAAAATATTATCTAAAATAATTTTATTATTCTATTAATATTAAATAAAAAATAAATATATTTTTTATTTTATTAATTAAATAATTTTATCACTTTAATACCTTAACAATAAAATATTTTTGGCAAACATTTTCTCTTCTCCGCCGTCACAAATACGGCTTTT
>CP135534.1:8108693-8148660 GCA_032402905.1 Khaya senegalensis | reverse complement strand
TGTACTGCATTCTGAAGATGACCTTCCCTCAAATACTCTGTTTCTTGCTTTACTTGCCTGCAATATCAAACACCAAAAACAAGAGTCCTCTTAAATGGAAAGATTACTTGCAAATTGAAATCGTTATGAGTCCTCCATAGCCAACGTCTGTATTTTATAAAATGCAGATTTGTAATAAAACAGTGTTGATTTGTTGTTTTGCAACAAACGAGGTTGCATAACTGTGAACAGCTCTGCTTTAGTGCTAATCCACATTCTATAAAGCGCAGACGTTCACACTTGAGAGAATTTTCCAAATGGTTAATAACCAAAATCCCAGATGAAATTGGCTTATAGGGAAATCTGAATTTGATGGTAGACCTGTTTCTCCCAATTTTGACAGCTTGCTATGATAGAAAGTAAAACAATTTGCACAACAGCACCAACTTGTATTCCAATCCAAAGGCCTTTTCCTCTCAGTTGTAACCAAAATCCCAAAATTGCGGCAACTGGAATCCCACAAAGATAATAGGCTGTGAGGTTGACATAAGCTCCCAAATCCTGCCACCCACATCCCCTTGCAATACCTGGTTTGAAGAAATTTGTTTAAAAATTGTTCAAGCATCCATATATTGAAAAGAAAAGGCATGTTTTGGCAGCAGAGGAGGCACAAGAAATGACCTGAAAGAACTGCTTGCAAGCCATTTAATATAACACATAAACAAATCAGAGGAGCCATAGCTGTGACATAATCCACAACTTCTTTCTCATTACTGAAAACATAGCCGAAAAAATTCCGGCTAGCATAGAGGATGGAGCTCACTACAACTGTTTCTAAGACGGTGAGCAACAATGCAGCGTGGACTGATACTTGAGCTGCGTATGGGTTCCCAGCTCCTAATGCATTTGAAACTCTAGTGCTATACACAGAAAGATTTAGTATTAGAAGCTTAAGGAATTGAGTACACTGTAAAATTTTTTTGTGTTGGAGCAAACCTTACTGCAGCGGCTAGACCATCTGGTATTGTAAAGAGTGTTGTAGTAGTTGATAAACTGTTTGATGAAATAATAAGAAACGGATCATCAAAATTGCATACTATTTCTAATTTTCTTTAAACAATTCAAGACAGAAATAGATTAGAGAACAACCAAACTGAGAGAACTGAAGTTTCAAGCTTTGGATTTGGTAGAATTCCAGACAGCAAGGTAAGAAACTCAAAAGACCACCATTCAAGGCTGCATTCATCATTAATGACAATAAGCTCCAAACAAGATGATAATTCCAGGAAACAAAAATTGAGATAAAAAAAAAAAATCTTTTAAAAATAAGAAAGGGAAAACAAAATACCAAACCATAAAAGCAGAAGGAACAGCGAGGAAGAAAAACTCTTTGATTCCTTGGAAAAGCTCCATGGATAGCGGAACTCGGGTTTTAACACAGGAGGAAGAGAATTTTATGTATAATCCAAGCAATAATACATTCAACCAGTATGACAAACCGATTGCTAAAGCTGCTCCAATGTTATTTCTCATGAACTTCAAAACCAAAGCCCAACAGATAAATACGTGGAAGAAAACTGTGGCAAAAGAGCTTATGAGCATGGGAATGATCAAACTCTGCACTTGAAGATATTTAACAAAAGGTTGAAGAGTTGCATATCCAAAGAGTGCAGGAAGAAGCCAGACTGCAAATTTACCAGCTTCACTTGAGATTATAGGATCTTGGCCCATGATAATGAGTAGTTTTCCCATATTTACCCACAAGAGAGAGACAGGGAAACAGACAAGAATGAGACAAAATATTGCTGTGTGAGTTTGGATTCCAAGTTTCCTATATTGTTGAGCTCCAAAAGCTTGGCCACATAGAGTTTCCATCGCAGTTGACATTCCAAACTGTTTGCCATACACATATCACAGAATTCAATCAGATGTTGCAAAAGAATGTTCTATTCTTAAACTATTAATGCCAACATGTAATTTTATGGCTTCACTTTGATTCTATATTTTCTACTGCTTGGAGTAAAGAGTACAGCAGTCTAAAGCAAATTCGAATTTTGTAAAGTGCCAAGGTATGCACCACAAAATTTCTACTCAAAGCATTATTACAATTAAATTGCAGCAAAAAGGGATCAATCGAAACACAAACACTTACAACAAGACTGAAGCCAGTAACAGCACAGAAAGAGATAGCTATGGCAGTGCTAGAGAGAAATAATTCACCAAGGTGACCAACCATCATCACTGAAATAACTTGCAGGAAATACTGTGACAAATTCACAGCAACCATTGGTCCTGCTATGCAACCAAGCTTCTTCGTTTCTTCAACATACACACCAAATTTTTCTTCTTCTTCTTTAACCAACAAACCCTTTTCCATTTCTTTTGTATCTTTCATTGAGAGCAGTTTTTTCACTGAACCAAATCTGGGATATGGAGAAGAAAAATGAGAGCTAGATTTCTAAGAATTTGAATTCTGTATCGCTTCAGTTTCTTTAGATTTTGATCGGTTTGAGAGAGATTTAAGATGGAAATTTTTTATTCATACACTGATGAATATTAATAGAAAACTCTGGCGACAACAAGGATACTTGTTTGTTTGTTCATAAATTACTTGAACCATATATCTGTCGGATACGACAAACTCTCTCTCCCTTGACAGATTTGGTCACTGTTGAAGAAGCAAATTCCAAAACAATTTGAACACGTCTTTTGCTTTTGAAAATAAAAAAAACACAAAAGTTATTGGCATCTACTTTGACCCAGTATCACAGTTTGATTCCTGCAATTTTTTTTATAATATTTTCAATACTTTAGATATATAACTTAAATTACTGTTGAATTCCAATCTAAACAACACTTCAATTTAAATTCTTATATAAATTCTTTTATATAAGTCAAATATGATAAAAATATATTATTATCACAAATTTTATATAACTTTTTTTAATTCTCATATAATTTTACTTATTTCTTTTATAATATAATACTGTTACATCAAATTGTACCGATAAATCAAATTAATTTATACGAATAAATTTTTATATGTAGTACTACTGTTTAATCTTATAATTAAACTAATCAAAAGTCCAACACCTACAATCATAACTATGATTTACCCACTAGCCTACTAAGAAAAAGTTGCTAGACTTTTAAGAAAATTTTGAATGGTTATGTATAAAGAAGGATTATATTGCTTATTTTCTGTATTTGCTTTTCACTGCATGCATTATCAAATTTCAAATTTCACTCATAGATGAAAATGCTGAAATCAACAGTTTGCTGCAAGCAATTTTCTAAAGAGCTGTAAATGTTTTCTTTTCATTTCAGAAACTGGACTTCCACAGCTTTTCATGCGTGGAGAAACCTTATTGGCCATCAGTTGGTAGATATCTCTGAGCATCTCATTTGTTGATCAACCAATAATTTTCTCTCTGATCAACTGGAAAATATGAGATTTGGTTTATTAATTTGAATCTGTTCTTTCACATTAATGCTTTATCATCTGCTGTTGATCTTCCTTCAAATATTCTTTCCCTCGCTTTACTTGCCTGCAATAAATTAGCCAATTCTCAGAACAAATATGATTCATAACGAGGAAGAAAATGGTTATATAATTCAATGGTCCCTTTTTGAAGCTTTGCTCATTTGCAAGATTTCTAATCCATTTCTAGGCAGTATGATATCAGTTCTTCTCTCCTACAGACATCTGCATTTTTTAAAAAGCAAATTTGGTGCAAAACAACACTGTATAGCACTGATTTAAGGCAAACCAACATTATTTTACACTAAAATAATATTAATGTGGGATAAAATAAAATTGTGTATCTCTAACAGCTTTGATTTGGTGCAGAACAACGTTGTATAACTCCATACAAATTTGATTTGGCACATTTTATAAAGTGCAAACATCTGTATCTGAAAATTTCTAGTATGATATTCATTCTTCTCTCCCACAGACGTTTCCATTTTTAAAATGCAAATTTGGTCCCAAACAACACTGTATAGTGCTGATTTTATGCAAATCAACCTTAATTAGCACTAAAATAATATTAATTTTGGGCATAATAACGTTGAATATCTCTAAACAGCTTTGATTTGGGACGAAATAATGTTGTATAACACTAAACAACTTTGATTTCGTACATTTTACAAAGTGCAAACATCTGTACCTGAAAATTGCTAGTATTTTATTGTCCATTTAAAATCAACTAGTGTGATTTATATCTTAAATTAGCTCAAGAAGTATCATCCCTATATAGTTCAATAATCTTGTCTAACAAATTCTAGGTAACTTGTTATTAGCATCTTATTTTCTCTAATCCATTTTAATCTCATCCCTGAAAGTTTATGATCTTTAAATCTTGGTGCAATAGAATAATTATCAATTCTTAGAGCCTAAATTATAATTATAAGAAGTTAGCATTTAAGGCAGTAAAGAAAAATAAATTACAGACCTGTTTTTCCCAATTTGTGCAGCTTGTTATGATGGCAAGAAGAACTGTTTGCGTAAAAGCACCTGCTTGTATCCCAATCCATAATCCAATTCCCCTAAACTTTAACCAGAAAGCCAAAACTGCGCCAATTGGAACTCCACACAGATAGAATGCCCCCAGATTCACAATGGCCCCAATATGCTGCCACCCGCATCCTCTTGCAACACCTACAAAATAAAATATAAGTTAACTATTTGTTATAAATAGACAAACTCTATCTCATTTTTCAGTGTAGATTTTGAACGCGAATTTTTACATGATCCTGGACAATTCGACGCCAAATTATTAACAAATATAATCGGGGATCAATATTAGTTGCACAGTAAATGCTTTGTCCGAGCTCAATATGATGTGACCCAAACCTGTTAGTGTTTTAGTATATATTTAGATGTTTAATACAAATTGAACAGTTCATCTTAATTTTCATAATGAAATCGGCTTTTTCTCAATGGTTCCTCAGTGAATTTCAGAGGTTTTTCATGTAAATCTAGTATTGTTTTATTTTTTATTATTATTTTTTGCTTAATTTTCATATTATTATTTTTTGTGGAAATTGAACGTTGGAATCGGAGAAAATTTATGTATACCTGAAAGAACTCCTTGCAAGCTATCCATTATGACAGACAAACAAACAAGAGGAGACATGGTTGTGACATAATCCACAACTTCCTTCTCATTGCTGAAAATGTAGCCAAAAACATGTCTGCTAGCAAACAGTGTTGAGCTTACAATAATTGTCTCCAGGACTGCCATGAACATCGCAGCATACACTGCTGTATGGGCAGCTTGCGGATTGCCGGCTCCTAGTTCATTTGAAACTCTTGTACTGTAAGGAGAAAATTGATGATTAATTTGCTTGAAAAGTAGGTAATAAAAGAATTCGATAGATGATTGATTGTTAAGAACAAACCTCACTGCTGCACCAAGTCCATATGGGATTGCATAGAGTGTTGAAACTGTGTTGAGACTGCTCAGAGAAGTTGACGAAATGAACAGTTATATATACATTCGTTCTACTAAGTTTTAGATGATGAAAGCTTTTGATGTAAGCGGGATTCAAATCCCAGAACTTTTTAAGCTGGTTTGAGAGAGATTCAAATCTCGATTTTAATGTCTTCCAACAATGGATTAAGTGGGGTTTGGGGCTGCTTTTGACACTGTTAAAGAGGCTGGTTGCCAAACAAAGTGTTGTTATTGGAAGTTCTTCTAGTTGCTTTTGTAGAAGCATTTTGTAAAGTGCAGACATCTGCCTATGAAAATTTTCATTTAAACAACTTACCATACAGATAGGACTGAAGTTTCAAGCTGAGGATTTGGCAAAAGCCCAGACATTAAGATGAGAAGTTCAAATGACCACCATTCCAGGCTGCAATTATGAACGCTTAAACAATAGTCAAATTTCTGATATGTTTATGATTCCTTTGAAAAGAAAATATGAAACTTGTTGAAGATAAGAATAAATTTACCAAACCATTACTGCAGAAGGGATGGCAAACTGGAAGAACTCTCCAATTCCCTGAAACAATTCCATGGAAATTACACCCCTGGATTTTGCACAAGCAGAAGAAAACTTCACGTAAACTCCCAGGAAAATCACATTCAACCAATTTGATATACTTATTGCCAATGCTCCTCCAAGGTTTCCTAATCCGGACTTGAAAACCAAACTCCAACAGAGAGGAATATGCAAAATAAGAGTGAAACATGAGCTCAAGAACATAGGAATGATCAAACTTTGTGTCTGAAAATATCGATTCAGCGGCTGCAGAACCGCATAAGCAAAGAGACCTGGAACAAGCCAGATTGCAAATTTGCCAGCTTCATAAGAAATCTGGGGATCTTGGCCAATGAAAACTAGAAGTTTTCCCAGGTAAATCCACAGAAGAGAAAGAGGAAGACAAACTAAGAATAGACAGAAAATAGCAGTGTAAGTTTGAGTTCCAATTCTTTGATATAGCTGAGCTCCATATGCTTGTCCACATAATGTTTCCAGGGCACATGCCATTCCCATCTGTTATTTGCATGCAAAGATTACAGAATTAGTTAAATCTGTTTTCTAAATCTTAAAACAGTAAAACATAAACTAAATTTTATTTCATTTTCTTTAATTTTACGCGACAGATAAAATAAATTCTAAATGGGTGCAGTTTTTTTTTTTTTACGAAGAATAAACATTCAAATTACTCTATAATTAAACTTGATCTAAGCAAATCCCCCATTTGTCAATGGACCAATTCAAAAACCAACTTCCCAACTTGATAAATTAATAATCAATATACTAATTATTGACCTAAAGTTTTATTAATATAATAATAACACGTCCATTCAGATGCTACCATGCAGGTTTAAATTATGATATCGTTTTCAAATAAAGAAATTTATTTGTACTCTCTGCTGGGTCCAATGTATATTGGTTTTTTCAACATTATGGCAGGCATGCATGACAAAGGTTTAATTTCCCAAAGCCATTGCAAAAGGTCACCCCAACCACTAGCTGATGAATTATAACTTGGACCATATAATTATTTAATGGTTTATATAATACAATGTTGAATTCTACCATTAAAAATAAAACAAGCATGAATATTGTAGAATATAATATCATGTAATAGTTTCTAAAATATAATTTTTATTTAATTTAATATTAAACAAAAAAATAATCTATAATTAATTTTAAATTTAAATTCTAATTTTAGGATATGTAATTACTTAAGACCATGTCTACTATTAATGGAGTACTTTTTTGCTTAATAATTTCTTACAATTTGTTATCGTGTGTAAAAATATTGTAACTGACCATAACTTAGTAAAAACATAATCGAGTGGGATGAAGTGCAACAGTTTGTTTTATTGCATGAACAATTCTTTCATGTTTTTCAACTTCGCTGTAGCCAATCTGTTTGAACCCCACATGCACATAAGACCCAAAAAAAGAGACAACATAAAAACAAAAACAAAAGTAAATCCTCTTGTGTGTGTATGTATATGTATATATAAATTATGGAACTTACAAGAACGCTGAAGCCGGTGACACCAGTGAAAGAAATGGCCATGGCGGTGCTAGAAAGAGAAAGTTCACCCAGATGACCAACCATCATCACTGAAATAACTTGCAACAAATACTGAGACAAAGTTACAGCCACCATTGGGGCTGCTATGCAACCCAGCTTCTTCACTTCCGCTGTGAAATCATCCCATCTTGAAGCAGACGACGTAGTTCGCCGGGATGACAAACTAATAACTTCTGCCTTCTCTTCTCTGCAGCTAGCTATTGTTTTTGGCAATAACAAAGCCTCTTCCATGCAATTCTTCTTATTCTTCTCCACTTTGCTGCTGTCTCTCATGGTGTCCAAATTTGCAGAGAGTAATGGAGAGAAGAGAGGTGGACGGAGGAAAGAGGAAGGATAAGGAAAGAGTCGTAAAAGTTTGGTATTACTTTATTGGTCTTTGGATTTATATTAGAGAAATTAAACCATCATTTAAAATATATATTAAAATAAAATAATGTTTAGTTGTGGAAATTTACACACCAACATTTAGGGTTTTTAACTTGAAAGAGTATTAAGTAAGATAATTTAATTAATAAAAAAAATTTATTTATTAGTATAAATAAAAAAATAAAAAGTAAATTTTATAAATTTTTTTTACTACATTAGTTAAAAGTGAAATTCATTTTTAATTTTTTTTTTATTCATTATTAATAAAAATGAATATTTTTTTTTTCATTAATTGAATGGTTCTATCATATTACTAATACTGACATGGTAAGATTGTATGTTGTACTAAAACTCTCCTTTTAATCATTGTCCATATTATGACAAACATAAATACTATAGTATCTATGGAATCAAGAGTTTTCATTTTATCTATACACACCGTAAAATTTAAAATATGATGTAAAAAATTAAAACGATTATTATAAAATTTAAAATATAAATATAAAATTTGACATATATAATATAAAAAATTTTAAAAAATTAAAATTTTATCTTACATTCAATACACTATATCCAAATTAAGATTTTTATATAATTATAAAATTATTAATATAATGTATTTGTAATGATTGAGATTAAAATAAGTGAAAAAAATTTTGATATAGAGATAATTTTTTAATATAAAAATGAAAAAAATGAAAATTATAAAAACTAACTTTACCTTTACAACCTTCCAACAATTAATATTTTCTTTTTCTTTTGAATTACAGTAAACTTCTATCAAAAATTTATACAAGTAACACAAAAATGTTCATGTCTAGAATAGAAGATTTCTTCTCTCTCAATAATGACTTGATTGTTTAATGAATGCACAAAATTATTACAAATATAGTTTGAGAAATGGTATCCATCTTGGTTTTGGCATATCCTATTGTTGGTCCCAAAATAACCACAAGTTATCCTATCACATTGTCATTGATGGCTTTGGGGACAATACGCACAACTGGTTGGTTAAGTTGCGATAGATAATTCAAAATTTAAATTTAAATTTAAAATTAATTATACACTATTATATTTTTTTAATTCAATATTAAGTTTTGAATGTAACTTAAATTATAATACTTAATTAAAAAAAATAATTAAAACATTATTTTTTTTTAAGCCTGGACACAACTAGCTCATTTTATGACACAAATAAATTTATTTTGTTTTATTTATAATTATTATTTGATTTATTACTTATAAAATTTTTAAATTAATTATTTTTATTTGTTTTAAGAAAGTAAGCTCAATTCACTTAATTATATTATTTATAATTTAACTTATCAAAAGCAAAATTTAAAAGAGTGACATGAAGAGAAGAGCCATATAATAGAAACAAATAGAGGGCCAAGAAAAAAAAATGAGGAAAAAAAAAAAGAGAAGAGGTGAGGAGAGAGAGAAAAAAAGTAGAGAAAAGAGAATAAATCTTATTTATTAATAAAAATCTAAATATTTATTAAAAAAATAATTGAGTGTAAAAATTAATTTTTGGCTAATAAATCTTTGTAAGTTTTTTATTCTTGTTATTTGTTTTTATTTTTAAATATTATAATAATAAATTTTTGTGTTTCGACTGTTGATAAGGTCCATGCTTTAAAAATTCAACCAGAACCTTTCATAACTCACGGCCACCCCTAGTATTAGCATTTTCAATTAAACTTTAGAATCTCAAGTATTGACAAATAGAATTAGACAAAGTAAATGGGTGTGTCTCTGTCAAATGACAAATGCAAAATGGAAATATATAGCATAGACAACAATACGTGGATTTGATGTTTCATTTTTGTTGTTTCGATGACAACAAAACTTCATGGTCAAAATAATGGGAAGGATGACAAATAATGTTTGATTTTAGGATCATGTTACAATAAAACCTTTAAGTTTTTCATCTATAAGAGAAGACTTAAGTTTGTACTATATAACTAATTATGCATTGTTAATAATACTAATATTAAGTATTTATCTAGCAATAAGTTTTTAACTTGAACAATTCACTTGTATAATATTAGATATAATATTAGAGAATAAAAAATAAGATAAAATTTTGTATTTAAATTATGGTATTAAGCATTAGCTCCAAGTAAAAGTTTCATGCGCAAATTTACAATCTTAATATTGACCTTGAATTATTCTTTTATGAGATTCATATTGAACCAAATATCCTCTTATATATATATATATATATATATAATCGATTTAATTGTTCTAATTATCGTGTGTTACATTTATTTTTATATTATTTGTATGTGCATAATATCTTTGTTTTTTTATTATTATATTCTTAATTCCTCTATTATAATACACTCAAATATACGATATGTCTCTCCAATTTTTTTTGTTGCATTATAAATTATTTTTGTTAAAATTTATGTTTAATTATTTTGTTTCTCCAAATCAAATTATTAAAATTTTTTTTATGAATTTAATTGTGCCTCTCTTCAACATCTTCAACAAAAAACCAACTGATTTTTGTTCATAAACTAATGTAATTCAACCACACATTTTCACCTTTATAATTTAGGGCATGTTTGACAGTGCAAATTAGTACTGCATAAGTAGTATATTAGAAGTAAAAGTATTTATCTATATATTTGACTATTAACTCTATACAAGTATTTATCAAATTTAATTAAAAATAATAATAATTTTAAATAAATACATAATTACATACTAATTAAAATTGTGATACTTTATAGATAACATTAAGTAACTTAATAATTATTTTTTTAAAAAAATGTATAAAAAAGTGTTGAAATATATCAATACTTAATATAACTAATTTAACCTTTTGGATGAAGCAATTTACCTTAACTAGATCAAAACATAGACAACAAGAGCTAATATTATTAAGTACTGTTTATTCATATTTTAAATTTTTTTAAATATATTTTAAATTTTTATTATATATTTTAAGCATTATTTATTATTTATTTTATATATTTTAATATTTTTTTAATTTTTAATTTTTAATTTTATAAATTTAATTTTAAATCCAACCCAAAAAAAAAAACAAAAAAAAACAACATACCCCATGTACCATAGCCAATCCCATCAAAGGGACATAACATTTTTCTTTTATGTGGTGGAGATAATCCTTGCTGTGCGTCATGGCCAAATTAAGTCTCAATCCCCTCTTGTTCTTAATGTTGGAAATTTTGGTTTATTTATTAATAAAAATTTCTTAATCTATATCTTATTAGCAGTTTTCTTGTTTTAAAACAATTACCATACTAGAGATTTAATAGTGTTCTTATATTAACAGTTTTCTTGTTTTAGGAAAATTTTTTTAGGATATTTTAAGGATTTAGGAGTTTTCTTCTAAGATTTAATTCAAGAAATTAAATGGTATTTTATTTATTCAAAGTGAAACTCGACTTGTAAAAAAAGAGAATAAATTTTTAGTTTTTAGGATATTAATAATTTGTTTTTTTGTTTTAGGAGAATTTTTTTCTTGTTTTTAGGATATTTTAAAGATTGAATAGTTTTCTTATAAAATTTAATTTAAAAAATTAAATGGTATTTTATTTATTCAAAGTGAAATTCAACTTGACAAAAAAAAAAATATATTATTTTTAAAATAAATATATTATTACTCACTGTAAATAAAGAGATTACTATCAATCTTAAACTAATATTACACACCATTCATAATATAAAAATTACAATATAATATAAAATATTATATAGTTTAAATCTAATAATAAATAGTGTAATAAATTTTAAATTAATAAATTTTTCTCTAATGATTGTGATTTTTTCCCTGTAAAATTTTTATTTAAATATTTTTGTACAAGTGAATAAATTTTTTTTTTTTTATATTTCATATTTTTATTTGTTACTTATTTAATATATTTATTTTAAAAGATTTTGTGTGGGACCTAAAATTCCGAACTCTTAATAATGAGAGAGACCATGAATTTGACGGGGAAACATCTCAACAAGCAATACAATATGCTTCGTATTTACGCACTGAGAGCATTGCTGACACTTCCAGCAGTAAGCGTTCCTATTGCAATACTGTGGTTCTGTACCAGCAAAATTCTCATAGCTTTTGCCCAAGAACGTGAAATATCTACTGAAGCGAGAACTTGCAACAGTTGGATGAGTCCTAGCCTTTTCGCCTACGGCATTCTTCAATGACTGAATAGATTCCTTCAAACCCAGAACAATGTTTTTCCCATGATGATCAGCTCTGGAATACTGCATTTCTGCAGATTTTTTTTTGCTGGGTTCTGGTTTTCAAGTCTGGCCTGGAAAGCAAAGTAGCTGCTTTGGGAATTACCATTTTAAACTGGGTAATGTATTTTTCTTGGGAATTTAAAGAAATTTTCTCTATCTTGCATCAAAACATGGAACGGGATTTTGAGCAGAACCATTGCATGTTATTATAGTTCTGAAATTGCCTGCTATTTTTGCATGTTTTGGTAACTCTTGCATGTTCTGAGAACAGTTTGGAATATTGGTCCTTGGACATGGTTGGTCTTCTTTCTGGCCTTCTTCCAAATTCAAAGCTAGAAACTTCTGTGTTATCCATTAGGTAATCCATTTTGTTGTCAGATCATTCGCATAAAATAGAAAAACAGATTTACAGAGTGAAATTTCTTATTAATATTACTGCTCATGTTTCATTTCATAGCCTTAACACATGCTGGATGGTCCTGGTGCCTGGTGCCATAAGGTCAGTTTTAGCAAATTTTCCATCCTCTTCACATCGACAAAGATTGTCTCCTGATCTGATTTTTTTTCCGATCCTTAAAAGTTCAGTTAAGCTCAGATCAAGAGCATACCCTAACAGCTTCAAGTAACCATCCTCTTTCCTTCCAGTATTAATGAATTAGGTGCTGGGAACTCACAGGGTTCAGGGTTAGCTCTACGCGTCATGATCGTGATAGCCATCACAGAAGGCGCAACAGTTGGGATCACAAAAATTTTGATAGCGAGTTTCTCTAGATTTTAAAAGGTTTAGGAATTATTTATTTATGGAAATTTTATATATATTCTTGAACTTATGACTAACAATTGAAAACTATGGCGACATGACAACACTTAAACTTGTTTGTTTGTTTGTTCATAAATTATCTAAAGCAGATTTCTATGTCGGCTAACAAAGTCTCTGTCCCTCGACAGATTGTGACATTATCGAAGAAGTAAAGTCCAAAGGGCTTGCACATCTCTAAGGATTCTACTGCCATGGTTGCAAGATGCCCTTTGCATCTGAAAAGAAGAAGAAAAAACAAAAGTTACTGCCATCTACATTGACCAAGCATCACAATCTAATTTGTCCAATTTTTTTTAATATTATAAATATATAAATTAAATTATCGTGGAATCCAGATCTAAAGGAAACTTGAATTCACACTGTTATATAATCTCTTAATGTCATATATATTATATATATATATATATATATTTGTATATTTCATTTGCTTCTTAAATAATATAAGACGTATGATTATAATATAATAATATTAAATTAATTTATATAAATAAGTTGTACTAATTTATATGAATAAATTTGCATAAAATTTTGTATAAAATTGCTGAAATGAACACAGTTTGCTGCAAGCAGTTTCTAAAGATCTGTAAATATTTTCTTTTCATTTCAGAAACCAGACTTCCATGGCTTTTCATGCATGGAGAAACGTTCTTGGGCATCAGTTAGTAGATATCTCTGAGCATCTTATTCGTTGATTAAACAATAATTTTCTCTTTCGGCAACTGGAAAATATGAGAATTGACTCATCAATTTGACTGTTCTTTAAAATTAATAATCCATTATTTGCTTTTGTTCTTCCTTCAAATATTCTCTCCCTTGCTTTACTTGCCTGCAATAATTTACCAATTCTCAAAACAAATATAATTTATTATAGAAAAAATTTTAAGTGAAATAGTTCTACCACCTCAGCATAAATAATATGATAAAACTATTCAATTAATAAATGAAAAAACATCTATTTATTAGTAATAATGAAAAAAGTTAAAAGTAAATTTTATAAATTTTTTTTATTACATTAATTGAAAGTGAGATTTACTTTCAACTTTTTTTATTTACAGTGAATGAATCAATCTCTTTTTATTCATTGATTGAATGGTTTTAACACTTTATCTATATTGAGATGATAGTATTGTCTTACTTAAAATTTTCTCTATTATGAAAAAATATTAAATGACAATTGTCCTACCTAAAACTTTTTATATTATGAAAAAATATTAAATGACAATTATCCTACCTAAAACTTTTTATATTATGAAAAAATATTAAGTAAGATTATCTTACCTAAAACTTTTTCTACATAACAAAGGAAAATGATTATATTATTCAAAAACCCTTTTTTTAAGCTTTGCTCATTTGCAGGATTTATAACCATTTTCTACCTTATAATTATTTTTTCTCATGAAATAATTCATTTTTAGGTAGAATGATACCTTTGATTTGATACAAATTAACATTATTTAACACTAAAATAATATCGTTGTATGTTTCTAAAAGCTTTGATTTGGTGCAAAACAATGTTTTATAACCCCAAACAACTATGATTTAGTACATTATAGAAAGTGCAAACATTTGTACCCGAAAATTTCTAGTATGATATTGGTTCTTCTCTTTTATGGGTGTTCGCATTTTTAAAATACAAATTTGGTGCAAAACAATACTCCATAGCTCTGATCTAATGCAAATCAGAAATATTTTACACTAAAATCATGTTAATTTCGGGTAAAATAACATTGTACATCTCTAAACAGCTTTAATTTGGTGCAAAACAATGTTGTATAACTCCATACAACTTTGATCTCGTGCATTTGATAAAGTGCAAACATTTGTACCTAAAAATTGGTAGTATCACATTGTCCATTTGAGATCAACTAGTGTGATTTGAATCTTAAATTAGTTCAAGAAGTATCACCCCTATGTAGTTCAATAATCTCGTCTAACAAAGTCTATGTAACTTGTTATTGGCATCTTATTTTGACTAATCCATTTTAATCTCATCCCTGAAAGTTTATGATCTTTAAATCTTGGTACAATAGAATAATTATTAATTCGTAGATCCTAAATTATAATTAGAAGAAGTTAGGATTTCAAAGCACTAAAGAAAAATAAATTACAGACCTGTTTTTCCCAATTTGTGCAGTTTGTTATGATAGCAAGAACTGTTTGTGTAAAAGCACCAGCTTGTATCCCAATCCATAATCCAATTCCTCTAAACTTTAACCAGAAAGCCAAAATTGCAGCGGTTGGAACTCCACACAGATAGAATGCTCCAAGATTCACAATGGCCCCAATATGTTGCCACCCACATCCTCTCGCAACACCTAAAAGAAAATATAAGTACAGTATTTGTTATAAATAGGCAAACTATGTCTCATTTTTCAGTGTAGATCTTGTATGCGAATTTGTGCATGCAGCAGTATGAACGTTGGGATCAGAGAAAAACTATTTATACCAGCAAGGGCTCCTTGTAAGCTATCCATTATGACAAACAAACAAGAGGAGACATGGTTGTGGCGTAATCCACAACTACTTTCCCATTGCTGAAAATGTAGCCAAAAACATGTCTGCTAGCAAAGAGTGTTGAGCTTTCAATTATTGTCTCCAGGACTGCCATGAGCATCGCAGAGTAGACTGCTATATGGGCAGCTTGAGGATTGCCGGCTCCTAGTTCATTTGAAACTCTTGAACTGTAAGAAGAACAATTGATGGTTCATTTGCTAAAAAAGTAGCTAATAAGAGAATTTGATATATGATTGATTGTTAAGAACTAACCTCACTGCTGCACCAAGTCCATATGGTATTGAATATAGTGTTGCAATTGTGTTGAGACTGCTCTGAGAAGTAGATCAAATGAGCAGTTATACATACACTTATGTCCTACTAAGTTTAAGATAATGAAAGCTTCTGATGTAAGCGGGAATCAAATCCCAGAACTTTTTTAGGCTGGTTTGAGAGGGATTGAAATCTCGATTTTAATGTCTTCCAACAATGGATTAAGTTGTGTTTGGGGCTGCTTTTGACACTGTTAAAGAGGCTAGTAGCCAAACAAAGTGTTTTTACTGGAAGTGCATCTAGTTACTTTTATCGAAGTATTTTGTAAAGTTCGGACATCTTCAAATGAAAATTTTCATTTAAACAACGTACCATACAGATAGGACTGAAGTTTCAAGCTGAGGATTTGGCAAAAGACCAGACATTAAGATGAGAAGTTCAAATGACCACCATTCCAGGCTGCAATTAAACAATTAGCTAGCGTCAAATTTCCGATATGTTTATGATTTCTTTGAAAAGAAAATATGAAACTTGTTGAAGATAAGAATCAATTTACCAAACCATTACTGCAGAAGGGATGGCAAACTGGAAGAACTCTCCAATTCCCTGGAATAATTCCATGGAAATTACACCCTGGACTTTGCACAAGCAGAAGAAAACATCATGTAAACTCCCAAGAAAATCACATTCAACCAATTTGATATACTGATTGCCAATGCTCCTCCAAGGTTTCCTAATCCAGACTTGAAAACCAAACCCCAACAGAGAGGAATATGCAAAATAAGAGTGAAACAAGAGCTCAAGAACATAGGAATGATCAAACTTTTTGTCTGATAATATTGATTCAGCGGCTGCAGAACTGCATAAGCAAAGAGACCTGGAACAAGCCAAATAGTAAATTTGCAGCTTCATAAGAAATCTGGGGATCGTGGCCTATGAAAACTAGAAGTTTTCCCAGTTAGATCCACAGAAGAGAAAGGGAAAGACAAACTAAGAATAGACAGAAAATTGCAGTGTAAGTTTGAGTTCCAATTCTTTGATATAGCTGAGCTCCATATGCTTGTCCACATAAGGTTTCCAGGGAACATGGCATTACCATCTGTTGATTTTCACGTAAAGATTACATAAGTTGGATATGTAGAAAGATAAACAATTTCCAGAATTTGTCTTCTGTTTTCTGAATCTTAAAACAGGAAAAATAAAAATGTTCCTTCGAAAAATTTGAATTTGATCTAAACAAATCCCTCATTTGAGAATGGATAAATTCATAGACCAACTTACTAACTTGATAAATCAATAAACAATATGCTAAATATTGACCTGAAGTTTTGTTAATATAGTAATAACCATCCCACCCAAATGCTACCATGCAGGTTTAGATCGTGATATCGTTTAATGAAATTTGTTCGTATTTTCTGCTGGGTGCACTGTATATTGGTTTCTTCGACATTATGGCAGCAATGCATGACAAAGAAAGTGCAATTTCCCAAAGCTATTGCAAAAGGCCACCCCACCCACTAGCTGATGAATTATAACTTTGCACATCTGTTTCAAGTGTTTTTCAACTTCACTTTAGCAAACCTGTTTAAACCACACATGCACACAAGACCCAAAAAAGAGATAACATAAAAATAAATAAATAAAAGCAAATCCTCTTGGATGTATGGATACATATATATGCATGTACAAATTATACAGCTCACAAGAACGCTGAAGCCAGTGACACCAATGAAAGAAATGGCCATGGCGGTGCTAGAAAGAGAAAGTTCACCAACCATCATCACTGAAATAACTTGCAGCAAATACTGAGATAAAGTCACAGCCACCATTGGAGCTGCTATGCAACCCAGCTTCTTCACTTCCGCAGTGAAATCATCTCATCTTGAAACAGACAACGTTGCTCGCGGCAGTGACAAGTTAATAACTTCCGCCTTCTCTTCTCTGCAACTAGCTATTGTTTTTGATAGTAACAAAGCCTCTTCCATGCAATTCTTTTCACTCTTCTACGCGTTCCTGCCTTCTCTCACGGTGGCGAAACTTGCAGAGACTACTGGACACTGAGACAAGAAGAGGGAGGAAAGATTAATAAAACTTGTGATCACCTAATTGGTTTTTGGATTTATCTAAGAGAAATTAAACCATCAGTTAAAATCTCAAGTATTGACAGCGTGTCTCTGTCAAATGACAAATGAAAAATGGAAATACATAGCATGGACAAAGCTACATGGAATTGATGCTCCATGTTTGTTGTTTGGATGACAAGAAAAAGTCTGGTCCAAAAAAAAATTGTGAAGGACAACAAATAATGTTTACTTTTAGGGTCATGCTACGATAAAACCCCTTAAAATTTTTTGTTTTAATGTTTAATTTTTTTGGATATTTCATATTTTTTTAAAAAATTTAACAAAAAAATTTAATAATTATAAAAGAAAACTCAAAATTGTATAATATATTTGATTAATGTTAATTATACTAATCTTAAATATTTATAGAACAATAAATTTTTAACTTGAACAATTCGATGATATGATATTAGAAAATAAGATACACAATAAAAATTTATATTTGAACTATGGTATCAATTATTAGAGCCCAGTAAAAATCTTGTGCTTGAATTGGCCATCTACTACAATTAGTTTTAAATTATTTTACGAGATTTAAATTTAATTAAATTTTTTTTTTTATATGCGAAAGAGATAGAATTGAAATTTTTTAATTTTACATAATTTTATTATAATATTTGTGATTATATTTAACATCTTAATTCCTCTATTATAATTATTTTTTAAAATTATTATATTCTTAATTCCTCTATTGTAATACATTTAAATGTACGGTATGTCTCTCTATTTTTTTTTTTTTGCTATATTTTCAATTCTTTTTGTTGAAATTTTATCTTCAATTTTTTTCCTCCAAATCAAATTATTAAATCTAATTAGTACTACACAAGTACTAAATTAAAAATATAAGGTATTTATTTATATATTTTGATTATTTACTCTATATAAATAATTATCAAATTCAATTAAAAATAGTCATAATTTTTAAATTAGTACATAATTATATACTAATTAAAATTCTATTGAAAATCCCTTGTACATAACATAAATATTTTAATAGTTTTTTTTAAAAAAATTAAAATATATAAATATTTATACATTTTGACCTTTTTCTATTCCACACCTCATAGGAAACCTTAATAAAGATACTTCAGCAGCTTGTATCGAGGAGCCTGCACGTTCAAAATCATGCATGTCATATTTGATCGAGACTTAGAATTAATATATTCAAGGTTTGTCTTTCTCCATCCCTCTCTCTGTTTCTAAATCTGCACCATTGACAGCTAGTTAGCAAACTGAGGAATTCAAGTTTTGTCATTAGTTATTTTGGTTTCTTTGTATCTTCTATTTTATACAAGTTTAAATCTCGTAATCGATACTAATATAACCTTATATGTGAAGGGGCGTGTTAGAACTTAATACAACTAATTTAACCTTTTGGGTCAAGCTATTTACCCAAAGAGATCGAAAACATACACAACAAGAGCTAATATTAGCAAATACACAGAATTTGAATAACAAATGAAAGATACATCAAGGGACATGACATTTTCTTTATGTGGTGGAGATGGTCTTTGCTTTGCTTCATGGGCAAATCAAGTGTGCAATCTCCTCTTGTTCTTAGCAATGAAATAGACCATGAATTTGATGGGGAAACATCGCAAGAAGATTGTTCTTGCAACTTTGAAGAAGCAAAGAAGCAACTATGGCTAGCAGGACCTCTTATTGCAGTAAGTTTGCTGCAGTATTGCTTACAAGTTATGTCGATTATGTCTGTGGGTCATCTGGGTAAATTAGCAAATCAATCTAGTGCTTATCCAAATCAATATATTTCTTATCCAGAAACCTGCGAGAGGATATGGGTGGCAAATTCTCTGTGCCTGTATCAATCTTGGGGCTTATCATGCTGTGGAAATTCCTTCTCCAGTGCTTTTTGCTTTTTTCTTGCATATGGGAGGCATGGTTAATCTCTCTTTTTCCTTATCACAGACAAAAAGACACATTTTGCATACTGCAAAATTTAATATTTTCAACTATTTCCAAAACAGGGGCTTTGGGTGAGAATAATATGTGGACTTCCTGTACAAATCATTGCACTTGTTATAGTAAATGCATGCACCAAATGGGATTAATATTTTTTTAAGCAAATGTTAAATTTTAGAGTAGCTAGCTGGCCTCAAATTATTTATTAATATTTATTTTTAATTTAATTTTTTCATCGACGCGACATTTTATTTATTAGTAATCATTGAAACAAATGGGGAAATTTAATAATGTTATTAATAATTCACCACTTTTAAGTTAAAAAATTAATAATTTGTAATAATTGAAAGTAATTAATGATTAGAACAATTAAGCTTTAAACTCTAATGTTAATTATGTTTAATTAAGTCGTAAAGACTGTAACAGTTTGAGATAACAGCATCAACAGGTGAGATAAATGATTGTACCGAAGAGCAAATTGTAGTCGTCCATGCTAAAAAAAAAAAAAGATATTCACACCCATTTGTTTTTTCTAGTATTTGTGTTTGGTGACTAAGAAAATTTGTTCCCATTCCGAGAAAAAAGATCGAAAGCAGGGAACATTGAAAATGACTGCAATTTTGTCCGAATCTTCATCATAATTAAGAATAGGAAGGCTAGTGGATGTGTCATTATCAAGCTAATTGCAAGAATGCTAATTAGTTTTAGATTTTGCTAAAAAAAAAAAAATGTAATCCCAATTTAATTTAATTTTTGTCTGATAATTAGTTAGTTCTCTTTGAATACACAACTATGTCACCTTATTGTTATGTTAAGAATGGAAAGTGCTATGGAAACACTGTGTGGATAAGTGTCACCTCTTTAATTTCAAACAGGTTAATTGAGGCATAAACAATGAGCATTACTCTAGTTCTATTTACACAGAGTAAAAAAGAATTTGACCATCCTTAGGCAAAACTGATCAAAAATTAAAACTGTTCTACTGATAAAATTAAGGCAGGTCAAAATCAATAGCATGTTGTAAGGTTGACCTTCAAATATGTACTCATTTAAAAAGTGTTGCATGGGTTGAAAAAGGGGTCTATGATAATTAGTATCAAGACAAGGACAAAATTTTCCTCACAATCTCGACACTTGGGAGTTGTATATATTAAAATAACATATCAAAAAAAGCTTGCTTAGTTGAGTGGGATAATGTAAGCTATTTCTCATCTCAAGCTATTGATACCATACTCAAAATGTCATGATAATCTACTTAAGCACTGTTCTTAGAGGAGAATAACAGGTAAGATGAAACATCAATGGTAATAACTAATAAGGTTGAGATCCAAAAAAAATTGCCCCGTGCATGATTTTTCTAATGAAGATAGTTTGTCACATCCTTAATTTTAAGTATATTAGTTAAAGCGCAAATAACAAGTGCGACTCTAGTTTTATTTGTGCAAAATAAAGGAGAATTTAACTATCTCTAGCACAAAATTGATCGAGGTTCTCTTAATGAGACCAAAGCATGTTGAAATCAGTAATATCCAAGTTGTGCAAAACTGACCTCTTGAATGTGTATTCATTTGAAGGATGCCGCAGAGCTGGAGATGGGCTGTGACAACAAGCCCCGTCACTAAAATTTTTGTAGTTTACAACACTGCCTCGTCACTAAAATCACACCACTGTGGAGCACTTCTAAACTAACTCTTTGTTTCAAACTATTTCACCTTATTGATAGGAATGGGAAGTGCAATGGGGACAGTCTGTGGACAAGCCTATGGAGCCAAGCAATACAATATGCTTGGTATTTACACACAGTAACGCTAACACTTCTAGCAGTAAGCATTCCTCTTGCAATAATCTTGTTCAATACCAGCAAAATTCTAATAGCTTCAGGCCAAGATCATGAAATATCTACTGAATCAGGAATTTTCAACTGTTGGATGAGTCCTAGTCTTTTCGCCTACAGCATTCTTCAATGTCTGAACAAATTCCTACAAACCCAGAACAATGCATTTCTCATAACGATCAGCTCCGGAATCGCTGCATTCCTGCACCTTTTTTTTTTTTTTGGCAGGGTTCTAGTTTTCAAGTCTGGTCTGGAAAGCAAAGGACTGCTTGGGCAATTACCATTTAAAACTGGGTGAATGTATTTTTCTTGGGAATCTACATAAATTTCTCTCCATCTTGCATCAAAACATGGACGGGATTTACAGCTGAAGGCGCAAAAGTTGGGATTACAACAGTTTTGATGAGCCACCCATGTTTGGGAAAAACTCTACAGCAATGAAGAAGTGATCAAATACATCACAAAAATGATGCCACTGCTTGCATTATATGACATCTTGGATGAATTCCAATGTGTTCTTTCTGGTCCAAATCTCTTACAATAATCAGAAATAAATTGGATTCTGCCCTGAATGTTCAATACAGTGCTTGTCCAAATCAACATATTTCTTATCCAGGAGCTGCGAGAGGATATGGGTTGCAAATTCTCTGTGCCTGTATCAATCTTGGAGCTTATTATGCTGTGGAAATTCCTTCTGCGGTGCCTTTTGCCTTTTTCTTGCATATCGGAGGCATGGTTAATCTCTGTTTTTCCTTCTCACAGACAAAAAGACACATTTTGCATGCTACGAAATCTAATATTTTCCACTATTTCCAAAACAGGGGCTTTGGATAAGAATAATATGTGACTTCCTGTACAAATTGTTGCACTTGTTACAGTAAACGCATGCACCCAATGGGATCACGAGGCATGTTGATTTTCTTGAAAGCAAACAAAAAGAGTAAAGAATTTGTCAACTTTGATGGTAAAAAATTCTTTCAAAACTCATTTTGATTCAATATTGCTTTATTGCTTTCACTTTTCAGGCAACAATGGCAATGCTTAGAGATAAAAAAAAGTGGAATTCCTGTCGAGATAGCAACATAAGAGTGAATTTTGCGGCAAATCAAGACAACCATTTGAAAATAGATGGCATGTAATTCTCAGCAAAAGAAAAGCTGAACCATGAGGAAAAACATTGTTCTCTTCTGCTATCATGCCATCTAGCAACTTATAAGTTAAAAACTCCTAATACAAGGCTAGCAGATATTTTCTTTTGAGAAATTGCAGTTAGAAGAATAAAGTTTATGAACTAAACCCCAAACACATGCAAATCAGATGAGTACAAAAATTTTGAACTTTGCATTAACAGTTGATCGATCCAAACCATAAGATGTTACAACATAAGTCAATTGAGACTTTACAGTAGCTTCTGTCAAAACCGAGCTTCTCTGATGGAGTGGATGAAATCTAAGGAAAGGTTCTCCAGGAAAGGCCACCACATTAAAAGTCACATTTGATATGTGAAGTCTGTTGCAGAACTTAAGCCATGCAAACTACTGCTCATCAGAAGGATGATCGGGAGAAGGATGATCGGGTGAAGGGAGTCTTTCTTCTCCATTCTCATTTGTCTCAGTGACATGAACATTATCGAGTGAAGAATGACTCCCTTCTCCATGTTCATTGTTTTCAGGATGAAAATTGATTGGAAATTTTGTGACTCTGGGCTTGTCAGCTAATATGTTTCTTTGAACTTTATCAATCAAAACCTTTGGTGGAGGTTCCTCTCTTAGTTGCTCATCATCATAGTCATTGTTCACATAGTATCCCACACGTATAAATTCTTGTCCCATGTATGAACATGTTAACAGCATTACTGTGACACCAATTATATCCTCTTCACGGATTTTTGATGGATCTGGAGGGTCTGCCTGTCAAGAGGCCAACAAGAAATAAGTTAAATGTGATTTCATATGTAGATTAATGATGGAAACTAATGTAAGGAAAATCAATAGGGCACAACATCAAATAATTACCTGTAAGACAAAGCGGTAGTTACCAACATTAACAGGCCCGACAAGCACACTTTCTAGGAGTTGGTCATATGTCTCATCCTCAGCAGATCCCACATAAATGAGTTTCCATTCCAAGTCTGTAACATAGGATTATAATATGTCATGACTATTAAGGCAGTACTGTAGCAAACAACTGATTTCATACATGCTTTACTTAAGAGTAAGACAAATCGAGCATGGACATTGGCTGTCAGGAAAATCAGATTTCCCCACCTTGATAGATATCCAATCACAGAAATATTTCAATACATAGGGCAAATTCATAACAAGTGATGTGTTAAATAGATAGCTGTACATATTCTCAATCCTATTAAAACAGGAAAATATAAGCAATTGGTATCAAAAATTCAAGAAAAACATCTTAAGGCATATTGCAATGGATACAGAATTACATGTGGAGAACAAACAAATATAAACACAAATTATTACCCTCAAAGGCTCTCATCCTTCCATTTCAATCTATATTTTCTGAACTGGATGAGGCTTTGTTGCCAGTTTATCCTTTGCAAACCGATGTTTAGCAGGTAACAAAAAGATTTGCTATCCTCTGCTAGTTTTATCAAAGACTAACTCTTCCTGACTTCCCATTCAACAACTTCAGATAAATTTCACTTAACAATCAAAACAGCACTTTTAATACAGTAAAAAAGGTTCACAAGTCCAAAGATTTAATAACTTTTGGAGATGAGATTTTATCCACAATCATGAGCCTTTTCAATGGACAATCCCTAATGGTGGTGAGTCAAAAGTACAACTCTTCACTTATTGTTTTTTATTGCAGCAAGATGCAAGGAAAGAAACATGGAACACCACTAACTCAAGGAAAATAAAGATAACAAAAAACCAAGTTTATTAAAAAAAAAAATTGACCAAATACCAGGCCTTTACACCAATACTTTGGCTACACGACCCTTTTTGAGACCAACCTATATAGAAGCTGGTTATCAAAAGCACTGTGTATAGCAATCAGAAATGAAACCATGTTCCATCATGGATGAGTTACATTTAAGGTAAAAAATTGTTTACCACACATAAACAATAAACTCAAAGTTTACTCGTTTTTCTTTCTATCCTAAATATAACAAATGAAACCGAATATAAAGTGCTAAATTAAATTGAAAAAATTTCAGATTAAGATTGATAATCAAAAGCCTCCGGCTATTTGATGTAATTGCATATTTCTGCTATAATTTACATATCAAATCCCACTTCTTTCCAGCCCATGGGTGATTTCAACAAAAACATCTTGTGTACAATTTATAAGAAATATAAAAACAACAAATTCAGCTAATAATAAACATAAATAATTAACCCCTTCAAATTAATTTTCATTTTAGAAAAATTCAGTCATGCTTCCTCTTCCGACGGGTTAAACTCGAAACTAACCCAACCCCAGATTATAAATTCTTCCATAAATGCTTTAAATGCATGTACAATGATATAAATTGACACCATTATGAAGCCCTAAATCAAGCTCAAGCACAAAAATTCCAACAAAATCGAAAATAACAAAAAGGGGTTTCGATAAAATTACCGTCTTTAAGAGGAGTCAAGCACTCGTAGGAGATTTCGAACTGGAAAGGGTTGAGAAAAGCAGCAGGGTTGTCCAAAACAGCGACGTTTGTGATGTTGACGGCGCTCATAGTCTTTTGATAAAACGCAAGTGAGCTGATTTGGCAGATGGATTAGCTCTACTCCCGGATTCGATACCCTTCATCGAAGAATTGAAAAACCCTAGAGCGAGGATTTGAGGAGCAAACGGTTACTGGGTAATGACGGTGAAAAGGGACGACGGATTGTCAAGGATTGAGGGAGAGCTCGATTGAAGATTGAAGAGTTTTCCATTGGAATGGTTACCGGCAGTAGCCGGTGGTCAATGTGGAGGGAAAGAAAATTGCTAGTTGGCGGGAGAATTTACGTTTGACGTATGTATTTGTTGTTTGAGTGTGAATTTGAAGTTTAATTAATTAATTAATAATTAATAATAATAATCAAAAATTTATAATTCTAAATTCATAAATTAGGGTTTAGGGTTAATAAATTTGTGAATTATTTTCTTAATTGTCCTAAATTATATTATTTAAATTATTTATTTATTATAATAAAATATAAAATAAATTGTACCATTAATTGTTGTTTCAACAAAAAAAAAAAAAGATTCATAATATTAATTCAAATTATTTATATATTTTTTTATTTGATTTTTTTAAAAAAAAATTTACTTATAAATTAATTAAATTAAGAAGGCCGAAGACACTGTAATTAAACTTATTATTATATTTTTTTAATTATAAATAATTTTAAAATTTATTTACTCGTTTTTTCACATAATCTTTTAATCAAAAGTATTGTTTGTAAGTTAAAAATATATTATTTATTTTATAATTTTATTTTTCTTAACTTATCGACACAAGAATTTTTATAATTTTTCACGAGTCATGAAACCTTTTCTAATTTTTTATAAATATGAGCTCATTGTTAAACCAAGGGATAATTTTTTTTAAAATTTTTTATATGGTAAGATTGTTAAATACCCACATCAAAAGTGCATTTAAAAAAATTGCCAATGTGTTTATTGATTTGATTGTCTTCTATCAAATGTACTGTATTGAAACAAAAATTAATTTGTGGGCTTTAATGGGCCGAACAAAATGAAATTGTGGGTTTTTCTATGGTCCGTGTTTCAATGCAATGGGCTTCATAACTCTAAAACGCTTTCTTTAAAAACAAGCAATTAATACATACAAAGGGAGACCACCAAGCTAAACGGTGGCTCTTCATCTAGAAAATTAAAGCTAATAAAACAAATAGCAATACTTAGGATGATGTTCACATGATCACAACAATATATTACAAATTTATTTATAATTATGGTGTTTTTACTATATTTTAAAAATATAATAGATAAAACATTTATAAACAGATCGATTTTGAGTTAAGATTATTTATTTTAAATAATAAATTATTTGATAATAATAATTAAACTTCAAAGTTATAGCATCTTAAATAAAATCTAAATTTTAATATGTTTCTTTATTAAGGTCTTAAACATAAATCATTGTTAGATTTACAAAGCTAACAATTATTACATTAAATCATTGTTTTTCGCAAATTATTATTTTATAATTTTACCATTTTTAACAACGTATATTAAAAGAGTGTAATGTTTCTTAATAAAATTGGAATCCTTAAAAAGTGAATTGAATTGAATTGAAAAAATCGATTTTGAATTAAAACTACCTTTTCAGATAGTTTTAATTCTAAAGATCATAAAATTGATACTAAATTGGAGAATTAATAAATTTTTATAATTTATTTATAATATTATATTTTAAATAATTTATTTTTTGAAAGTAAAATAAATAAAAATTTATATTTAATAAATTATTTAATTACTAAAATAATAATATTTAACTTTTTTTTATCAAAATTACGAAAATTTAATTTTAAATAAACATTTCAAGTTGAAAAACAACACATACTTTAAAATTTATTATTGAATCAACTATAATTCTCACAAAAATATATTTATATTTGATTCAATAAATAATTTATTAAAAATAATATTTTTTTATCTGTTGAGTTATATATAAAGAATTAATTAATATATTCATAATATTTTAAGTACTTAATTTTATCATATTATTTATATAATAATTAAATAAAATCATAAATTTTAAATTTTTTGAATAATTATAATAAATAAATATATATACAATATATTATTATTAGATATATAATTGCACTATCGTATAAAAAAAAAAAAAGAATTTTTTTGTGACATGTTAAATTAACTTGATTCATAATATAATATTTTTTAAATAATTTATTATATATCAATTATCTTTAATAAATAATTTATTTGTTATTTAAATATTTTATTATTTTTATAATATATATTATTAATTTTATTTTTTTAAAATATTTTTATAGAGTCAAAATTAGAAAAATTGAAATAATTGATAAACAACGTATCTTATTTTAAAATTAAAATCAAATCAGAACAAATTAAATAAAAAAAATAGAATACTTTGTTAAGTATAATAAATTTTACTACCGAATAAACTCAAAATCGAAACTGGTTTTGCCCCCTCTTAACATGTACTCATTTCATGATTTCACAAAATATTTTATTTTTCTTTCTCATTTCATAATTATTTATTCAAAAAATTTTCTCACAACAAAATTTCTATTCCAAAACAAAATTTTTGTTGTCGTTGCTATATTATAACATGTATTGTTCATTGTTCCACATTTGGGAGGGCATTACAGTCATTTCAAGTCGTATTCTTTTATCGAAAATAGGCCAAATTAAAAGTTTCAAACCGTAAATCGAATAATATTCCGTATTAAAACCACGTAGAAGTACTAAAAAAAAGGGAAAATATATCGAACCAGCGATACATAAGTGAGCTGGAGACTTTTTATGACATCAAACCCTAACTCAGACTATTCTCCATTTCTCTCTCATTTGAAGCCCTGATCAATGGCTTCGCGCAGACTCTTATCCTCTCTTCTCCGCTCCTCCGTCCGCCGATCACCGTCGAAATCTACTCTCTCCAACTCGAATCTGTTCTCACCATCCTCCACGCGCCGCGCTTCTCCCTATGGCTACCTTCTCTCGCGCGTGTCCGAGTACGCGAGTTCAGCTGCAGCCGCCGCCCCGCCATCCCCTCCTCCTGCGAAATCGGATCCCAAGAAGGGAGGGAAGATAACCGATGAGTTTACTGGAAAAGGGGCAATCGGTCAAGTGTGTCAGGTGATCGGTGCTGTTGTCGATGTCAGGTTCGATGAAGGACTACCCCCGATTTTGACTGCGCTTGAAGTGATGGACCACTCGATTCGGTTGGTGCTGGAGGTGGCTCAGCACATGGGTGAGAACATCGTTAGGACTATTGCTATGGATGGTACTGAAGGTGTCGTTAGAGGCCAGCGCGTTCTCAACACTGGCTCTCCTATCACTGTAAGTATATTTTCTGCTTTTCTTTGTCATAATCGGATATTTTTTTATTTTGTATTGGGAAATGCTGGTGTTTTTGCTGACTGTGTAGTTGTAGATCTGAGTTCTGTCTGATTTTGATTTATTGGATTGGTTGCCGGGGCAATGTGATTTCGAATGTGTTAGATTTTCTAAAAGTGAAACTAGATTTTTTGGGGTCTGATATTTTGAAATGGAAAACCATAAAAGTAAGCCTTTTTCTTTATTTTATGTGTAACCAAACCATACTGTTGGTGATATTACTTCCAAAAATTGTGCACGGGTTTGCTTTTACTTGTCATTTAATTTGTTGTATATGTTGTTAATAGTGTTTGTCGTTCATGTTCTGCTGAGGTACTTAGTATTTTTGTTGCTGTTGAGTTTTGCAAAGGCAATGAGTGCACAATTGCATTGTTTTACTGTATATTTCCTACATCTATTTGTTATTAAAAATGTTTCCTAAATTTCATTTTGATATTTTTTGTTCGATACTTTTCTTTGCATATTTGCTATAGGTACCTGTGGGTAGGGCTACCCTTGGTCGTATTATGAATGTCATTGGAGAGTCTATTGATGAGAAAGGAGACATTAGTAAGATTCTGAAGATCCTGTAACTACTTTATCATTTTTACGGGAATGGTGTTGTACTGGAAGTATGTTGAAATTCTCTGACATTTGTCTTGAACATCCAACAGAAACCGAGCACTTCCTGCCCATCCACAGAGAAGCTCCAGCATTTGTTGAACAAGCCACTGAACAACAGATTCTTGTCACTGGTATTAAGGTACTTGATGGATTCAATTTCACATGGTGAATTTATTTGGATGTACTGTTTCTTTCCCTCTCTAGCTAACTAGGGGTTTGTGCTTTCATTGGCATGTTTCAGTTGCTGTAAAATATAGGAAGATTATGATATTGGACTCTAATTTACTTGCTTTGCCTTTTTTATAGGTTGTGGATCTCCTTGCTCCATACCAAAGAGGAGGAAAGATTGGGCTTTTTGGTGGTGCTGGTGTGGGAAAGACTGTGCTTATTATGGAACTCATCAACAATGTTGCAAAGGCTCATGGTTTGTGTTAAAGAACTGCAGATGGTGCTTCTCATTTGGATGTATTCCTCTCTTTGTTTTATTGAACAATACTTGTTTTTTTTTTTTCTCTTTTCCTATCAGGTGGATTCTCAGTGTTTGCTGGTGTTGGGGAGCGTACCCGAGAGGGCAATGACTTGTACAGGGAAATGATTGAGAGTGGTGTCATTAAGCTAGGGGACAAGCAGGTCAACATTATGCTGTTCATGTTTTAATTTTCTGGTTTCCATTTTGTTCATCACTTATGTGGTAAAGTTATACGGGTTTTTCTTTTGTTCTATTAGGCTGACAGCAAATGTGCTCTTGTCTATGGTCAAATGAATGAGCCCCCTGGTGCTCGTGCTCGTGTTGGTCTCACTGGGCTGACTGTTGCTGAACACTTCCGTGATGCTGAGGGGCAAGATGTGCTCCTTTTCATTGACAATATTTTCCGTTTCACCCAAGTAAGCCTGTTTGTTAATGGGGTCGTGGAAATATCTTTATCATTGCATGTTTTCTGATGTTGTAAATGTTTTGTGGTCTTCTGTTGTTGTCCACCTGCAGGCGAACTCAGAGGTGTCTGCTTTGCTTGGTCGTATCCCATCTGCTGTGGGTTACCAACCAACATTGGCTACAGATCTTGGAGGTCTTCAGGAGCGTATTACAACTACCAAGAAAGGTTCTATCACCTCTGTCCAAGCTATTTATGTGCCGGCAGATGATTTGACAGATCCAGCTCCTGCTACCACCTTTGCTCACTTGGATGCCACCACCGTGTTGTCACGTCAGGTAAGTATACATTTTTGTGAATTTGTACTGGAGAGAATGTTGCTATTGTCATCTTTCAATTAATTTGCTGCCTTTTTTGGCAGATCTCTGAGCTTGGTATCTACCCTGCTGTTGATCCTCTGGATTCCACATCTCGTATGCTCTCCCCTCACATTTTGGGTGATGAGCACTACAACACTGCTCGTGGTGTGCAGAAGGTTCTTCAGAACTACAAGAATCTGCAAGATATTATTGCCATTTTGGGTATGGATGAGCTCAGTGAAGATGACAAGTTGACTGTTGCACGTGCTCGTAAGATTCAAAGGTTCTTGAGCCAGCCTTTCCATGTAGCAGAAGTGTTCACGGGTGCCCCTGGCAAGTATGTGGAGTTGAAGGAGAGTATTACCAGCTTCCAGGTACCTCTTTTTTCTGTTTTCTTCTGAACTCACATGCGTGCCGTAAGGCACAAACACACATTGAACACTTGTACAGAGAAAAATGGATATTGTGTCAATGTTGCAATTTGCATAGTCCTCATTCCCTGACATATATACCTGTCAAATAAATTAGCTGGTGCTCTAGTCATGCACTGATGATTTGAGCATAGAATTTCACAAAGTGTAATCTTTTTCTATCTAGCTTGAGATTATCTTATACTCTGTATGTAATATATGTTCGTGATACGAGTGGCCATGCATAAATGTTTTAGCATGTTGAAACCTGGCATGCTATTGGTGACAGTATACTGTTGTATATATCAACTTTCTTAAATATTCTGTGGTGGTTTCTGGAACTCTTTAGTCCTAATTAAGGATAGCTCAAGTTTATTCATTTTACACCTGTTATGAACCTTCTTTCCCTTCTATTTCTAGTGTCATCAGTAGAGTTGAATCTTGTAGAGCCTTATCATTTTGCTAATTTAACAGTATGTCAAGGTGGATTATTGAGCCACCGCACCCTTTTATTAATCACAATGTTCATTGTATCAATAACACCCAGCAAAAGACTCTGGCTTTAGTCTAACAGAAACTCGTGGATGCCACTAGAATCAGTATCTAAATTTGTTGTGTGGCTTTGATAGCAGTATGTGTAATCTTGATTCAACTTTATATTGTTGCTTTCAACAGGGAGTGTTGGACGGAAAGTACGACGACCTTCCAGAACAGTCATTTTACATGGTTGGAGGTATTGAGGAGGTCATTGCCAAGGCTGAAAAGATTGCCAAGGAATCTGCTGCTTAAATCAAATCCTCCCGTGCCCAACCCCAAACTCTTCCCTGTTCTTTTCCAGTTCCCTTATCTTAATTACTACAAAAACCAAATAATTTAGGCGGTGCTGGCCATGCCGGCAACAGGATGATGTTCATTTTTTGAGACCAAAATGTGCCTGGAGCTTCTATTTTTTCTTAATGTTATCGCAAAAAGTGTGCAATAGGAACAGAACTGAGGCCTGTCCTGGTAAAAAGCCTGCTTTTTTCTTATTTAATAAAAAAAAAAAAAAAGAAGGCGGACGTGTATATTTCCTTTATTTGATGTTTTCAGGGAGTCAGACCTTTATTTTTTTTGGAATAAGCTTGAATTCTTGCACTGTTTACCCTCCATCTGTCAGCGTAGTCTGTAGCTTTCTGAGTTGTCGGCAGAGGCATATTGTATGCAATGCACATTGATGTGCTTAAGAAGGTAGATTCTTAGTTTATTTATATATTCAATCAGGTTTTATGAAATTTTATGAATTTTAATAATTTATTTAGAAATATAAATTTGTAAAATTAACCCCCGAGTAAACAAAAGAAAACGAATAAAATTGTCACTGGTCCAATTAACAAGCAGGCTTTCATCCAACGGCCACGGTCATCCTATCAAAATTTTAACTAATGGCACCCTACTTGTCCTCCGCTTTTACAGGACCAGCTCCTAATATGACACGTGGATGTTTGACAGCCGTACGTTGAATATTACAATCGACGACTTTTCTGAAGCGCCACCTCATCACTTGCCCGACCACGTTTAGCGCCGGCTTTCTCCAGTCCGCGCCGCCTAACAGTTGCTGATTCTCGCTTCATATACTCTAAACATGGCTCTCGCTCTCTCTACACCCCATGTGCACGTTAGCCAATCCCTCCCTCCCATGTCTATCTTACGCCGCCTCCCACTAATCCATCTAAAACCCCAAAAACGCCGCCTCGCCTCCCTCGTCGCCGCCGCCGCCGTTCGCCAAGACACAACTGTCTGGACTCCTGCTCCACTTGCCAATATCTCGCCCGCCGCCGAGTCGCTCTTCCATATATCCGTCGACGTTTCTGACGCCCCCGACCTTGCTTCTTCCCATACGAGCCCCGGTCAGTACCTTCAGCTCCGCGTTGCTGACGTGGTCAAACCGACGTTTCTTGCTATTGCTTCTCCTCCTTCGTTCGCTGCGGCTAGTGGCGCGTTTGAGTTCTTGGTGAAGAGTGTCGCCGGCTCGACGGCGGAGGTTCTGTGTGGATTGAAGAAAGGTGATGTTGTTGAGATAAGTCAAGTTATGGGGGGAGGATTCGATGTCAATCGTATCCAGCCGCCCGATGAGTATCCTACGGTTCTGATTTTCGCAACCGGATCGGGAATCAGGTAAGATCTTATAGTTCAATTTAAATTGTGCTGTTATTAGTACATTTGTTTTCTTTAAGCGCTGTTTAGGGTGGATTTGGAAATGTTTGGGTGCTCCTACAAAAGCACTTGACGGCGCTTCAAGAGGTAACACCTGTAAGTGTTCCTCCAGGAAGAGCTTCTGTGCTTTCAAGGAAACGCTTTTATGGGCAAAGAAACGTTTTTGGATGTTGGCTATTTTTTGCCTGCAGAAGATGGAACTTCTGTTTGGAGATTATAAAAGCATTTAGATTTTTTGTAAGAAGCACTTGATAGGTGCTGTTTTAGAAAGCAGTCTTGATTAGGTTCCGTTTTGGAGATTAGTGCTTTGTCCAAAAGAACTTGTTATGTGCTCCTCTAAAATGGTGAAGAAACTTTTTTGGACATTGGCAATTTCTAGGCTGCTGTAGACGGAATTACTCTTTGGAGATCATAAAAGCATTTATAATGTCTTCTTGAAGAAGTATTTGATAGTTGCTGTTTCAGAAAGCAGTTTTGATAAGAGAAATAATTGAAGTGCTTTTGGAGAAAGCACTTGATATGTGTTTCTTTGAAAAGGGATTTCTGATGCTTTGCACTAAAGTTCATTTTAGTATACCTTTTCAAATAGAGTTAGTAGAGCTTTTATAAGGAGAGTTTTTGCAGAAAATTATGAGTTGTTTGATTGTCACAAATATCTTTTAGTAAAAATTTTGTGATCGTGACGAGTTTTTTAAAGTGATGTAATAAAGAAAATTAATTAAAAGTTTTAAAATAAAACAAGAAAATTTTAGACAATTGAACTTTTGAAAAATCTAAAAAATCTCAAGGTTTTTTTATAATAATAAAATGGTCTTTTCAAATTTTTTGTGTCGTTTGAATGTTATCGGAGTAGAGCTTTTGAAAAATTAGAAAAATTATTTTGAAGCAATCAAACGACACACAAAATTTGAGATACCTTTTTACACTATAAAAAAGCCTGTTTGGCCCGCAGCGAAGCTAAACCAAAGGAGCTGTTGCCAGAATTCTTATGGTAGAATTCTGCCTTAATTCCTGATCTCAACGATTTTCCTTGTAATTCAAGTTTAGGCTGATTCCCTTCTATGTTTAGGTTTCCTTTTCTTTTTGAGTGTAGAGGGCAACTCTATAAATGTTATACATATTATTTTCTTTTGAGTGATAAGAACAAATCATATTTTCTGACACGGGCACTAATCAATTTTATCTCAAAAGCACTTTTTTGCATAAAAGCATTGTGAAAATACGCTTGATATGGTTATTCTTATGGTTTTTCAGATGACTTATTTCTGTTTTCTGCAGTCCAATACGCTCTCTTATAGAGTCAGGATTCAGTGCTAAAGATAGATCTGATGTGAGATTGTATTATGGAGCTAGAAACCTTATGAGAATGGCTTATCAGGTTTGTTTAACATATGTGTGTTAGAACTTTGAATTTTGTCTGTTTTTGCAAAACAAGAAAATTATGTCATTTTGATCAAAGTCAAGTTTTTATTTGTTTATATTATAGGATAGGTTTAAAGATTGGGAATCTTCTGGTGTTAAGATTGTACCTGTGTTATCACAACCAGATGGTGGTTGGTCTGGTGAAACTGGCTATGTACAGGTACGCACTCGTATGTTTTGCTTGCGCACACTTCACATAGGTTACGATTCTTCCTAATCAAGAATTATCTGTTCCTAACACCATGGTTTTGCAGGCTGCTTTTGCTAGGGCCAAGCAGATTAAAAGCCCTAAGGGCACTGGTGCTGTGCTTTGTGGGCAAAAACAGATGGCTGAGGTATGCTGTTGTTATGATTGCGATAGTTTCAGCATTTTAGAAGTTAATTTGTGATGGCACTTATTTCCTGGTGTAATTTTATATCGTGTTATACACAATCGTTTATGTAAACCATTGCGTGGGTGTGGCTAATTCTTTTTGTTGAGTAATTTGTTGCAATGCATAACTTCCTATTGACTTTATGCACTTCTTAAATGGAATAATTTCCCTTTTGTTTGGTGATTGTAAAAGGATTAGATTTCTGCATAAGATCTCAGATCAAATGCCAATCCATGATTAATGGGTAAGGCTATAATGTAGGTGATGGGTATAGTTGACATCCACATAAGACACCAATAGCTGTCTGATCTGAAAAAATGGAATAATTTTTGACAGTGTTTGGGAAAAAGGGAAAAAGATACACTCAAGCCAAAAGAAAAAGATACACTCAAGCCAAAAAATGATTATACATTTTCTGGGTCAGCTACTTGATTTCTTTTTCTCCACTAAGGTCTGTCTAGAACAAGAAATTCTGCTCTATGATATTGCCATATGCTTATATGGTCTCAACCAACATTCTTTCAGGCATTTGTCTTCCTTTTATGGTGATGATATACTCCTCTTTTCGCCACTGTGATTAAGGTGGTATTACATTTTACTAAAGAATTGCATGTGTAATGTTCATATGCTAGCACTAGCAGAAGGCAGCTCTTGAAAGTTTATTTCAGAGATTCTCTGAGATAGGTTGAGATTGCCAGTTCACAATTTAGGCTCCTTTTACTGCACAGAATTAGATCTCACTTTGGTTGGGATAAGATTGGAATGGGAAGGAAAAAAAACTGAAAATTGATCCTACTTTTTGATAGCCTAGTTTTATCTCCCTTGTGCAGTATAAAATTGGATTAACCAACAAACATAGTCTAAGGTAAGCATGCAATCATCAGATTCACCAACGTAGTCTAGGGAATCATACTGTTTTGGCATATCCTTGGAGGGATAAAAGTCGATGCTACATTTTGAATTAACCATGCAACTATATCTTTACAAATGAGTTCAGCCTTCCTACATGTAAGCTTCAGAACTACGAAAAGTAACTTCTGAGCTGTGTATCTATTTGCAGGAAGTAACTTCAATTCTAGTAACAGAAGGGGTCTCGACTGAGCAGATACTGAAGAACTTCTGACAAAATTCTTATGGGTTTCCTGTATTGTTGTATTATTGTTGAGCACAGTTAGTAATGATTCTTTCTTCCCACTGCTGAGGATCAAATTTCTCCCAGCAAATAAAACCAGTTCTGGAAATTTTTATTGTCATTGTATTTGGAGCAAACTAAATTACGGGATTATATGCCAAAGGTGTGGGTTGTCATGCCTTTTTATGTATTAAATGACTCCAAAATATTTTAATCAGGGCGACAGTCGGACCTGTGTAGGCATCTTAATTTACTTCAAAATTCCAGTTCTGTCTCTTTCCGTTTCAGTTGATTGAATGATTTGTCTTTCTTTCTTTTTGATAATGTCATACTTCAAATTTTGTATCCAATGTAAACTGAAATATCATGGCATGGCATTACTCTTTCTGAGCTGTCTAGAAGTTTAAACTAGTAAGTCAACAAATACACAATATCCAATGTAATAGCAAAACGAAAAACTTTAAAGACATTTGAAACATATTTAGACCGCAAATACCAAGTCTCTTGATGAAGTTTCAGCACCAATCACAAATACAATTCCAGATCAAGGTTTTAAAATACCCACCAAACGCAGGTAATGAACCCAAAGCAGAATGAATATATCCACCAACTAGATCAATACTGACTATAAGGTTCCCTAGACATTATGACATTCATGAACATCATTACTGTTCTCAGTTTCATTCCTGTCTGCACGATCGTTTTGGGGCTTCCCATTGGGTTCTGCAGAGTTTTGAACCAAATTATTCTTCTCCCCGTACTTGATTCTTTCCTCGTCTGAATGATGGTGGTGATGGCGGCTGCTTTTGTGCTTTGATTTTTTACCTGAACCTTCATAATTGTCATCAGACAACTTTCCATGAGATCGGCTCCTCTGATCATGTCTGTGGCCATCAGAATCATCAGATTCCGAGTCCTTGCTGTGTGATCTCCGGTGACGTTTGTGGTGCTTTTTATGATTTTTCCTTCTCAATGCACCAGCTTCCTCATCGGTTGAAGTATCTGAGGCAGTAGACTCTGACCGGCGACAGCATTTGTGTTGCCTTGCATGACTTCTTTGGATTGTACCATCATCCTCTTCACTTGAAGACTCCAAACCTCTTGATTCTGATTGTTGATTGCGTTTGTGATGCTTTGCATGACTTCTTTTGACTCCATCAATATCCTCATCACTTGAAGAATCAGAAGTATCAGAACTGGTCCTTGAATCATGACGTCTGTGTCTTCTGTGGTTTCGTCTCTTCTTCCTCCTATCTTCTTCAGGTCCACTCTCATATTCATCACTTCTATCATCAATCGAGCTCAAGGATCGCCTTTTTGGCTTTCTTTTCAATTTCTTCTCCTTCCTCTTTTCATTGTCACCTGAATCAGAGTGGGTGTGCTTCCTGTGCTTCTTGTGGCCTCTTTTCCTTTTCCTTCCACATCCATCACTACTAGCGCTATCACTGCCAGAGTCCGAATCAGACACAGATCTTTGTCTATGCTTAGCAACCTTCAACTTCCTTTCCTTGGCTTCAGCCTCAGCCTTTGCCTTTGCAGCTGCTTCTAGTTTCTGCTCCCATTTCAAAGGGGCTTCTCTCCTTTCTAAAGCTCTCTTCTTTTTCTCCTCAACCAACTGGATGAACTTCTTGCAGTCCATTTATATTTAAAAACCAGTTCAATACCTGCATTTTGGTATAATGATAACCAAATGGACATCTCACAGAAGAGAAAAAACAATGTCAGTTCTTCAATCACCAAATCAAAGCTTCATCACTATACAAGCTTGAGAACAATATTAGCTACTAGCACAAGAATAAACTTGACACAAACATGAAGCTATAGAATGAAAACAGTTTTAAGTGCAAACATATGCAAAAATAATGTCAGCCAGATGGCATTTACAATTTGCATCCTCGTAAAATAAAGCCAAATAGACAGTCATCAACAGCAAGATGATCTTCTAAATCAACTTAGAATAGAGGAAGTAGTCTTCATTTTCATTTCTCATCTTATTACCCTGTCCTCGCTATCCTTCTAATGTACTGAGCATCATTTCTTCAATGTAAATCAAATCTGAAACATTTCACTTCTTAAATCCACTGAGAGTTAAGGCCCTCCCTCTTCCACTCATTTATCCTTTTGCAATTCTCCATTGTAATTTTAAAAATCCATTGATAGAATATAATAAAGGTTCTCTCATGATTAATTTGAATCATATATATCCTAAAGGAAATAAGGAATAAAAGCAAATATCTTGCACAATAAAGCAGAACATATGTTCTTAATGCAAAAAGAAAGGAAGTGCCTACACACAATAATACACTCAGGAATTACAATCATCTAATTTGATCCATGTATATAATGAACTTCTGTTTAGGGAATTAGTTAGCTAATATACCAAGAAACATTAACACATGATAACGGAATATAACCAGGAAAATGAATTTGCCTAAACTTTCTTACCTTATATGCAAAAGTCACACAACAGCCAGACTAAATGCTTCCTCAAAGCTCAAACCACGATTCTCAATCACACCAAACTACACAGATCTATAAACAAGAAACAAAAGCTTCTTTGATCAGCAATTGGAATAGTGTACCTATCTGCACCACATAACAATTATGAAACTGAAGCCCAAGATAAGCTCAATGAGGAGTGAATCTGATAAAGAGCACATTAAGGTTGGCAATTAACTTATAAGCTAAAAGAAAGAATGCATCACGAATCCCTTGAACAAAAAAGGGAAAATTCTTGAATGATATTCTTATTTTACAATAAAAAGCAAAAACAACTGCAACCGAAGTCTTAATAACAAATCACAGCACATAATAAACACAAATGACAAACTAAAGCAAAAATTTTGCAAATAAGCACAAACAAGAAAAAGAACACTCAGGCTTTTCCTCAAAAATCCATGAAGAAATAAGATATTGACAACACGAATCAAACAGTAATAAAACCTAAGAACTAAACCCAGCTAGAATTTTGCATTTGCAGTTATAACACCCTCCAAATAAAATTAAAAAAAAAATCTAACCAAAATATAACAGTTCTAACAAACTAAAGCAACTATTTTTACCCTAAAAAGAACAATTCTTTTTCTTTTTTTTTTTTTTTCCAAAAAAAAGGGGTTCTCTGCACCAACTCACTAATATAACAAACCCTAAGATTACAAATCATACTAAAAGAAATCGAAAACACAAATTTATCCACTGATAAAACCCTAAACAACTTCAATGAACGGCCAAATATTGCACACATTCACACTTATAAAAACAATTAATAGACATCAGAAACAAAAATTCATACCTTAACTGAGAATCTACTACAGAAATCAGAAAGCCTCGGCCAAGACCAAGACAGAGCAAGAAGGAGAAAGAGATCCGAAAATGAGATCCTCCCTTGCTTAAAAATTAAAGGCTCGACTTTTGTACAGTACGGTGCGCGTTCCAGAAGCGGCTCTGGCCTTTTTTATTTTATTTTATTTTATCAAAAAAAATTAAAAAAATTTCAAAAATAACTTTATTTTAACTTTCATTTATATTTACGATAAATAATAAATTTTTTTTTATCTAAATAATTTATTTTAACGATTTTAATCTCTTTTCACCGTTGTCTTCTATATTTTATTAAATAAATAAATTAATTAATTAATATAAATAAAAATTATTAAATAAAAATTTATAAATTATATTTAACATAATTTATATAAATATATATAATTATATTTATATATAATATTAAAATAAAAAATACAGTATCTTGAGTTAGTCAACTTGAGACAAAAATAATACCCTAAGTTGGTCAACTCAAGATTTTAATAATTAATATTTTTTATTATTTTTTGATCAAATTTTTAAATAAATCACAATAATAACAAAATTCATAAATAAAATATTATATTTATAACTTAAATTAAATTTGATAATATTATTAAATAATTTTATAATAA
>CP135534.1:8084491-8108617 GCA_032402905.1 Khaya senegalensis | reverse complement strand
AAAAAAAAAAATTAGTAATTCAACTTATTAATTATAAATTGTTGAGTAATAACATCTGGATCCCTAGATTCTTATGAATTCTCAAGTAAAATCATAGTTTGTGTACAAATATTAAATAGGTCAGATTATGATATGGAAAGACGGGTCGGTCCAAAGGTCAAACCCACAGCTCAAATAGCGTAGTTGTAGCGGTCTTACACGTTTTATTGGCGGGCCCGGGGCCACGTAAACTAATTTTCGTAGACAATTTCCACAAAATCCAATTAACCGAAAAAAAAAAAAATTCCACCAGTCTCTTCTCCTTCCTCGACTTCGCGGATCGATCGATCAACCAATCAGTTAATCAATTTTTATTCTGATTCGTCATAATTCACCGCTTCAATCATGGCGGCGTTACCGTCAACGTCGTCGGCGGCCGCCACAACCAACATCATGCTAGCAATCTACGAGAAGAAAACGACGTCGCTCGAACTCTACCGTCCGTTGCGCAACTACATCTGTCTCGTGTACTCCGAACGCGAAGCCGTCAATCTCGAAGACGATCTCCAAACAGTTAAACAACTACGGTCTGACGTGGAGCGCGTGCCTGATCCTAGCCCCACCGCGCGTCGTGAGCTGTTGCAGAATTACTTTAAAGCTCTTTGCTTGATCGAGACACGGTTTCCTATCTCTCCCGATCGAGACCACATCAATACGGTGACTTTTTTGTGGTACGATGCTTTTAAGCAGAAGCAGAAGGCGAGTCAGCAGAACGTACATTTAGAGAAGGCGGCAGTGTTGTTTAATTTAGGTGCTGTTAATAGTCAAATAGGGTTGTCGTTTGATCGGACGACAGTGGAGGGGCGACGGCAGGCGTCGCACTCGTTTATTGCCGCGGCCGGGGCGTTTGCGTATTTGAGGGACAATGCGGCGACGAAGGCGAGTGTGGGGAGCTCGACGACGGTGGATGTTGGCGTGGAGTGTGTTGGGATGTTGGAGCGGCTGATGCTGGCGCAGGCGCAGGAGTGTGTTTTCGAGAATACTATTGCTAAAGGAAGTACGCCTGGCGTTTGTGCTAAAATATCTAGACAAGTGAGTGTTTGTGATGAAATGTGATTAATGTTATGTGCGTGTTTTAGTTATTGGATTCTTTGACTTGTATATGGTTTGTGAAACTTTTTGTTGAACTGAGATTAAAAATGTGCAAGTGAGGTAACTTATAGGTATTAGAAAACGAAATCTGATTGAAGTTAGTATACTTAGTGATATAAGAAGCTAAGATCGTATCAAGGCTACAGGATAAATTGTGGGAATCTCTTGTTTATTTTCTTAATAATTGTAAGGGTGGCAAATTTTGCGAATTTAATTTAGTCAAGCGTAACTAGTAAAAATTTGTCTTTTTTAGGTGGTGTGCGATGTATGTTAATTCGAAAATTGTCCACAATTAGCTGATCGAGTTTACACATGCCCTGAAACTAATTACAAAATCATGGATATTGGAATAATAGCAAATATTTTATGGGATGTGCACATATTGATTTAGTAGCATCTCTAAAGTGTTTATTGGTCAGTCACTTGTTTGACTTGCTTGATGATAGGTTGGACTCTACTACGAGGAAGCTTTAGCAGCATTGAATGTTGCACCTCTGAAGGATCATTTTGACAAGGGCTGGATTTCTCATGTGCAGCTTAAGGCTGCCCTGTTCTATGCTGAAGCTTGCTATAGGTATGGCTTAGAGCTGCATGAGAAAGAGGAGATAGCAGAAGAGATTGCACGGTTGAAGAGTGGGGTTACTGCTTTAACTGAGGCAAGGAAATCTGGAAAGGGTGCTGCAACACAGCTTCTGGATGCAATTACCAAGTTAGAGGCCAATCTTAATCGCAACCTTGAGAGGGCTGTAAAAGAAAATAATAGAGTTTACCTCATGAGGGTACCTTCTCCCAGTTCCTTACCACCTCTTCCAGCATTTTCGATGGTGAAGCCAATGGCAATGAATGAGGTACTGGATGCAAGCAAGGAGAAAATGTTTTCAAGACTTGTTCCAGATAGTAGTGCAAAAGCACTTTCCAGGTACACTGAAATGGTTGATAATGTCATCAGGACACAAGCTGAGAGGTTGCAGCAAGGAAGTGAACTAACCAGAGTGAGGCTCAGGGAAATGGACCTACCAGATTCTATTCTTGCTTTGGAAGGGAATGTTACTCTCCCTACGGATCTTAAAGAGGATGTGGAAGCAGTGCAGATCAGTGGTGGTCCAGCTGGTTTGGAAGCTGAGTTACAACAACTTAGGGATCTGAGGAGGGTGAATCAGGAATTGCTGATCCAGACTGAGGAACTTTTGCAGAAAGAAGCAGCAGAAGATGCCCAATTCAGAAGTCAATTCGGAACTCGCTGGACTAGGCCACAGTCCAGCACCCTGACAAAGAACTTGCAAGATAGGTTAAATAGATTCGCTGGTAACTTAAAGCAAGCTGCAGAAAGTGATGGCCGAATTGAGCGTTCAGTGAGAGATCATTCTGCACTCATGTCAATTCTTGATCGTCGTCCAGTATGTGTTTTTAACCATTTAATTTAGTTAATATTTGAGTTATTTTTGGTGTTTTTGTTATTTGGTGTCCTTATATTAGAGGTCATGTAGGGTGCATCAATCATTTGCCAATTCTGTATTTTATGCCAATTATTATTGTGCTTTGTTTTAAAATTTGATCAGTGCTAGCAAATGGGATAGCATTTGTGTGCTAGTAAGAATCTTAAAAGCTATTATTCTCTCTCTATCTCCGTACTTCTGTTTTTCCAATGGGATATTCCTGCAGCATAAAGGTTTACTTTTGTCAGTTGTGACAGTAGTGATGTGGTTTTTTGATTCAGTTGATTTAACATATACTCATTTAAACATCGGCTGTTTTATCATCTACTTTCAAGTTAACCTGTTCATTGAGACATTTTCTTTAGGTTTATAATTTAAGCCATTGCTTTTCCTGCCTGTGGAAGTAATGCATGTCTTTTGCTCTTATCAGATAGAATCTGCTCTTCCAACTCTGGCTAGGCCAATAATGTCTTTGGACGCCTCTGAGGATGCTATTGTGGGGGCTCTGAAGCAAAGCTTGGTAACTTCTCTTTCCATCCTGTACTTTGTGCAATTTTGGTGAATTTGTTATGACCTCATGAATTTGTTAGGACTTGTGAATAATTATATTATGTTTATTGCTTTCCCCCTCCATCTCTCACATCTCAAAAGAAAAATAAAAAGAGAGAGAGAGAGAGAGAGAGAGAGAGAGAGAGAATAAGAGAGAAGAAAAATAAGGAAAAAAATAGGGGTTAATTACAGGCGACATTCATTTTGATTCTGGAGGACATTTTTCTTATTCCACTACCACTGACTAATATATATGTGGGTGTGTGTGTGTATCTGATTGTCCCATTAGTGAACAATATGAAGCTTTTGGTAAATATAAAAGCAATATGTATGTATTTATTTATTTATGTATGTATTTATCTGATTATCCCATTACTGAACAATATGAAGCTTTTGGTAAATATAAAAACAATATGGTTGTGAATAATATTATGCCAAGTCTTATGCAAGTGACAGCATGAAAAATTATGAAGTTTGGATTTGTGGTGTGAAGAAAACTTATGTTTCTCTTCAATGACTTGTTAGAGTAGTACCAGTGGTATTACATTGCTAGGGAGAATTGGGTGTGCTTTGTAGGATGTTGACAAAAGTTCAACACTTGACTCTCATGGTCTTTTTAGATGTGTCACATGCACCAATATCTGACATTTTTTTTTATAAGTGCGAGTAAGCTTATAAATTATGAGAAAAGATTGTAGTAAATAACATACCGTATAAGTAAAAGTAAAGGAGAAACAAGGTGGGGACTACAATCTCTGCTGCATGAACATCTAGGATGATAACTTTTTGCGACTTTAAGCTAGGTCTGATAACATGTAGAATGGGTTATACGGCCAGTATTTCAGTAGCTAGATGCTAACTTTATAATTGCCTGCTTATCAATGCAGAGACAATTGGAGACTCTTGGTGCTCAAAGGGCGGGTCTGGAGGACATGCTTAAAGAGATGAAAAGAAAGGTTTGCTTAATTGTGTCCTTTCTGCTTTCTATAATTCCTAAACTTGGACATATTCAGGAAGTCTGCATTTATAGATTCTCTAGGAATCGATGTTTCCTTTCCTCAAATTCTGTTAGTGTTGGAATGATAACTGTATTATTTCATGATGACCTCGATAATACTTGCCCCTCTTTCTGAATATGTGCAACTCCCTGGTGGAAATGTTCTCTTGATTATAATATGTTGGTCATCACGACTTCTTGATTCCATAACTTCTTTGCACAATATATCTTTTTGATGGGGTTCGCATATTGTACAATTTGTATCAGTAAATTTTTACATCGTGCCATGCCTTTTACCAAGAATTATTGTCAAATTTTGGTTGCTGTAACCCTGTTGCAAATTGTTTCTTTTTTACATTTCAGAGGCTGGCTTTATTTTTTATCTTTTATGTTTTGTTTAATTTATCATTATGGATGGCTGAATATATCATGAACAATGATTGACGATTTTACTCAATGCTCCTTTGTTTGCATTTAGTGTACGCTTCACTTGGTTTATGTTATTTTTATTTCTGGCTTCAGGATGACATACTACCAAAGTTGATGACCTCCACTGGATCATACGAGGATCTCTTCAGGAAGGAAATATCAAAATATGATCCCATTTGTGAAGATATTGCCCAAAATATTGAGGCACAAGAACAATTGTTGATGCAAATACAGGTCTGTTTCTCTCTTCTACCATGGTTTCTTAAATTGCTTTGCCTGGTTTTAAATATTTTGAAACTTCTATATTTGCTTTATATTTTTCTTAGTTTTGTACTTCAGGTTTTCATGGTGATTAATGCCTGTTGCTTTAAAAGAATGCTGATGATTGATGGAAAATGTTCTTTAAGAAATGCAGATATTTTATCTGGCTATACACACACACACACACACACACACCTTGGAAAAGGTGATATATAGACATTGTTACCGGCATATACCAGCTTCTCTGGCATAACTTTTGTGTATAAATATGTATGACCTTAGTCTAACATTTGCTTCATCATTTGTATCTCTAGAATTAAATCATCCTTGATCAACTAACTGCTCAGTGTGATGTTCTGTTTTTATCTTCTAATATTGAATTTCCATTTCATGCTGGTGGTTTGAAGTCGTGCTAATTTCTGGAATCAGTGCATGTGAATATGTGCTTTCTGTTTTATCTTTTACAGGCTCAAAATGAAGAGTTTGCTGCCGTCTTTAACCTTGAAGATTATAAAGGTAGGTTCCATTTGCTTCAGGTTTAACACTGTTTCAACATATACTTCGAAGGAAATATTTTTGGTGCATTGTGGTTAAGATGACATTCGAAAATATAATACCATTATGCCACCATTTCTTTAATGTTTTGGTTTCAATGATCATGTTTGGATGGTCTATAGATTTTGGTCTTTAATTTTCTTTTCTTTTGATTTTATTCATTTCTGTTTCTTTCTGTCTCAGCATCTCGGGAGAAGTGTTATAAGCAAATTCAAGCTGCCATAGCAAAGTATCGAGAAATCAAGGAGAACATCAATGAGGGATTGAAGTTTTATGTCACCCTCCAGGTAAGAAATATCTCATTTGTTGCAACTTCTATTTATGAAAATAAGAGGTTATTATGTGAACCAACGAAAATTTGGTGGATGTTTAAAATATCTCTCTGCTAAACAGGATGCAGTCACAAATATCAAGCAACAGTGCAGTGATTTTGTAATGACCAGAAACATTCAGTGCCGAGAGATGATTGAAGACGTCCAGAGACAGATGGCTGGTCTCAGTTTCCAGGATCGCAAGATCTCTGGTTCATATGATGGCAACTACCCTACAGTTGGACAGCCCCATCAAACTCAGAGAACCAGTGCACCGCTGCAGCCAGATCCCCAAAATTCCCCTCTCTCTCATCTTCAAACTCCTTACTACAGACCTCCTGAACAACCAGTGATGCCCGGGTATGGTCACCCTCCTCCCTCCTATGGCAATCCTCAGCCATCACATCCTTACTATTCCACTGCTTCACCTGCTGCTCCGTACCCACCTCCACAGGTCCAACAACAGCCACCACCTAGCCACGAATATGGCCAACCTGCCTACCCAGGGTGGCGAGGTCCTTACTACAATGCCCATGGACAACAATCTGGATCTCTTCCTCGGCCTCCTTATACTATTCCAGCTCCATATACTTACCCTAACCAAGGTGGCTACTATAAGCAATAACCGGGTAGCATCTATTTCGCTTGGCTATATAATGTTTGTCTGTGATAAGTACTTGGTTCCAATACTAGTGGACTGATTTGATTCAGCTAGATCTTGCCTGTGATTATATTTGTCTGTTGAGTTTCACATTGCTTTGCTTTTGATTTGCATAGTCATCTAAGTTCTATATAGGGGGATCGTGCTATCTTACATTCAGTTGTATTGTTCGTTCCGTAGTTCTCGTTGTAATTTTAAAATTGTTATATCATTTTTGAAGTTTTCTAAATGTACTATGTCAGTAGGGAATTGTTATGGAAGTGCTACAGAATTGTGCAACACGCTGCCCCGTAATTGAGATTTTAGGGACGAAACTCGGCTAGAAATAAACGGTAAAGATACCATGAGTACATGTTGCTTGAAATTCATTGTTGCTAGAACATGTTGAATATGGAGAAAGGCTGGTCTCCATGAAAGATGGAGTTTAAAGCCTGAAAACTTGTGAAATCATTCATCTATGCGTTTGAGGAAGATGAATTGATCAAACATGGGAACGTAGTTAGAATCCGAGAAGACCCAGATTCGACGAGTCTTTGTGAGTAAAGGTCGAAGAATTGATCAAAGAACTCACTTCCAAAATGTACTTTGACGATCCCCTCCAAGCCAGCTCTTACCCCCAATGCAAACATCTCAATGCTTTGCCTGGTTAAATCAGCCGTTGGGCGTAAGAATTGTTCCATTCTTTCAATCTTAAAGCACCCATTTATCTGTATGGAGGAATCCCATTGTGCTGGAGATGCGAAATAGAGAGGGAGGTTGAGGGAGTCAACTTCAGCTTCGTCCAGCAATCCCTATGCAGATTTGAGGCATAAAAGTATTCGCAAAGCTTAAGCAATCACCTATTGGGCTTAAGAATGATATCAGGGATACAAATAACTATACAAATTGATGCAACTTAAAAGTATGGGATGGTGAAATATAATAGTCAAGCTTTATTGTTAAGTTTCTACTCAGTAACGTTATAATGATATAACATTAATAGAAAATTAGGGCTTTATTTAATACACATAATATTTATGTGTTTTTATTTGTAAAATATGAAATATCAGTGACTTCTAAGTTGATTCACCTTTCATTAACTTCAAGGCGAGAAAAGAAATGGAGAATTCTTAATTCTTAACTCTTTTAGCCAGGTCCATTAGGGTAGAACCCAGAAGTTCAGTGGCTGCAACCATCGAGCGTTTTGCAGGATCTGCTCGATTGGGTACGCAAGGAACAAGAAGAGCCATGAAACCTCCATTGCTCTAGCTTTCAGAAATCTCTCCGTGTCATTTCCATACTGACGTGAATAAGCTTGCCCAACCTCCTTGCTTCCGCCATGAATAATCCTCCCTTTTTTCCATGCAGCTGAGCTTTTGTCTGCAACTTCATCTGGAACTTTTGAGAGCCAGTGAAGTACATGAGAAGAATTCACAAAGTGCAATGAGTTCTTGGGAAACAACCGACCGTAAAATGTTCCGGGAACTCCGGCAGCGGATTAGTTTCTGTCAGGAGGGAGAGATTTGAAAAGAGTGTTGAAATCGTTCAATGCGTGATCACTCAAGAAGACTCGAAATTCTATGTTTTTTGGGTTCTGGCCATGGAATTGGAAACTGGTTTCCGCAGCTTGTATGATATTTTGGACATTGAGAAATGTACTGGGTCCAACTGAACATCCCAAATCTGCAACATTGAATTGAATTTGAAGATGAACATAGTTTCTTTATCTCAAGTTTCGTGCTGATTTCTTCGTATAGCATTGTCTTGGCTATGTCTAGTCCCCTTTGCTACAACACAGAAATTTACACAAAGCAAGTTCATGCGTATGCATGAAAACGGTTTCATTCTTCAAGATAACTAACAACTTAACTCTTTCATCATCTGAAAACTTGTTTAACCATGCAAAAGGACTTTTAAAAAGCACTTTTCTTCCCAGAGCTGGAGAGTATATACCTGATAGAAGCAGGGATTTCTGGCATAGCTATACTGGCCATCTCCACCATTCATGGGATAAGATTTGGCCGAAGCTTCATCTCCGTTTCTCTCCGTAGTTTCCATATTTCATTATCTCCTTCAACCTTCGAACAACAACAGCATATATCAGATCAAAGACAAGTTTCTGTTCTTGAACTGCAGACAACAAATGTCCGTTTCCTGTAGTGATCTGTCACGATATAGATACCCAAGTCTGATGGTTACCTTGCCTGCTTTATATCAATTATATACCTGCAACTCAAGCTAGTTTACACGCTGCTTAATTCAGGCCACACTTCTGCCATTTGAGATTGGCCATGGTCTAGCTTCTAGAAAAGAATTAGGGCCATCTCTAAAAGGAATATATAGTCAAATTTTAGCTTATTTACTATATTTTTATTTATTAACTAATAATTAAGTGCTTATTTCTTTGGATAAAAAGTTTAGATGATTATTTAGTTGCTAGATTGATAATTCAATTTAATAATCATAATTTACATTTAATGCAATAGCCTTAAGAATATTAAGAATATATTCAAGTTCATGTGTTGCGGCTTTTAATTTTTAATTATTATAAAATAAAATTATTAGATATGAAATATAATATATACAACAAATAAAATAAATAATTAAAATATAAATAAATATTAATTATTAAATAAAATTAGCATGTAATAAGTATTTTAATTTGTTAAACCGAAAATTAAACAAAACAAGTACAATATAGATAAATCAAACTATGCATTTGAGGTTATTCTGAATTTTTTAAAATTTTTAAAAATTTTAGACAAATTATTGAATGTAATATTTATTAAACTTAATATTAATTAATTTTAAATTAAAATTTGAGAATCTCGCCAATCTCCTATATTTTTCCGTTCTCAGGAGCACCTCTCTATGCATTAACAACTAATGATAATTATAATTATTCGCCAATGCCTTTGAGAAAGGCAAGCAAAAACAATTTTGAAACCAAGTTAGGATCTGAGAAGATTCAAGATTCTGCAAGATTATCACTTGTGTAACAATCGAAGAGCTTGTCAATTATTTCACTACCATTCGAAACAAGCTCTTAAAACACAAGGCACACTTTCTCGACACTTTCTGTCATGATAACAGCCATGGGGCGTAAGCATTGCTCCATTCTCTCAATCTTAGAGCAGCCATTTCTCTGTATCCAAAGATTCTAACACTGCTGAAGATAGAAAGTAGAAGGGCAGGTTGAAGGATTCTATTCTAGCTCCGTCTGGCAATCACTGTTTACCTTTGAGGGATAAGTAAATGTAATGCCAAGCTTGTNCCGTCTGGCAATCACTGTTTACCTTTGAGGGATAAGTAAATGTAATGCCAAGCTTGTGCAAGGCAACCACAATTTTGAGACCTTGCAAATAGGGACAAAGTTATGGTAAGGTTTGGACAACTGGTTAAAAGTTGATTGCATATGAAGTTATATTTTTAATTTGATCCTCAAAAAAATATATATATATATATATATATTTTACATTTTAGCACCCACAAACCCTTTTTCTTAGATTTTAACCTTTTCAATTTTTTTTTTCACTTGAATAATTAAAATTACAAATCAAGGCATCTGTCTCCCCAGGTAAGCCTCTTTCTATCATCAAATTACCAACCATTGCGACTACTTTCTGATATTATTTTTTGTAATGTTGTCATCATCAGCGTCTGATATGAATCATCAAATCATATGATCGATAATTGGGCACAGCTTCTTCTTATTGCTATGGGTATCAATGGCGTTATCCAAAAATGAATTCTCAGAAGGAGGATACGATTGCTGATCATGGAATGGAATAACATGTGATATGGCGACTGGTCATGTGATTGGCCTCGACCCAGAGGTGACCATATATATGAGAACTCAAGTCGTTTTAGTCATTATTATCTTAGAATTATACAACATTGCATACAAACTGTCACTTGTCAGAATGCCCATAACATCCGTTATTTTTTTTCCCCTATCTTCTGTTAGTTCAAACAATTATAATTGTTAGCTATTACTAGTTTTTACAGATGTGGTGTATAAATTCGACCTGGCTCAATTCTTTAAATCTGTAAAAATTTTATTTTTGCAGGCGAACCCCGATTCAGACTGGCATGTTTGACATCTTTAATATTTTTGAAATCAAGTTATCTAGTCTCCCACCATAAGCCATCCAGTCTCCCACCATAAGGCTCTTTCTCATAAAATTACTGACCATTACGACTAGCTGGACACAGTTTCTTCTATATGTGACATGATAACATGCACATATTTGCTTTTTAATTGGTTTGTCCATTAATGTCAGAGAGAAATAATAGAAAAACTGAATTGTGGGAGTGGAAAATTTAAGTATTCAAACGTTTACTTGCTTTAAACGGCGTAATCAGGACTTGGTGGTCTAAATTTACCACGAATAATCAGTTAAAATTCCACCCTTGACTGAAATGATACCGATCAACACTCCACTTCTCTTCTATATATAACCATATCGATCTCTGTTTTGATTTCATGACCAAAAAGAAAACAATATGGGTTGTGTAACTTGGTCCTGTCAAATTTTTTGCCTTCAGTTATTGCTCTTGTATTCTCGGAGTTATGCAAAACTGTGCTCCCATGACCAGAGTTCTGCATTGCTCCAATTTAAGCAACAATTTTCCTCCGAAAACAGTTCTTCGTTTTGTGCTTCTTATTCCTACGGAAATCCGCAATGTTATCCAAAGGTGAGTTATTGGATGAAGGATACTGATTGCTGCTCGTGGGATGGAGTAACATGTGATATGGCGACGGGTCATGTGATTGGCCTCGACCTCAGTTGTAGCTGCCTCTACGGAAACATCCCTTCCAACAGCAGTCTTTTCTTCCTTCCTCACCTGCAAAAGCTCAACCTTGCTGACAATGATTTCAATCATTCCAACATTTCTCCTGGTTTTGGAAAATTTCCTAGTTTGAGACATCTAACCCTCTCTTCCTCCAATTTTAATGGTCAACTTCCATCTGAAATTTCCCACTTGTCTAAATTGGAATCACTTGATCTCTCTTGGAATTATGAAGTGAGACTTCAAGAACCTGTTTGGAAGAAGTTAGTTCAAAATTTGACAAAATTGAAGGAACTATCTCTAGATGCGGTGGACATGTCTAACATAGGACCCAGGTCCTTTATGAATCTATCTTCTTCTTTAACGTCTCTGAGTCTGGTAGACAGTGGAGTACGAGGGAATTTCCCAGAAAGCACCTTCTGCCTGCCGAACCTACAGTCGCTTTTTGTAACATGTAACCACAAATTGTCAGCTGTTTTTCCAAAGGCTAACTGGAGCAGTGGCCTCAGTTTGTTGGAACTCTCTTTCTGCAATTTCACTGGATCAATTCCAACATCGTTTGGTAACCTTACACAACTTACTTTTTTGATGCTCGCTGGTAACAATTTTATTGGTCACATCCCCTCATCGCTTTCAAATCTGGTGCACCTCATTTATTTTGATCTATCAAACAACCTATTCAGTGGTGAAATACCAGATATTTTTGTCAACCTAACTACACTTTTTTATTTAGACTTTTCGGGCAATCAACTAACTGGTGCAATTCCTTCTTCTGTGGGAGGGCCTCGAAATTTAGCCACTATTACATTAGGTTCTAACTTTCTCAATGGAATTATTCCTTCTACTCTGTTTGCTCTACCATCACTTGAGAATATTGACCTCAGTGATAACAACCTAACTGGCTCAATTCCAGGTTCAATCTCTGAACTTGTGAATCTGACTGACCTCACGCTTTCTTCAAATAATTTAAGTAGCAATCTTGTACTTATTGACCTTAGTTCCAACTTGCTTCAAGGTTCACTTATGGTTCCACCCCCTTCAATATTGTTCTTTTCAGTTTCAAATAATGAATTGACTGGAAAGATTCCTGCATCGTTTGGCAATTTGAGCTCTCTTTTATGTCTTGACTTGTCTAATAACAGGTTCAGTGGAACGATTCCAGAAAATATTGGAAGCTCTAAAGACCTATTAGTCCTGGATCTGCGAATGAACAACTTCAACGGCAACCTCCCTCAAACTTTTGGAAAGGGCAACACTTTGATTACTCTCAATCTTAATGGCAATAAATTAAAGGGGCCATTACCACCATCGTTGGTTAATTGTAGCAGTTTGGAAGTTTTGGATGTTGGAAATAACAGAATTAAAGGTACCTTTCCAGACTGGTTAGCAGATCTTCCAGATTTACAAGTGCTTATCTTGAGGTCTAATAGATTCCATGGTCCCATTGGCAATTCCAATACAAGATTTCCGCTTGCAAAGTTGCGAATACTTGATCTCTCTCGCAATAAATTCTCTGGTGGCTTACCAGCAAGATATTTTCAAGATCTTAAAGGTATGATGCACGCGGATAACAATGGAGCCAAAGTGAAATATATGGAGCGAGGTGATTTTGGCGCTGAATATTATTCTGCGTTTTTGACTGTGAAAGGAAACGATATGGTCATGGAGAGAATTCTAACCATTTTCACAACCATTGATTTGTCCAGCAACCGGTTTCAAGGACATATCCCAGAAGTGGTAGGAAATCTTAGTTCTCTCAAATGTCTCAACTTTTCTCACAACAACCTCACAGGCGGCATTCCATCATCATTAGCAAATCTGACTGCTCTTGAATCATTAGACCTCTCTTCAAACAACCTTGTTTGGGAGATTCCCGCGCAATTGACAAATCTGACATTTCTTTCAGTGTTGAATCTTTCTTACAACAAACTTAAGGGACCTATACCTCGAGGACCCCAATTTAATACATTCTCAAACAGTTCATATATTGGGAACTCGGGGTTGTGTGGATTCCCATTGTCACAGAAATGTAGCAACGGCGAGGCGCCCGAATCAGCGCCAACAATGTTCTTCGCAGAAGACGATGGATCGAGCTGGTTTGATTGGAAAATTGTTATGATGGGATATGCATGCGGATTGGTGATTGGCTTGTCCATGGGATATTTGGTATTCGCAACAGGAAGACCCTGGTGGTTTGTAAAGATGGTTGAACGAATGCAATACAAGAGAGTGCGAAGGCCGAGAAGAGGAAGAAGAAATTAGTTAGTGCATGTAGGCAGGTGGTTTCTCCAGTTTATTGGGTTAGTCGTTAAGGTTCTATTCTGAGTGTCTGAAGAATGATTAGTTTGTATTTGTAATTTGTAAGAAATAATGCAATTTGCATATTGTAATTTTGGTTTCATTTAGAAGCTTTCTTTTAGCTTGAAGATAGTAACATTTTTTTCAATTAAAAAAATGGATAAGATGGATCATGATAGAAATGAATTGCCCCATTTTTTAAAGCAGAGAAGAAATAAGCCTTGTTCTTCGATCCATTCAAGTAAAACAGAATCAAAATTAACCCCAATTCTTAGCCCGAACAGGCCAAGCTCCTGTTTCTGTGGAAATTTTTTCTCAACATAGCTATGACTTTCAAAATTGATTAAGACGTACATTTGAAATTGTGATGCTTCTATATTTTGAAGACAAAGCTGAAAAAGTCTTTGATAACTTCAGCATTTAGTCAAATTCACTTTTTTTTTCATCAATATTTATATTAAATATTTTCATTTCACAACACCTTAATAGCAAATGAAGCCTGCAACAATGATGATAAGAAAAACATGTGACTCAGGATGATAATCACGTAGCCTAGCAGGAGATTTGCAGATGGTTAAAGCTCAAACGAATTTTGCAAGTAATCAATCATATGCTAGTTCGATAGAATGTACAATTCTCTGTTTTGATGGGTAAACATTTGACCTTAAATTGGAGTAAAACTCAACATTCTTCTGTGTTTTTCTTTTCTTACTCATTCCCCTAATCTATTTACACACATTACAACACAAATTTATAAGAAGATAAAAAAAAAAAAAAAAAAAAAAAAAAACCATTAGAAACACAACTCACAAAAGTATATATTCTACTTGAAACGGATGTTCATGGTTTATGTTGGGCATAGATCGATAAACGAAGAACTTTTTGAGGAGGCAGGGGGTTTCCATTTACAAGCACTTGCTCCAAGAAATCAAGCGAATTAACTTGAACTGGTAACACTGGTTAGATTCACAAGAATGAAAACTAAAATTTTAGGAATCTGGTCATCATCGTTATCATCACTATTGTATACTTATAAAAGAAAAGAGCAAACTATGTGAAAACAAATAAAAAAATTATACAGTATATAAGAGATCATACCTTTTCTTTCCAGGAAAAATCAACAAGACAGTAACAAGGTTCTAGTAGTGTTAGCTGATCTCCTTCTTTAATCTGCAACCAGAGGGTTCACTTAATTCTAACATACCACTAAGACGAATATCCGGTACAAAATGGCATGGCGTACTCTCAATATATGGCAGTGGTCACAACCTTTTCGTGTGTTTTATATCAATTATATATTCTACAAATGAAACATGATTTCATTGTCTTATAAATTTGATATTTACATGATTTCATAAGAAATGGCAACTCAAGTGGTGATATTTGAAGACAATGGGGGAGACAATTTGGTGAAGGTCAAGATTTGAGAGCAAATTTTGCACTAGTTCTAACAATAAAGGTCCATTTACTGACTTTATTGGATTTTTGAAGGATTCACAATCATGAAATAAGAAATTGACTCAAATCGTCAATTATATTTCCTAGTTGAGATGTTGTGGTTCCAAATTAAATGGGACGAGTAAAGGAAGAGAAACATGACTTTTCCTCGGTACTTTTGCAAAAGTTCAGGATGAAATGTTATGATTTTCCCACCAAAAAAAAAAGAGTACTGTGAAAAATGAGATTACCAGAAGAGAACCACGCCACATTTTGTAGGACATGTTTTTACATGTTAAAAAAACCAGAAAGAATATAAAAATAGTCAAGGAGCCAACTCTTACAGCATCATCATGCATACCATACACAGATAGAACAAAGCATCTTTGATTTGAATCACAAACCACAAAGTACCTGCATGAGAAAAGAGAGATAAAGAGTTTGGATGTGATCTCCACAGCTAATAACTTCTATGAAATTAAAACAAAAAATAAAAGGTGATTTTACTTTCAAGATAAATGTACAAGCACAAAGATGCTTAAGATATAACATACGAAGCATGTGGGAACAGTGTATACTATTTTCTCTAGGTCATTCCAAGCCCCACTCCAGAAGCACTCTTAAAAACAACTATAAATAAAAACTCCAACATACATACCATCCACCCACCAGTCGATCTCCAGATAAAATCGATTAATGAAGTTCAAGGTATATGCATAGTGTAAGTTTATGACTAATACATTTAGACAGTTCTTTTTTCCTGAGGACATCCACATTTTTTAAATCCAGATTTGGTTCAAATCAATGCCATTTCGTGCAACAAAACACTGATTTGTACCAAATCTGCATTTATATGTGCAATAAACAGGGCAAGAAAAGTTGTCAGGCAGACTACTCACAGGGGAATGCATTCTCATGCTTCACTAAAAATAGCACCATTCCCATTACTGCACAACCGTTTTGTTGAGACCCTCTGACAGCAAATCCACAGTAGCAACTTTATGCGAAGAACCCACTAACCATATAAGATGCATACCAAAGATAAATAAATAAATATATATATATATATATATTAAGTTTTTCCCAATTCATACATAGGAATGGTAATTTTAAGGCTCAAATAAAGTCAACATGAACCACTGATGACAACAGAAGGGTAAAGTGGCATAGCTTACATTTTGCAGTAGCCAAGGACGATGCCATAGATGCAACTCGTTTAACTTTAGCATGTCCCTATAAAATCACATTTTATTAAACCACATCTTGTAAAGAAACAATACATAGGAAAATATATCAAATTTAACCAAAAGTTAATTTAATCATGAATTAGGAGTAGCATCATGTCGTCTAAAGTGAAGGAACAGTAACTCAAAGTGGTCTTAACTTCTCATCGACTGCTTCCTTCAAAAGTTTAAAGTTTAATGAAAATTTATTGAATGCACAAGTCATCTTCACTCTCCATTTTATTAAAAGTAGTCTTCCTTGTAGGAAAAGCATTAAAATAATTCAGCAACTTGTAAAACTAGGTCTGCATAACTACTACAAAAATTAATTACCTTCAACAAGTTCTCTATCTTATTGAGAAGATTAACCATCATCCGGACCTCCTTGATAGCATTTAGACTAGGATCCTTTAAGGCAGCAGCTTCAAATCCGATAAGGGCCCTCTCGTAATTCTCTAAATATTTGTTTGCCTGTGAACAGTAAAAAGAAGATAAATAAATTATAAGACAATATTTGGATCCTAAGCAGCAGGATGAACCTCCACTTACCCAACAACATTCTATAATAAAGATAACATACAAAAAAAAATACAATTCAGTTGTTTAGAATCCTTTTAAATTATTTTTCCTTCGTTATTTTTCTACTTATTTATCTATTTCAAAAATTTCAAGCTCTCGTCATGTAAGACTGATGCCCAAAGCCCCTAATAAGTCATTAAGTTCAACATTTATCATTACGATGAGCAATGCCAGCATTATCTTCATACAGATCACATGGTTTTCCAAGATAGAATCAAGAGCATGACTGAATGTTCTGAACATCCACATACTCTGTTGCATTTAAAGAAAGTAAACCACTTTTTAAAAGTGAAAAAAAAAACCACATTTTAGGATTTGCATTGTTCTTCCGCCATTTAAGAAAATTTTCAAATAGAAAACTGGAGAGGAACAAGCATATGACCAATGGAGAAAAAAATTTTGTGAATAGTGATGGAGAAGCACAAAAGAAGTTTTGGTGAATCAAAGGAAACAAATATTAGCAACTCAGAGGATAAAGTAATAGAAAAAATAAGGTCCTAACGTGAGCAAACCTGATAGTAACAACAACAAAAGCCTGGATCCATTTCATTTTAAAAAAAAAAAATCAAAATTTTTCATAGAGGGGAAGAAAAAAGCAAGGAAAACACAACTTACAGTGGCACAGTTAAAATAAAGGTCTGGATTGGACTTCAATCTCTCATCTTTCTCCTGACGAAGACTATCAATAATCAGAACAAACCCCATTACAAATCCATAATTTGAAGAAATAGAAGGGAAAGTTCTACCATGCAAGCTCACAGCATTTTGGTACGCTTTTAAAGATTGCAGAAGTTTGCTGTGATCCCAAGCTCCAGTCACGAAAAAACTTGTTAGGCATGCATTTCCAAGGTTATCTATCAATAGGAAGATCCATATAATCTTACAGGGAAAAGAAATTATGAAAATAGAAAATCAGAAAGCAAAGTTTCCTATATGTAAGCTGAAAAAACTCCAAAGATTTGTCACAAAACCCAGCATATAAGAATATTTCAATGTGTGTAACATGTGTAATAGACAAAGTCTGAATGCTTTTCTCCATATGTAGCAATAAATTAAGTGGTCAAATCATCAACTAGTACTGTCATATGAAGCTACCCAAGATTGCCAGCAAAACTTCATGCAAATAAATTTTTAAGCCAATAAAAAGTAAAGCATGCATTTGTAAGTGAATGATATTCAGAGATCAAATTATCAGATCACAGTAATTCTGAGGTTGGATTAATATTGAATCATACACCAAGAACTCCCATCCTTGACATCCAATGTGATAGCTTCCTTGGCGTGTTGAATGCTTTCCTCAACAATTTCTACTTGATTCTCAGAACCTACAAAAAGGAAAAAATATGTTTGCAACTCAATAAAAAATTGATATGCAAGTTCAAGATATAACTTAAATCCTTTGATTAAATACAGCACAACTGTGTCCACTACCTCATTTATGATTCTGTATTTATTTATTTTATCTATAGATGAGTGAGAAAGGCACAAAGATGTCAACAAATAAAATTGAAAATAAGTCTTTTGAAACTGTACCCCTAAGCATACAAAAAGTGTAAGCAACTATCTGAATCCAGGGTAAGGAAAATAATTTTCTTGCCTTGAGCCATGCTTCTTTCAAGCATTGATAACTGACAAAGTATCTTCTTGTTCATACCCTATATTGGACCAAAAAGAAATAATCAAATAAATAAGTATAACTGAAACCAGAAAACAAACACTACTAGAGTGAATACAACATCACTTATTGAAATATAAACAACAATTGCAATCTAGTGTCAGATAACCTTGCTTAGTACAAGATTGAAACAATTGTTTGCCGCAGGTAGATCTCCCTTCTTCCAAATGCAGCTACCCAAGCATAACCAAGCATCTGCAAGAGCTGGATTCAACTTCACCTGGGGCATAAAAGCTTTAAAACATGAACTCAAGCCAATCCATTACAACAAATAAAGAACTAGAATTAACAGCCTGTTCTTACTTACAGCTTTAGAGAGATGATCCTCTGCATCTTTCCTGTACTCAGGTACTACATCCAATATCTTTCCTTTTAGATACGCATAAGTTGGACACTGTACAGGTGACCTCCTTTGCTCTGTGACATCTACATGTAGTTACAATTACACGAGCACCCCAAAAAGAAAACAAAATTCCCCACAACTCAATGTGACACACGATATCCTAGAAAATGAAATTTGTAGCAACCGGTTTGAGATATTATTAAGAAACAGAATGGACCACATTGCGAATTCATTCAAGCAAGTAATAGTCAAGCTAAATTGAGTTTATTCCAGTATTTGCCATCGCAGACTTTAATTCAATAGAATGGAAAACAATTCAAAAGAGCCAAAGAATTATTTCCTAAACTTTCAACCGCAACAGACAACATAACATTAGTAGAACTTATCATGGCTAAAAGAAAAGTATAAGAATCAACCAAAAAAAATTACAAAAACCTGATCAAATAACTTGCATTACATAAAGTTCCAACCAACATATTCTAACCGCATTTAGCTAAATTAAAAAGAAAAATACACGCAACTAGAAAGCAATACGCGATAAAAATCCAAAATGGGTAAGAAGAAAAAGTGGACAAAGTACCAGGAGATATGGAATCGAGAAGTTTGAGAGCGAGATCCGATTTGTTTTGCAATTTGGCGACTTTGTCATCGGGGTTTTCAGGAAAAAAAACGTTTCTTTGATTTCATACAAATCATCTGCCGCTTTTGTGGCTCTTGCCCATATATCTTCTTCTCCTATCCCAAGTATTTGGTTACTCATTTCGGTGAACAGTGTAGAACAAAACAACAGGCAAATAAACTCGAAAGAGCACGGACAGCAAACAGAGGAATGAGAATGCTTCAGAGAAGTCTAGTTCATTTAAATTCACGAAATGGCGTCGTTAATGGTCCAACCAAACCATAAAACAAATAATTAGTGAAACGGTGTCGTGTAAGCAAATTTTAACATTTTGTTATTTGGTCTCGGTAATAATTTTGAACACTCTTCCAGCCATTTGACATTTGACAACCCTTCAGAGGAGCTCTAGTAAAATTCCCCATGGATAATGGATTTACACCAAGAACAAAAAATGGATCAATTTGTACAAAATGTGTACATCTTTCTGGTCACTTTCTGTTTCTTCCCCCTTCTAAAGGTAACACAAATTGGTGTAAAATGACACACAATCTTGGATCACAGATGTTCATCACAGCTTTGCTTTTCAGCAGAGGATTATTCATAAAGCAAACTATTCTTCATGCCATTGCTCGTGCATTCCGTTACATAATTTTGCCTTGTTTTCCTACTGTAAATCCTCTTTGCTTTGCCATATTTCAATATATTTCTTCCATTTTTCTTCAATTCCACAACAGTTCAGTTCATTTTTACTTTCTCCATGGAGAAACTTGCTTTCATAATTGTCTTGTTCAGTTCTTTGTGCAAGCTAGTTTCTTCTCTCCAAGTTCCTGCAATCTTCACTTTTGGTGACTCTATTTTTTATGCTGGAAACAACCACTTCAACAAAAACTGTACTGCTCAGGCTGACTTTCCTCCTTATGGTTCAAGCTTTTTCCACCATCCCACTGGGAGATTCACTAATGGCAGAACTGTTGCAGACTTCATTTGTGAGTTTATGTTTCCTTAATTTACTTCTTTTATGGCTGTTTTCAATAAAATTATCAGATGTGGACGTTTTGTTTAGAGTTACTCGACCTTGTTTAGTGTTAAACTCAAATTTTCATTGGCTGATGCATATATAAATTTCATTGACATAATATTCTTTTACTATCGTAAATGGCAGCACAATTTATTGGCATTAAGTTACAGAAGCCATATCTGAAGACACAAATTGCTGTGATGAATGGAAGTAGGAAGGACTACCCAGCAAATGGAATTAACTTTTGCTAGTGCTGGAAGTGGTGTTCTGAGGGAAACAAATAAGGACTGGGTAAGAAAAATTTCCTAGCTAAAATAGAAGTGATGAGTTGGGTAAAAGTTAAGAACATGCTGACATATATGCAATTCTTGTTCTCTGTTTAAATAGTTAGATAATAGGCTTTGGTTTTAATTGACTTGTACATTTGGGATTGTATAATCCCTAATGTACAGTAGCTAAAACAAGAAGGAAAAAAATCAAGGAAAAATAGTCACCTCTTAACTGAAAGTACACAGTTATCGTAATGGGGACAAACTTTTTAAGTATACGTTTGACTAGTTCAAGAGAAGACGGCAAATTCATGCATTTGATCACATGCAAATGCATCCATCGTGACTGTTATACAATACAGCACAAAAGCAATTAAAAGATTGCTGAAAGAGAAAAACAGATCGTAAGCAGCATGAAAAACAGATGTATGATCACTGCTTTTTTGCTTTCATTGTGATGTCACACAGGTAATCATACCAATTCAGGACCAGCTTCGACAATTCCAGGCTCTGGTAAATCAAGACAAAATTGACAAAAATCTTCTCCAGAAGTCTCTCATTTTCTTCGAATCCGGCTCCAATGACATCTACAACTATTTCACGTCATTTGACACTCCAACACTTTCCCCAGATGCGTATGTTCAAGCAATGTTAGCAGAAGTGGCCAACCTTATCGACCAGCTCTACATTCTTGGTGCCCGACGCATCGCCGTGTTCTCACTAGGCCCTGTGGGCTGTGTTCCGGCCAGGGCGCTGCTGCCCGGTGCACCTGTCGATCGATGTTTCGGAAAGATGAATGTGATGGTCAAGAATTACAATAAGGAATTGGAAAGTTTGGTTCAGGAAATTCCTACTAAGTATCCTGGTGCAGTTGCTGTTTATGGAGGAGTTTACGATTTAGTTCAGAGATTTAGAGCAGCTCCTAGACGCTATGGTAATTCTTTACCTCTCTACAACTTAGATAATTGAAACTATTCAGCAGCTTCAGTCAGCGGAGGGTGTTTTTGAACCCAATCCATGCAAAAATAATAGAACCCATCGATTTGAAAATTTTTTTATTGGATTTTATTTTGAAAGAAAACAAAATTTAAAGATTTTTGTTTAATTTTTAATTTAAACTCGATTTAAATAAAAAAAAATAAATCACTTCGTTTATTTTAAAAATTATATTTTATATTTATTATTTTAATTAATAAATTATAATTTATTAAAATTTTATATTTAATAACATATTTTTATTTAAAATTTATAAAATTAAAAAAATAAATTTTATTTTTAATTTAATTTGAACCATTAAACTAAATCTATACCGACTTAGTTCGATTTATTTTTTACCATTTATTTAGTTTGATTTGAATCAAATCAAACTAACAATTTTAAATTTATTTAAAATCTAGCCAAATCAAAAATATTTAACCCTAATTTCAATCAATTTGCTTCATAATTTCTATGACATTTAGGATGTAATTGTGAAAGTTTGAAATGAAACCTTAACTTACATACTATGTCAACAATTAACTTAAATTATTAAGCAAGGACTCAATATTAGAATTTAAAATAAAGACTGATATAAGATCCAGTTAAACCTAAATACTCTCTATTTATCTCTCGACTCTTGCTAGAATTGCACCACAAATGAGTAAATTTATTATGATTGCATGCTGCAGGTTTCACAGATGTTTCTGCTGCTTGTTGTGGTGATGAAAGTGTTCTTGGAGGATACCCAATGTGGGAGAGAAGATTACAAAATTTGTGGAAACCCCAATTCATTTTTGTTCGGAGATTATTTTCACCCATGTGAGCATGTTATCACAAATCTCACATTAAATAAAAATAAAAAATTATTAAAGTTTATAAGAATAAGATACTGCACACTTTAATGAATATATTTTTGAAAAAAAGGTAATGGTTTAATTGGTGATAAATAATATTAAAGTTAAATTCATTCTGACTCTGATATCTTAATTAAGCACTCATGTGTAATAGACGCGTTTACAAAAAATTTATAAATTTTAAAGTAGAATAAGACGAACATGTAAGAAATTTCACTATAAAAAGGATCGAAATACATCAATAATCAAGCCACTCACTCAATTTGAAGACTCTATCCATTGTAACTTCCACTCAAGCTAAAAATTACAGCTTATAATTTTAAAAGAATTAATAAAAAAATTAATAATATACATAGGAGTTGCAATAATATACCATTTCACCTTCAATTCTTGTAGTTTTGCATCGAGTTTAATATTAAATTAAAAAAATATTTAAATAAAATAATTTTATTTTTAATATAATAAAATTATTTAATTAATAAAATAAAAATTATTTATTAGTAATAAATTATAAAATTATAAAAATTTTTATTATATTAATTAAATAATAAAAAATTATTTTTTATTAATAAATAAATTATTTTTATTTTATTAATAAAATAATTTCATTATATTAATTGCTGTGACAGAACTCTTATAATTAATACTTTCTTCTAAATTAACGCAGAAACCTAATCAATTGCCTGCCTAATCCCGCCGGAGGAAGCGGCTGTCACCGAGGAAACCCTTTGTCAACACGTCACCTTCATGGTGACATTTTAATTACCTACCAGAGCAATTTGGTATGATTTGACTTGGCCGTGGATTATGGTGCAAACTCTATTATGTGTTTGCCGGCCTAAATTATTAGTGATTCTCCACACCAATTTCATCCACAGAATAAATTAAATTATAGAATTAATTAGCCCACAAATTAATATTTTTTTATTTTTTTAATATTATAAAAAACTAAATTTTACTTATTAAACCAATTAATATCTGAATTAATATTTTCTTTTAATATCTTTTTTTATTAATTTTTAAATAAATATTAATATGTAATATAATAATAATAATAATGAATATTTCTTATTAAATTTTAATAAAATTTATAAATTTATTTTAAATTTTATGATATAAATTAAAATGACTAAAATATAATTTATACCGTTCATTATTAATTATTTTATGTGTCAATATCTATTTAAATTAATGATACAAAAAATTAGACGAAAATTCTAATTTTTAATACTTATCATAAATTGTATATATAAAGTCAAAGTTAATTTTTTAAAAAAATTATAATCAATTTCTCTCTTTAAAAAAATAATAATCAATTTCTCTCTTTCTTTCAATTTAAACTTACTTAATTGATTGAGAAATCATGATCTCTTCTAGAAATATAGAAATTAACCTACCTATACAAAAAAGTTAGATATTGTATTTACGTTTTCTTTTGACTTTTTCCCTCGTAATAAGATAATGGGAGAATTAAAATGTAATACAAATTTTTGTATAATTTTATGCATCACTCTTACATCATAATTTGTAATTCTATAATAAGAAAATTTTAATATAAGTAGAGATGTTATCAAATATAAATCAAAATATATTTTTATTTATTTTATATCTTTTAATATAAAATTTAAAATATAAAATAAAAATTTAAAATAATTAATACAAAAATTAAAATAAATAATATAAAATATAAAAGATAAAAAATAAAATAATTAATATAAAATTTAAAATAC
>CP135534.1:8035366-8074669 GCA_032402905.1 Khaya senegalensis | reverse complement strand
TTTTTAGATAGATGTAGTAAGTGCAATGAGAATCGGAGATCATAGAAAACCAGTTTATGTTGGACACGTGGCGGAAACCCAGAAAGGGTGAATGAAATTGCACCACGGTCACTGATATTCATCATTGATAACTAGGCAGATTAATTAATTAATATATAATCAAATTAAAAAAAAAAAAAGGATTAAAATTACTCGTGGTTTCATGAATTTTTTATCAAACAGAAAGAGAACGTGACACGTGTGGCTCTTTGTAAATTAAATTAAATTAATATCTCAGTCTACCTCTCAATTCAATGATAATGTTAATAAATTATATGAATTAATTAAAAAATTAATCATCATATATTTATTTTAAAATTAATTAATTAGGATAATAATTGAAAATTTAATAAATATCTAATTTATTTAAAATTAAAGAAATAAAATATTTTTTATTTATATAAAAATAAGCTTAATATTTAAAATTTAAACTTATTATATTATAAGGATATTTAGTATTAATTATTTATATCTATAATATAATTTTTGAGAGTCTATTTGTGATGATTTTGTACAAATAAAATTAGCCCATGTGTCACATAATTGGTCAAATCCAACCAAAAATAAAGCCATGTAATAGCATTAAATTAAAGAGTTGGAAAGGGATGGTTGTACACTTGTAAGTTGACGAATATAAAGTTCGTGGGAAATTAACTAATTAATTATCTAAATTGATAGTTAATTAATTAATCATGAGGGAAAATCAACAAGTGTGCCACTACCTAATGTACTTTTAGTTACAATGTTAGGCAGAGAAATTAAAGTCAATGGATTAGAAGATTTAATGATAATGATTTGTAGGACCTTCAATCATGTAACCAAGGCAGTTGTATCCAAATAAGATAAAATAATTAAAAATGATAATAATAATAATTAAAAATAGGTATAATTTCATTCAGTTTAAATTAAATTTTAAACTAAATTAAAAATTTTAAATTTAATTTGACTCAAATTGAATAAATCTATATCATATCATTATTTATTGATTTGATCCAATTTGAATAGGTTTAATTTTACTTAAACTTAAACTAATAAAAAAAATATATTTTATCGATTTAATTTATTTAATTTAATTTAATTCAATTTAATTTGAATCAAATTTAATCTAAAAATTAAACTAATAACTATCAATTTACTATTTTTTTATCAAAACCGATCTAAATCGTGCAAAACCATCGATTTATATAGACTTGATTTGAATTTACCCACCCCAAATAATAACAATAGTTTGTTCAAAATATTTGAGATAATTTCATCAGCATCTTCCATGATTTGATCCAAGTACAAAGAAGTGTACAAGGTTTGCATAATTTATTCTTTTAAAATTTGTTGTAAGCCTTGGTAAATTTTCTATGTGAATTGGTTTGAATAGACTTAAGAACATGCTTAAAACATACTATAGTTTTCAGTTACTTTGAGAGTATAGCACATTTAGTAATTTCATTCATAACAAATAAAAACCCATGAATGTTGTGACTTATAAACTATCGATATTGTAGGATAGAAATGCTAAATGTCAGATCAATGTAAAGATAAGTAATCTCCATTGCAAAACTAATGTTATCAAATACTTCTACTTTTGTACTTTAGAAGTTAAACAGAAACAAATCAGAACTAAACAAAGCCATAATCAAGTCCCATGAATACTTATCTGCATATTACCCATACACAAATGCTTCGAGGATTTGCCACCTTCGTAGTAGGCTTTCACCTGCTCAATATTACAAGTTATCCAATAGATAAAGCCAATTATGACCATTAATTTATCCACTTCCTACTCAATGAAGGGAATGTGACCACCTGGCAATCTTCTAAAAAGCAACAAGCAAGTTACTTTACTTGACCATTTTGGCTCCATCTTCAAATGGTAAATGTGTACATGACAGTGTCATCAACCAACGTTGGATCTTCGACATGCAAAATCAGTTCATTTTTATTGCACGCAAGAATTCTGTTCTTTTCCGAGATTGTGTACAAGAGATACACAGAGAGAGATTAAATTTTTACAGACATCAGCATTCGTAACTAGGAGTAGCATATGCACATGAAAGTGGAGAAGCTAATCCTACACTTTAGCCCTAGCTAGATGGAAACTAAAACATAAATTACACACAGAAGTCTAGAGTTGAGACGTATAAACATCACACTAACAGGGTATACTCGTCAGTATTTACATGTCCATGTCATCAAATATTTCTCCATCTTCCTCGCACATCAAGTTGTCTGCAGGAAATCCCTCAGCCGCCAAATTACTGACAGAAAAACCAGCAGTGAGACCTAATAGTATTCATGGCATTTTTTGCGCAAGCTGAAATATTTAAGGAGAAAAAGGAGTTACACCCACCTCAGGCAAGAAAAACGGAAACTCACAACGCGCTTTAGCTTTCTGTTGTAGAAGAAGAAATTGAAGGACCATCTGGGTAAAATGACATAAGTCATAAAGCAGGTACATAAAAATTATGTGACATTCACTGATAATCCAGGAACTCACATTGCCCCTTTCTCTGGAAACGGGTCTGCATCAGAATCCGGATTGTAACTGTAAATTTCGCATTCAGATAGTTTCACAACCTGCAATGCTAGGTATCAGAAACCTGTCTCTGAGAACAACTTTCATTCAGTTTCTTGAAGAAACGCTCACCTCATCCAGAGCCTTGTATAATGTTTCTAACAGAGAACTGCCTTCATATGTCTCACTCCATTCCTGCACGTTGTACAAAGGAAGAAACCATAATGAAAGCTCAAAGAGTAATGTTTCATAAAAAAGAAAAGTGTTTACTATGGCATAATATCAGAATAGTTTGATAAGGAAATCAAGCCCCATCATGTCAGTAACAGAACCGCACATGAAGGATAGGTACTGAAAGAGTATTCACTTATCTCCAATTCTTGGAATGACTAACAACTAGCACCAAACATCATTCCATTTTAGATATATCACATGCATCAACCTCTTAATCCTTCCAATTTAATCAAAAAAAAAAAAGGGAGGGTATATCTCTATCTGGAAAAGAGAATAATTCATATTACCAAAATCATATTTATAGCAGTACCTTTGAAGATTCAAACATGTAGGTGTCAAAGATCTGCTTAAAAATGTTCCAGCTTTCCTCTGTGAAGAACTGGTGTGCTTTCACAGCACTAGAAACCAAAAAAATGCAAGTATAGTAAAGTAAGGAAATCACAATATAACCCATGTCAGTTCATTAGCAGAAGGCAAGTCATTATTTTAATATGACTAGAATCAGACGCAAACTAACCACATAAATGGCAAGATTTGGGAAATGGAGAGACTTGAACTCTCAGCTCCTAGAGCAACAGTTTTATAAACTGCCTGTCAAACCTTTTGACAACACTCCCACTGCAATTAAAAGAGGATTATACAGTGGGTTGCCATGTCGCCCAAGAAGCTGACGGTGGCATTACCCATAATCCACCTTTTAAACCCTATGCGACAAAAAATTAAATTTCACACGTTAACATACAGGGATACCTGAAGTCATAGTCTGGATACATGTGATAAAGTGAAAGAACCAGGTAGATCAATGTCTTTCGGCTGGAATGAACATAGAGAGAAACCAGTTAAATAAACATACAGATAATCCACAATTCATAAACCTATGCGACCAGCATGCACCACCTGGATCTGCTCAACAGGAATTCAGCTGGTGAAGAGGAGTCAGTGTCCGATGATTTCCCAAGATAATCAAGAATCTGAAGTGAAAAGGAACAGTCCACAAACAAAATGACAGAAAATGGGAAAATATACATAAGTATTAAAACTCAAAAATATTTAATTAGAAAAAGATATCAAGACTAATTGGAATATAGAATAATAATTATGCAACATTTTGCTTTAAAGATACTTCTGCAATATACTCCATGCACAGTTTCAACTGAAGCAATTAGCAAAAGGACATAATATAAAAGTTCGGGGAAGGAAAAAGAGCTATTATTCTGTTCTCACACACTAATTAATGGTATTAAATTGGTTGACACCATAGATATGCAAGAAACAGAAGGTTTTAAAAAAATGCAATACAAAGATAATATGATATAACTAAAAAAACCAAAAGGGAGGGGAACAAAAAGGTGCAGCAATATAGAAGATAAAGTATGTAACGCGTTTTTAAATACATTTGAATAATCACTCTATAGCTATGGGTGCTTGGCTTACCTCATGCTCCAAGCTAAGAGATAGTCTTTTGTCCGTTCCTGTGTGTTTGCCTAGTAGAAACAAAAAGCTCTAAGTTATCTTCAATAAATCCCAAATATGTTTTCAGTCATCATCAAATCACACTTACAAGAATAAGCTTCAAGGCATCCTTTGATGGTAAGTTCTCCCAGATTCAAATGGCCCAAGAAATCATTTATGCTGGAAAAATGAGATCATAATATAAATTTAACTCAAAATCAAATTGAACAGGGATAAAGCACAAGCTGAATGAAGTGTATCAAAATTACATTTTAACTTGACAATGAACAATTACCGGTCCAGAGGAGTGTATTCTAAAAATTTCATGATAGTCAACTCTGTCAGATACGACAATTTTGATACAAATTGCACCAACTGGACAGGGTCTTTCAGAAAATCCTGCTGGATCCACAAAATCAGCGCTCAAACATAAACCCAAGGCACAAATGTCTACATGTTGCTAATCTCAACATAAACCATGATACAAATCCATAAAGCTTAATGCAATTTTTTAGATTTAAACATGAGTAATCAGCATCGCCTACAAAATATAATAGAAGATTCACACTAAATACAAACAACAAACAAACGAGATTCACAATGCCATTTGGACGCTTTATGCTCGCTTAACACACAATTTAATCATAAATCAATTACATAGAAAACTGCAACATCGACAATTCAATTACAGATTCACGTTTGCCAATCGAGCAATTGCCTAGTAAATTGTAGTCAACAGGTCAAAATTCAAAAAGGGAAATGAAATAGAGAATAAAGGATATAAGACAGAAACAGAAATGAAATCCAGAGATCAATTCGCATACCTTCTAAACGACAAGGGATTCAAGTCGTTTTGCGAGGTTAGTTACGCTGTGAATTGCTTGATTTAAAGCTTTTTTGGTATTATTATTTTGAGTTTGGTATCGAAAGATGTCTGAAGAACCCTAAATTCGAATATTCGAACGATTTGGTGTCTGATAACTGATAGGTATGGTTGGTAGGTGGTTGTTTTCGAATTGTGCTATCCGCACCACGGACACCTTCTATATACACCCTCAAAATCTGAAAAAGAGGTAACAACAGCCAGGTCCCCAAATTTCGAAATAGGTAATGGACATGGCTTGCCCAATCACATCCAATAGGCCCATGACCTCCTCTACGATGATCTGTTTACTTCAGCAATTATTCTGAAAACCAAAAGAAAGAAGAAATTACAACGAAATCATCAGGACAATCTTACTGCATGCCGTTGTAATTTCTTCTTCCTCTTCTCAGCCTTCGCACTCTCTTGGTTTGCACTCGTTCAAACATCCTTAGAAACCACAAGGGTCTTCCTGTTGCGAGTACCACATATCCCATAGACAAGCCAATCACCAATCCAGATGCATATCCCATCATAACAATTTTCTATTCAAACCAGCGCAATCCATCGTCTTGCCCGGGGAATATTGTTGGCGGTGATTCTGGTGCTTGCCATTTCTCTGACAATGGGAGTCCACACAACCCCGAGTTCCCAACATATGAACTGTTTGAGACTGTATTAAATTGGGGTCCTCGAGGTATAGGTCTATGAAGTTTGTTGTCAGAAAGTTTCAACACTGAAAGAGATGTCAGATTAGTCAATTGCACAGGAATCTCCAAAACAAGGTTGTTTGAAGAGAGGTCTAATGATTCAAGAGCTGTCAGATTTGCTAATGATGATGGAATGCCGCTTGTAAGGTGGTTGTGAGAAAAGTTGAAGACATTTGAGCGAATTAAGATTTCGTACCATTTCTGGGATTTGTCCTTGAAACCGGTTGGTGGACAAATCAATGGTTGTGAAAATGGTTAGAATTCTCTCCATGTCTATATCGTTTCCTTTCACTGTCAAAAACACAGTATAATTATTCACCACCAGAATTACCTCGATCGATATATTCCAGTTTGGCACTATCGTTATCCCCATGCATGATAGCTTTAAAATTTTGAAAATATGTTGTTGGTAAATCACTAGAGAATTTATTACAAGAGAGATCAAGTATTCGCAACTTTGCAAACGGAAATCTTGTATTGGAATTGCCAATAGGACCATGGAATCTATTAGACATCAAGAAAAGCACTTGCAATTCTGGAAGATCTGCTAACCAATCTGGAAAGGCTTCGTTAATCCTGTTATTTACAACATCCAAAACTTCCAATGCTACTATTAACCAACGATGGTGATAATGGTTTCTCCCATTTATTGCCATTAAGATGGAGAGTTGTCAAACTATTACCCCTTGCAGAAGTTTGAGGGATGTTGCCGTAGAAGTTGTTCATTCGCAGATCCAAGACCAATAGCGTATTAGAGCTTCCTAAATTTTCTGGAATCATTCCACTGAAGCTGTTATTAGACAAGTAAAGATATACAATAAAGCTTAAATTGCCAAACGATGCGGGAATCTTTCCAGTCAATTGATTATTTGAAACTGAAAAGAGCCACATTGAAGGGGGTAGAACCGTAAGTGATCCTTGAAGTAGGTTGGAACTAAAGTCAAGAAATACGAGATTGCTACTTAAATTATTTGAAGAAAGCGTGAGATCAGTCAAATTCGCAGGTTCAGAGATTGAACTTGGAATTGAGCCAGTTAGGTTGTTATCACTGAGGTCAATATTCTCTAGTGAGTAAATAGAGTAGATGGAATAATTCCATTGAGAAAGGTAGAGCATAATGTAATAGTAACTAAATTTCGAAGCCCTCCCACAGAAGAAGGAATTGCACCAGTTAGTTGATTGCCTGGAAAGTCTAAATAAGAAAGTTGAGTTAGGTTGACAAAAATATCTCGTATTTCGCCACAGAATATGTTCTTGCCAGATCAAAATAAATGAGCTGCCCCAGATTTGAAAGAGATGAGGGGATGTGAACGGTGAAATTGTTATCTGTGAGCATCAAATGAGTAAGTTGTGTAAGGTTACCAAATGATGTTGGAATTTATCCAGTGAAATTGCAGAAAGGGAGATCCAAAACCGTAAGTCTACTGCTCCAGTTAGCTTTTGGAAAAACACCTAACAGTTTGTAGTTACCTACTACAACAAGCGACTGTAGGTTAGGCAGGCAGAAGGTGCTTCCTGGGAAATTCCCTCGCAGTCCACAGTCTGTCAGACTCAGAGATGTTAAAGATGATATAGATTCATGAGGACCCTGGTACTATGTTAGACATGTCTACAGCATCTAGAATTAGTTTCTTCAATTTTGTCAGATTTTGAACTAACTTCTTCCAAACAGGTTCTTGAAGTCTCACTCCCATCATTCCAAGAGAGATCAAGTGATTCCAGTTTAGACAAGTGGGAAATTTAGATGGAAGTTGACTAACTAAAGTCAGGATGAGAGAGGCTTAGATGTGTCAAACCAGGAAATTTTCTAAAACCAGGAGAAACGTTGGAATAATTGAAATCATTGCAAGCAAGTTTGAGCTTTTGCAGGTGAGGAAGGAAGAAAAGACTACCGTTGGAAGGGATGTTTCCGTAAAGCCAGCTACAGCTGAGGTCGAGGCTAATCACATGACCCATCGCAATATCACATGTTACTGCATCCCATGAGCAGCAATCGGTATCCTCTACCCAATAACTCATCCTTGGATAACATTGTTGATTTCGGTAGCAATAAGAAGAAGAAAACGGAGAACTGTTTTCGAAGGAAAAGCGTTGCTTAAATTGGATCAATGCAGAACTCTGGTCACGAGAGCACAGCTTTCCGTTAACTATGTGAATACAAGAGCAATAACTGAAGGCAAAAAATTTGATAGGACTAAGTTAAACAACCCATTAATTATACTTTCTTTTTCATGAAACCAAAAGAAGAGATCGATATGGTTATATACAGGAGAAGTGGAGTCGGGGTAGGGATGGGAAAATTTGGTTTGAATCCAAAATTCAAAATGATCTAAAGTCATCGGATTAGATCAATTTAGATTATAGATTTAGACATAAAGTTCAAAATATTATCATCCATAACAAACTACAATTTTTACAATAAGAACATCAAATCTTAGTCAAAATGATTGGCACCACAAATTAATTTTAAGTGAATCTTGAATTGTTTGTTTTAATAGCATTTATCAAGTAATTATGAAGATATCAAAATAAGAAAGGGCCAATACCTGTTAATAAAAATTTAGAAACAGACAAAACCTATCTAGCACATATCAAATTAACTCATTTTTTGGGTTTGCTCTCAGCCACATGAGTTCTTTATCATGCCTACATTCACTGCCATTAAAATTTAAATGGGATGCCACAAGATTTAGTCTGAAGTTGTAGAATGTTTTTTGATCAGACGATAGTGTGATGGTGGAATGTTACCTCCATTCTCCATATCTATTTAACATGATTACTAGTTTTAACAATTATATCATTTATGCAATAATCTTGTCTAATGTAAGTATCCAACTCCAAGGGTTCCTTCATTTTCTGACCAAATAAGAATGCATCTACCAAAATTTCCAGGATATTGTGCTGCAAGTCTTTCCAAGGGTATTCAATGAATATTACTTAATACAAGAAAATAGAATTTGTTAGAAATTTGATTTTATATTCATAGGATTTGTTATAGTACGGTAGAGTCTAAGACTAAAACAACCAATAAAAATATATCAAATTTTAAAAATTTTTTATATTTATTATATTGAATCGGTTTAGTCAATTTAAATTAAATTTAATGTAAAAATTGATTCAATAATTATGATTTAATTTTTTTAATTCAAAATTAATCTAATAAATTGTCATATCGATTCAAATTGTCAGTTTAGATCGATTTAAATTAGTACAGTTTAAATATGCTTACCTTTAAAGTGGAGTATTTACTAATTAATTATGATACACATTTCGAACACCATGTCTTGATTATGCAGTTTGAAGGACTGTACATTATAATTTAATCAACACCAATTCTTAAAATTGTTAATATCTTTATTTGAGTTCAAGCAACTCTTTAGCAAGATTAGTAACCCTTTAAAATTACACAAGTTTTCATATCAATTTTTAACATTGATTAACAATGTATTAACAATGAAGATTGGATAAGGTAAATATTTAAAATGCATTAACTAGATCATTAATGCTTTATATTTTTAAATTTCATCTCTCTTTTTTTATTTATTTTTATTTTATTCTTGTTTTATTGAAAATCTTTCATGAGATTTTGTCTAAACTAAAGATAATTTATATATCTTTATTTTCTATTCCTTAAATAAATTACAATTAGTAATCAATAAATTACTTAAATTCAAGCATAGGTTACAATAAATGTAATTGGTTGTTACTTTTGGTTAAACACTTAAAATCTTATATAACATCTATTATATTATAAATATGATGTTATATTTTACTTAAATATATTGATATAGATTGTTCAATGACATTAATTTTTCAAAAATATATTGTAATGCATGTTTATCATTAAAAGATAATATTTATTAAAAATTTGTTAAACTTAACTAACAGCTATAATTTTTAAGATAATATGTCAAATTAATATAAATTTGTAAGTTTAAATTGACATAAAATAATACAATTATTAAATAAGTAATACAATACAATATAATTTATTTAGTTTAAGTTTATAATTTTTAATACATAAACATATTGACTAAGTTTATAGTTATTGTAAGGTTTATTAAATTATTAGTTTACGTTTTACAATTGGATACCCTTTTGGTTATTTTACCAAAATGCTTCGTAATTATGTATGTAATAATTATTATCATGGATATTATCGTAAAGTGTAAATTACCAAAAACGCACAAGGCATAATAACTTTGGGGTTTCTAGGATTTTGACTTTTACACATAGATATAGTTTTTTCATTTATATCATATAGGTCCTAAAATGACCCTTTAGTCTTAAGAATATTTTATATTAATTAAATTTTATTATTATAAGAATAATTTATTCATTTTAATATGAGTAAAAGAGTTTCTTTCTTGAAATATTCGTCATTTTTCACTAAAAAAAATGTAATTTGCTTATTTTAATACGAATGAGGGGCTTATTTGATATAAAAACAAATTATATTTATTTACAGAAATAACAAAAAAAAAAGGGGACTCGGATGCTATTATTTTTGTTGTAATAATATCTTTAAGATTTCTTTTTATTTATTTCCACTTGCAAAAAATTGTTATATAAACACGGAGTATGAGAACTGGATTATCCTGGCTGAGGTGGCATTTGACAAAAAACAATAAAAAAAAGAAACGGCGAGGCGTAGTACGCAACCTTCCCCGCCGGAGTAAGACCTACGTTGCCCGCCCGCTCCGCCACCGCAGCTCAACAAATCATAGTACCAGATCCAACACAAGACTAACGTAAGTCCTCAACTATAAAAGCATAAGCACAGAAAACGGCTCCACTGTTTTTAGAAAACAAAATCGATTACTCAGTGCAGAGAATAAGCTGTAACTCTTCCTCCTCCTCCATGTCTCAAAGATTTTTAATTCTGGTTGTGAATCTGCTGCTTGTTTCGTTACTGAGCTTGAAAGCAGCGTCGTTTTCGGTTGGATCGCGTGCGATCCTTCGATCGATTAGTAGTAATGATATTAGCGGACAGGTAGATAACGCCGTTGAATTGAACGTCACTAATTTCAATGCGGTTCTCAGAGATACGCCTGCTACTTTCGCCGTTGTTGAGTTCTTTGCTCATTGGTTAGTTCTCTATCTAATTTTCTAATTAAGAAATTTAAATTATTTTGATGATAATATATTTGTGTTTGATTTAAGAGTAGATGGAACTGTTAGATGGCCGAAATAGTGATTACGAAGTTTCATTAGAAGAAATCTTTCGATAGATGGACTTAATCAATCCATTTGTGAGCTTACTGATGGCATATTTCGTGCGATAATTGGGGGAAAATGAATGAAAAGGTTGCAAAAAAATGGAATAAAGAGTTGCTTGTTTAGCTGGAATTGTTGGGATTTTGTAGTCTTATGTCAACCAATATCATTGTTTGTTTCATGTGGGAACTTAAATTGGTGCTTGATTCGGATGCTTAGGACATTTGGCAGAATTGGATATGTCAGAAGCCAGGATTGTTAAGTGCTTTAGAATTGATTAGCATGCGGTTGCACTGTAAACTGTATCATTAGTTTCTATCTATTGCATAGGATTTAAGTATTAGAGCAATCATTACATTTTTGGAAGTGCTTGTAACTTGTACTGAAAGTTTGATACAGAACAAATATATGTGTAAATTCTAGGACTTGATGGAGCCGTGTTCCTAAGATGGCTTACTCATGCATTCATTTGTTTTATTATTTCAACATTGAGAAACATGTTAATGATTGTGAAGATGCTAATTTTCAAATTGTTTTTGTACATTTCAAATCTTAAAATGTATGGTGTTGCACTAGGATTTCACAAATTGCAAGTCTCATTTTAAGATAATGAAAGTAATCAATCTCTCTCTCTTTCTGTCTAGCGGAAATTGACTGTTGTTGTTTGATTGACTTCATTTTTTGTGCCAATATTATGGTATTACATGACATTCTTTCCTTTCATGCTATTGTTTGTTCTCAGGTGTCCTGCTTGCAGAAATTATAAGGTATTATTTTATTTTGGTTTTTTTTTTTTTGTGTTTAATAAAATCCAATAAATTCTAATATTTGAGTTTCAATTATGCAGCCTCATTATGAAAAGGTTGCAAGGCTTTTCAATGGGCCTACCGCAGTGCATCCTGGTATCATATTGATGACTAGGGTGGACTGTGCACTCAAGGTATTTATGCGACGTCTTCTTAATTTTTGTCTCCAAAGATGCAATACGTTTGAAGTTCTAGGAATTATTTCTTTCCTCACCAACAAATTTGGCTTTTCTTTAAATTACCAGTAATAAATATTACGTTATTATTTGAAGAATTCAAATCTTTCGTTTTATCATAATATTTCCATAGAGATAAACTTTGTTACTTGGTATCCTTGATATGCTTAACCTTTGCCCTTAAATACACAATAAGGGACCCCATAAAATAATTGGTCCTTGAACATGAAACATTGACTGCTCTAGTTATCTGGTAAGATATTATCTTTTCACTGCTAATTTTATGAAGTTAAAAGTTTTACACCCTTGAAGTATTCAAAAGATTTAAGGGCAAATGTATAATCGATCATATATATCAAGTGTAATGAATCAGCTGAACAACTATACCTGATGGCACTTGTCTTGGACTTGGTTTTTCTATAATAGCTTAATCACCTGGCATTTGGTCATAACACTTTTCTGCTAGTTAGCGAGATTAATTTTCATCAATGATGAAGTTGTCCTATGCTAATGAGAAAATATTGGAAGCTTTTGCTCTTTTAAAATTGCCACATAGGCACAGTATTGGAAAGTTTTGGCTAAAAACCTTTTTCCTTTTCTTTTCTCAGTCCTTTATATTTTACTTTCTTAAGCTTGAACTGCTACAGTAACAGACTCAAATGTAGAATAGAGAGTACTTCAAAAGTGTTTGGCAGGCTTTAGTAGTAATCATCAATTTTTCTTGATCTTGCTTGTTTGACAACTTTTATGTAGACTTATCGAATTGAATTAGATTCTAGATTAAGAGATATTGCTGAAATGAAATTGATGTGGAATGAAGGTGCTTTGCATATAAACTTAATTTGTTAAAATTTATAGAAAATTATGGTTATTTATGAACACATTTTGTTGCATGTTTTGAAAGGTAAGAAGGCCTTGTATGTGTGCAGTTATGTGTTGTGTCATGAAGGTGGGCATGTGAGAAACTGACTAACAAATTAAACTCTTTTCTTGCATAACTTCTGAGAGTTTGTGATGCATGTACTTGTAATAAAATGCTTATTGATTTTGCAGAGGGGGTTATGGGGCAATGGTGGGAGCATGTGGATAGTTTTAGTACCTCTATGTATCATGTATGTCAAATGAGGTTCTCACATTGGTCTAATGAAAATCTGCACAGCAATATTCAAATATGTAAACATTGTATATCACTTTTTGCTTAAAATTATTTTGATGGTGGAAGTAAAGGATGGGAATATTTTTGTTACTCCAAAGGATTCTACATTTGTCTCCGTAGCTTCATTTTGTTAACATACTCTAGGTAAAGTTGCTGTGTTTCTCTCTTTTCTCATTTTAATTTGGCACTTGTTTTTTATATAGAAAAATACGGATTGGTGATCAGTCCTTTCTTTTTACTGTTTTTGGCAGCACAGATAAATACCAAACTTTGTGATAAGTTTTCTGTGGGTCATTATCCTATGCTGTTTTGGGGCCCTCCCTCTAAATTTGTCTCAGGTAGTTGGGAACCAAAACAGGAGAAAAGTGAAATACGCGTAATTGATGATGCACGGACAGCTGATCGTTTGCTTAATTGGATCAATAAGCAAATAGGCAGGTATGAGCTATCTCCATCTATCGCTTAATTGTTGTACCATTAATTTCCTAGCTCTTTTTCCTCAAACCAAATATTATCTCAGATCTTATAGATGGGTTCATAATTATAAAGACAACTTCAATAATTTTAGCACTCTCGTCCTAGAACGCCAAAAAAGAATACGCATGTGCTTCTACAGTTTGGGCTTTAGGTCACTGGTCTGCTTGTGCTTTTATGCTAGGAGTTATGGAATGACATAATTAAGGATTCTTCTACCAATACCTAACAATGAAAAGAATATTCAGGGACAACAAATCTATCACGTATTACAGTGTATGTGAGAAGGAACATGCATCCTTATTTCACTTCTACTCCATTAAGGATTGGAATTCAGACCTCAATTAAAATCTTTAGCTGATTGGAAAATTATGGAAGAAAGAAAAACAAAAATGAGGTCTTCATCTATTTGAGGAAATCCAGTAGTCCTTTATTGTGTGCTTGTGAATTTAGGTTAAGAAGTAATACTTTGGCATTTATTTTCATTTTTTATGTATTATGATAACTGTTAGCTTTAAACCTTGCGCTTATTTCTAGTTTGTGTAAAATACAGCTCATATGGCTTGGAGGATGAGAAATTTGAAAATGAGCATCTTCCGTCAAATATATCAGACCCTGGACAGGTTTTTCTGACTCATATCTCCAAGTTTCCTTCATAATTGTTAGAGTCATAGTTTTTGGCTAGTCACTAACTTCTGCAATGCGCGATTTTTGAAGATTGCTCGAGCTGTGTATGATGTCGAGGAGGCAACTGCCATGGCATTCGATATCATTTTTGAACACAAGGTAGACATTTTCTTTTCCTCCAGGTATTTTTGCTTTTTACTTCTGTGTTTATTATCTTTTACAGTTTCCACATATATGATATTCTGCAGATGACCAAATCAGAAACTCGGGCTTCACTAATCAGATTCCTTCAGCTTTTAGTGGCTCATCATCCTTCTAGGAGGTAAAGATCACCTTTCAGTATGTAACTTAGTCAGATAAATGGGATTCTGCTGCTTTTTTTTTTTTTTTTCTTGGTTTTTCTTCTTTCATTGTTTTACTTTAGATGTCTGGATTAGGTGTCGGAAGGGAAGTGCAGAAATACTGGTGAACTTTGATGATTTGTCTCCGTCACATATGCAGTCAGCTGACAAACAGGAAGTTGTCATTAGCAATGGGAAGGCTGCCCTGGGGAATTTCCAAATTTGTGGAAAAGAAGTTCCTCGTGGATATTGGGTAAGTACTAAAAGGCACCCTTTGGTGTTTACCTATATTTAAGTTAAAGCGGCAAAGAGATGGAAAGCTATCGGTTTAGGTTTTAATTTGAATCTTGCAAATTAAAAAGAAAAAGAGTGAGAAATTAAACAAATAGGTAAGCCCCCTCATGCGCAAGACATGTGGATCAAGCACAATGATGACCAAAAACCTAACAATAAAAATGAAAAAATCTTACTAATAATTTAAGTAATAGATTGGGACTTGTACATCAAAGCACTTGGGCAAGTGGCTTTATCATTTCAAGTTACCACTTGATCCAAATGTTGAAGCTAATAAGGCCTTGCAATAATTCTGTTTGGGCAGAGTGTTCTACTTACAACTGGTATAGGGTTAGTAAGTTGTAACTTTTTATTTGGAAATAGTTGTAACTTTTTATTTCGGATATAACTCTTATGACCTCATTACTCAAAAAATTTAGCACCGAAATAATGATATATAAGTAATTAGGACTGATTTTGTGTCTGAGAAATATGATTTCTTATGCTGGGGATCACTTGAACAAGAGCACTTGAGTTGTTCATTGTATTCTAGCAAAGGAAACTGATAAACTAATTCACCATTTTGAGTATTACCGGAATGCCTTAAAATCAGAATTCAAACGTTCAGCTGCCAATGGCTATAGGTTTCCATTGTGACATGTTTTTTCCCCTTCATATCTCTGTTGATCAAAAAGCAATATTTGATGTTTGTTGAACCTGTGAGCCGCTTTTGGGACCTTGAATCTTGATCCTTGAATGTCTATATATTATGTTCTATTGCTGTGGTGTTTTATGGATTTGGAAGTTTGAAATGGCTAAGATCTGTGTTTGTGTATTCCTTTGCAGATGTTTTGTCGTGGCAGCAGGAATGAAACTAGGGGTTTTAGGTAACTGTTTGTTTTCTTTATGCCATACTTGGTTGACCATTCATTTTGAACGTTATGCAATTATTTTTTTCTTCAATAGGAGTTTTCCTCTTGTAAATTTAGGCAGGGCTTTAATATCTGTATTTCAATCTCTTTGGATACATCTGATGAAATTGGAATGATGTGTTATGATATCAGAACAATTTCTTGTTCCATTGACATATGAATCAGACACCTTTGCAATGGATTTCTGCTCTTAGGAGATGCCTAATATGATTTAGTGGGCTTCTATAAACATGCATGGCAAAAAAAAGTAATCCCAAGTCTCTTCCTGAAAACTAAAAATAAGGTCTCTATATAGTACCGAAAGGCATAATCAAAATAGGAAGGTAGAAACCTCCTTCCACTAAATAACAAAAACCTACTCAAATAGGAAGACTACTTTAGAGCAACTTAATCAAAATTCAAACCCAAATAAGTAACAAAATATGGGCCAAGCAAGTAAAATAGCAACTATCAAAATAACTTCTAAATAAAACCCAACTTGTCTACATCTCAATAATACTGTTTTTGTCATGTTGTGTATATGTTTACATCAAAACATATTTTGAAGATATGAGACACCATAAACATGACAAGGCATGCGGATAAGAGAAGACTATTGACTAGCAACTATGAACTTCATTATTGGTCCAATTATCTGAGACCTCTTCCTTCTGTGTGTTGTTTGATTAAGTTGTTAGTAACCATTCTTTAATATCTATGTAGCTGCGGCTTGTGGATTCTACTGCATTCACTCTCTGTCAGAGTTGATGATGGCGAGAGTCAGTTCACATTTACATCTGTATGTGATTTTATCCACAATTTCTTCATCTGTGAAGAGTGTCGACAACATTTTTATGAAATGTGTTCAAGGTAAGAACAATGCAAAATAAAGTGTTTTTTTTTTCTGAATTCTCCCAAGCTCCCTTCATCTAATTATGTCGAGTAATTTTGTGTTTCAGTGTTACAAGTCCTTTCAATACAACCCGTGATTTTGCCCTTTGGCTGTGGAGCACACATAATAAAGTCAATGAGAGATTAATGAAGCTAGAAGGATCTCTAAAAACTGGTGATCCCAAGTTCCCAAAGATCATATGGCCACCAAAGCAGCTTTGCTCTTCATGTCACCGTTCGCGAAGCCACGGAGATACCAAATTCAGTCAGAGTGACTGGGACCTGGATGCAGTATTCAAGTTCTTGACTAGTTATTATGGGAAGACACTCGTATCTCTGTACAAGGACAAGGATTCTCTAAGGAGTGATGGAATTGATGGAGCTGTTGAAGATTTGGTGGTCTCAACAAATGCAGTTGTGGTGCCCGTGGGAGCTGCGTTGGCAATTGCTCTTGCTAGCTGTGCATTTGGAGCACTCGCTTGCTATTGGCGTTCACACCAAAAGAATCGAAAGTATAAATACCAACTACACTCTTTAAAGAACATATGATTCTTGGAGGGCAATGAACTTTTTCAAAAATTTTAAAAAGAAAATGCAAATAAAAGATTAAAAAGAGGTGGTGTGGGGTGGGAGAGAGAGATAAATAGATCGATAGATAGATACACAGAGAGAGGTTTTCATTGCCAGGAGGTAAACTTTCTTATATTGTTTTCATTCCGCAACATTTTCAGGCCAAGGAGAAGTCGGAGCTAAGATTGTTAACATGGCAAAACCATTACAACCATTAAGGGCCCAGCCGAGTGAAATACAGGATCTTAATGGGAATCCTGGATGACAACCTTATACCAAACAGGCCTGCTTGAGGTCATATTCTGTACCCTTATTTCTATTAAGCTTTATTTTATTTGAATATTTAATTTTGACTGTACAGATTCATATCGAAATTTTAATTTTGGAGAGTTATCCCCTATGTCCCAGTGTCATTTGGGCACTGCACTGATTTACTTGTATGCTTCTGGATTTTCAGTTTCTTATCATGATGTCTGTAGCCATATGATGTCAATTTTGGTCGGAAAAGGATACTGAAGATAGCTATGTAATTGCAGATGATTCAGATAATCAGCTTTTTTTTTTTTTTTTTTACCTTACTCAAACTATTGCTCTAGTTTATGTACAGCTCTCAGAAATTCTGCTGACTGTTGAGAGTAAAAGAACTTGATAAGTTAGACTATTGAAGATGCTGTGGGGTAGGAAGTGCTTAAATTTGAGCCACTTGATGCATATTATAGATTTAATGTGATACTAAAATACTTGTGACTTCTGCTGTCCCAGGGTTCTCTATATGTTTAACAGTTAAACCTTTACTACCGGTTGGAGTTATATCAGAATTGGTCCACAAAACCTGAGAAGCCAAGCCAAGCCAAGCAAAAGCCATTCCCAGCTTTCTAGTACCATTCTCATAGTTTGAGGTTTCCAGCAATCTAATTTTTTTTCTTTTCTTTCTTTCTTTAATTTTATATGGAAATAATAAATGGTAACCTCCTAACATTTGACTGAAATGTTTATAGATGTTAAGTTTTGAAATTCGCCATAAACCTCTTTTAAAATTTTACCAGCTATCTCCCCTGAAGCTTCATAAATACATCAAAAAACATGTCTTGAGAAGTAAGGTATTTGCTGTGTTTTTCAAATTAGATGAATCTAGTTATAGTTAGGTTAAACCTTAAGGAAGGTAAATGATACTTATCCATCAACATTGGATAATGTGAAAGTATATTTGAAATTGAGATATTGTGATTTTGAATGTCAAACACTACTTTCAAATCTATAATAAGAAAAAATAAATAATGCACTTTAGAGTATTTGTAAGAGTTTGTCCAGACACAGCCTATCACTGGTTTATTTCTGGATTTTATAATCCAAAACACCAGCAAGAACAGTGAGATGTGACAATATTTTTCTTAAATTTTAAGTTAATTTTTTGAACTTCTTAATATATTGAAGTATAATATATACATTTAAAGTTTAATTAAAAATATAAAAAATTGTAATAATTGACTTAACAAGATACAATTGACAAAGTGAGTAGAGGATTAAGTATATTGGCGACTAGAAATTAAAAGCAGCTTCTCTTGCTCCATTGATTCTTATTTACTTTGGGACATAATTGTATCTTTGTTAAGTCAAGCAGTGGGTAGCACTATCTTATGTACAAGAATATGCTCCATCTTTCATTGCTTGACTTGGGCATTGTTGATATAATTATATTATGTACAGTGAGATATTTTCTTGATCCCTACAACTTTTTCTCAAATAATGTACAACAACAGAACTGTTGCCAATACTGCCAGTTTTACCTCAAAGATGATCATAACCCTTCTTTTGTTTGCAAACCTCATATTTCCAGTATAGTTGGCAGGTGCTGCCGATCAAAAGCATTTGTTATCGAGAAGCCTATTTAAGGAATGTGGAGAACATGAGCCGGAGACTGGTTTGAATTCTCGGTTTCTTCATCAGACGAACTAGCCGAATACGGAGACTCCTAATAGTTATCCAGAGAAATAAACGTAGAAAACTAACAATAATCAGCATTGAGTTTTGTATGCTTGATCGACAACAGCGGACAAAGAATGTGCAACAGGGAACTTACTTGGTAGCGGTGATGTTGTAGAGCAGTTACTGCTCTAAAAATAACGTAGATTGGAAGAACAATGCCCACAGTTCGAACCACTAACAGCTGCAGAAAGCAAGAAACCTAAAACTTACTCTGCAGGTAAGAAGTTCTGTAACTCTGCATTCACCGGAGAAAGATAATCTTACCAACGACAGCGGGAGAGAATATTCATAGTTTCCGCTTAGTATAACGGGCAGAGTATGTCGTAAAATTAGAAGAGTCATAAACTGCAGAGGAGAAACAAATATCTCTGTTAGAATGATAGTGATAGGTCATCAAGCTCCATGTTTAATGTTTCCACATAACTAAGCTCAGTTAGAAAAGTTTGCTGGTCTAATTCTCGTGAAAGAGGAGAGAGATTTTTACAATTAGAGCTAGGGAGCGACAGCAATTCATGCTTCTGGTATTTGAAGCTGAATAATCATCGTTGTAGGTAGGAGGATGAAGGAAACTACGATCAGTTGAAACCATTGCTATGATGCGCGGGCCATTTGACTCCCGTCTGGACATTCCCCAGTTTCCCCGGATAAAAACATTGTCAGAGAAAATTGTTGAAGCTCAAATTCAAGCCCGAAAATGGTATGAAGACTTACCTGAAGCTCATTGGAATATGCCCATACTGAAACAGGGGAGGCGGCGCAGTGTAACCAGGCTTGAATTGCTGAAATTTACAGAGTTTAACAATGACGAATAGATTACATTTTCAGTTGAGAATGGAGCTAATGAAGTACAGTGATATATATATATATATATATATATATATAGGAGTGAAGTTCACCTGGTGGCATATCTCACAGGTAGTATCGCCCTTTTCATTGCACCATCTCTGCACACATCTGCGATGAGCATACTGCAAAAATCAAGCAAAAGATATGAACATAGCAAATTTTGGAATCGTTCCATATACATGTCAGTCTTTGCCATTTGAAAAATCACTTTAAACTTGTGCTATTATGTTCTGTGTTTTGTTGGAAAAGAGGAAACTCATCGGCACAGGTTGTCAGGTACCAAATTGGAATGAATTCAAAGCTTATTACGGAAGCAATATGATCGCCTGCTTATAGGTCTTTAGATACTCAAAATTCAGGCAATCCATCTTCATCGGATGCACGCTTCGTTACCTTGGGATGAAACTGAACTGGGTGAATCAAACGTATCATTCGAAACAAACACGAAGGCTCCAAATATCTTGAGGGAAAACGACGCATTTGGATTGGTGGTTGTGAGGTTAGGTACGCAATGTGACTGGATAATTGCATATTATGATACGACAACAAAGAACACCTACTTTTCCCAACATGCAGAAAGTCACTTCCATGTCACCGCTGAATGAAAAAGATAGCAACTCTGTCTGAATTTGGGATAGCATGTAATTAACATTCGTATGAATTACAAGAAAACATTCCTCAAATCGATTAAATTCATGATTCATCAAAGATGAATAAACAAAAAACCACATGAAAAATGCCTGAACAAAAGAATTCATGAATAGAAGTTTGCTAAGCTAACCTTCAAGCTGCCACAACAGGAACATGGCGTCTCCATATTTGAATCTTCATCCTCATCCTGGCAAATTCTGCACTCCACCAATTTCCTGGGCGTGGATATATCTCCAAACTCTACATTTGGGAAAGATTTATCAACTTTTGAATCATCAACTGCTGATGGCATCGGTTGCACAGACCGATTTCTGCTCTCAATTGCAGCTTCAAGAGTGGATTCTGTCAACAACCGATCCACCAGCAACACAAAATGATCTCCCATATTCAAACTCACAACACAACAGTGACAATTCAATAAATTCAAAGCCTAAAACTCCTTGAACCAAGCTCTTTTCCTTCACTTTTACTCCTGAAATAGATACCATTATAGTTAATTCAAGAAAAACAAAAGCAGTTTAGCATCAATACTAATTCATATTCAAGACAAGCATTGAGAAAAACTTCACGCTTCAAGATGCAAGGACAAGAGGAGATGCAAAGGTTTATTAATAGAAAATTTTAGAACTTACAAGGGATTACCTCAACTAATGATATAAACAAGGAAATGAATGAACTTTACACAATAACATTAAAAGCTGAACCAAATTGAGGACATGGCATCAAACCCAATTGAGAAAAAACCATTACACAAACATTCTAACAGTAGAAAAGTAAGAAATAGAGACACCCAGGAAAGGGGGAAAATGAAACAAACCCAGATGCTAAAAGAGAGAGAACTTTACCAACAGAAGGCTAAAAAGGCAAAAGAAATCCAAAACAAGGAAAGGGGAATTAAACAAAAAGATACAAAACAAACAACGTGAAGAAAGAAAACAGAAGACTTACAAGTAGGGAATCGTATTTTCTTCAAGCTAAGAAAGCAGCAAGCAACCTTAAAAGTTTTCCCTTTTCCTCTCTCTTTCTCGCTCTGTGTTTTGGGATAAAGCAAAGAGATTGAGTGTCGTCCCTGTAGGAACTCAATTTGCAAGCCAGAAAAAGAATGGAAGCAGCCAACAAATACAGAAAAATTCCAAGAAACAGATTGAAAGATTAAATACTTTCTGTTTTTATTGTTGCACGAATACTCGTTCCTGTTTTCTCGTTGGTTTTATGCTTTCATGGCATGAGATTTGCAATATATATATATATATATATATATGTATGTTAATGGTACAGAGGGGTCGGTTTTGGTTTGTGTGAGGTTGAAGACAAAACAAAAGTAAAAAAGATTCTAGCGGCAAACAAGCTAATTCCAACATAGCCTTATCTTACGTCACCGTTTTATGGATTTAAAATACTTTAAAAATTGCTTCAAAATTTTTTTAAAAATTTTATAATTTTTAATTTATGATATTTTAATATATTATAAATTCTTAATTTTAAAAAATATTACATAAATTTACTACGTTTATTTTTTAACTATAATATGACCGAAATTTAAATTTTAAACTTTTAATTTTCTAAATCGAATTAATTAATATAGATAAAAAGTCTTAATTTAAAAAAAAAATCAACTTAATTATAATTATGCTTCCTTGTGCTTGGAGACTTTAAACTTGGTATAATTTCAGCCTTCAAAATTGACCTATATATATTCTTGACTTGGTACCATCGAGAAGCTTTTATGAATGAGCCAAGTCCTTGGTTGACCCATTTGATTTTCTCGGATCTGTTTGGTTGACCAGAAAAAGAAAGAAAAAAGGTCGGTTACTTATTTAATTGTTTAGTTGACAACAGCCCCAAAGCAAATGGAAAATGTCATCTCCCATGTTATAATATATAATTTTATTTCCTTGATTTCTTATGCATATATTGCAAAGTTACATCATTGATTGGAATCATTTCTTCTCATTTTTGGGTATGTTTGAAAGTGATGATATATGATTTCTAGAAGTATTTTAATTGATTTTTTTTAATTTTTAAGAATATTTTTATTTATTTTAATTAATTATTATGATAATATTTTAAAATAATATAAGAGTTTCCTAAAAAAGAAAATTATTTATTTTATTCTTAAATTCAATTGTGATTACTTTCACTTAAATATTATAATTAAAAAAATCAAATAAAATAAATAAATTCTTACTTAAATTAAAACATATCATTAGTGATATCAAACATATCATATTATAATTTAAGTTATAAAAAAAATACATTTTAAATATGACCACAAACTTAATATTTTCGTGCCTTATTTAGTTTTTAAAATTTTTTATTAGTTAAAATAAATTTTTTATAATAACATTATATGATCACATTGTGTAATTTAAAAAAATATTTTTAAAATATTAAAATATAAAAATAATTTATTGACATAAACCATAACCTTCACTCTTTGTTTTTTAGGATTCGATGAGAAATGTATCAACCATTAACAAGATATGGTGTGGTTGATCAACAAATTTTAAGTTATTGTCTACTTTAAAATATAAGAAAAGCAAAAATGACCTAATTATTTAACATATTTTATCCATTATAATTCTTGATCAATTGTTAAAGGAAACTTAATTGAATGTTAATTAAACTAATTTAAACAAGATTCACAAGGTGTGCTGGTGATATTTAGGTCTCCATGACCAATTATAGAGTCAAGCACAAGTAGGTGAGTTGATGATCCAACATTAGCTTCAAAGTAGATACCTACTTTGACCTTGAAACTACTTTGGAAAATTTATTGCTTCAATCAATAATATATTAAGAATCACATTCATAATTCATGAATTTATTCTCGTTAAAGATACATTATGACCTTAAATTAATTATGACATAAATAATTTTATCATTCTTATAATATTTAATTTTAACATTTAAAGGTTTAAAGTATATAATTTAAATATAGAAAGTATTTTAATTATTTTAGTATCAATTAATAGTATTGGCAATTGGTCGAAGATGGCCAGAGATTACTGCCTTCATCCTTTGCTTGTTTATAAAAATAAAATTAAATATAATCTTATTTTTTAGTTTAATAAAATTAAGTTATTGCGTACTGATGATTTTTTCAAAAAAATTTAAATTAAAATATTTTTGAATTTAAAAATAATTTATCCAATAATAGAGAATAAATTACGGAGAAAATACAAAATCATATTCATTCTTAATTTATGTAAACAAAATTCAATGTAGCTCCCTTTTCTAATCCGTGTAAGAATCCAAACCATAAAAAATTGTCATCCCTATTAATTACCTACTTATTTGATACAAATGAACAAATTATATTGAATATTTAGGAACCCATATTATAAATTCAATTTATTCGTTATTAAATATAATTAAAAGAAGATTACCTAATTATTCTACCATTTTCAAATACGCATTTGACAAATCCGAGGGCGATGGGGGTTATTAATGGGTTAAGAGCTTCATGAGACGTTTAAACCCAACCCCTTCATGGGCTTCTCTTGATCCCGAATCTGATGAAGATGATGATCTTGTTTATTCCGAAGATGATATGATTCTATGGTATTTCACTAACAAAGAGGAGGTTTCTGAAATCCTCTTATGTAACTCTGATCACTTCAAAACATACATACATTCATTCAAAGATTCTCAGGAAACGTTTCCAATGTTCAAACTTTCGGTGCTCCATGAACAACAAATAAACAGACTTGAGCATCTGCTTATGTGTTGTTTATCATCCATTCCTCCTCTTATATTTACTGGGTATTTTCTCTTTAATTAATATATATAAATGTCTTGAAATTTTAAGCGACATTCATGCATGGATTAATACATCAAAGTCAGGACTTTTATTCCATTGTTATTCAGTGACAAAACCATCGCAGAAGAAGACTCAAAGACCCTCTTACTCTACCATGGCACCACTTCATTCTCATCCTTCAAGGATCTTCGGGCTTCAAGTATCTGAATTTTCCAGCTTGCAGGTACTCCAAAAACAAAGGAAGTGCAACAGATACAACTCCACAAACCACAAGACGAAGACATTTGCAAAACCAGATCCACATATTTGCTTATTGTTAATAGTTATATAACGCTTGAAAACTGTTCATCGTTCTCTTGTATTTATAGGCCAAGCTGATCCTCTGGTCTTTAATTACTAACTGGCTTTTGAACTTCTTAAATTTTCTTGAAATATGTACGTGACAATGTTCATGCATCCGTGCATGAACTGATGTATTGATTATGGAAAGGGCTTTCATTATTCAGTCTTTTGGGGTCTTGCTTTTATGGGCATCGAGGTTATAACATAGGAGTTCCATGTATGGACCATAAATGTCGTTTAGAGTTTATGTATGTCGATTAATGTCAAGCTTAAAATTTCTTGAGTGTGATTAATTAGCATTTAATTAGAATTAGAATATAAAATTAATAAGAAATTGAATTAAAATTACGTGTATGTTTAAAATTATTGTATTTTTACCCCTTTTTTTTTAAATATACTAATTGAAGAGTTGAATAAACACTAATTTTTTAAAAATAACTACTCAATTTTATTACATATATATTTCACACTTAATTATTTTATTCCATAACATAAAGAGTTTTAAGTAAAATATTTGTATAATATTATTATACTGATATAATATAACTATTCAATTATCAACTTTTACTAGTATTAATTAATAACTATAATTTAGAATAAAGAAAATCATGAAAAAAAAATAGTAATACGATATTAGTGAGAAAAAAATTATATTTAGAAGAAAATCAATAATAATTTTTTCTCTCTTAAATTATAATTATTAATTAACACGTTCGAAAGTTGATAATTATATAATCTTAACACATCAGTATGATGACATGATAAAATTATCCTATTTAAAATTTTTTTTCTATAACAACTATAATATTAAAACATTTCAATTGAATACATAACATATTTTGCATTCTAATATACTTTCTTTTCATTTATGCCAATGGCTATTTTATCACAATAATAAAATTTAAAATATTTAAAAGATACGTATCAAATTAATAAGAATTTCACTAACAAAATAACGTAAACATAACATATTTATATCCTAAATTTTAGATATTTCGAATTCTTCCATATTTGTAGAAAGAAAAATAGAATTAAATGAAAAATATTTTCGGTTATACATGGTTAATAATGGTTTTATATTGTTAAAATTATTTTTTAATAATTAAATAAATTTTGATAAATAGAGAATTCAAATTTTAATTGACAAATCATTAGGTCTTCATTTGATAATTTTTATAAATAAAAGGGAGGTCATTTCAATCATTCCATAAAACTACCTAACTACCTCAACGAACTCTTAATCCCACCCGTCCACGTGTCAAAATCTTTACCGGCCAGAACCTTTTCCCGCCAATCTTCCTAATCCTCCTATCTCATCCTCGTCCTCTCACTCAGCCTCACTGCTCCTTCGCGCTGCTGACATCCTCTCGAAATCGGCTTCCTTTCGATGTCTCTTACCCTATAACTCGTCTCCGAAGCCCTAATTCTTCCGGACTCATGTCTCACAATCTTCTCTCCTTCAGGTTGGGCCTTCGCTTCCTCCGGCCAACTTTCTCTTTACCTCCTCAAATTTTACTTCTCTCCCCTCGCTTTCTCTCGTCATACCTCAAATCTGTGCCTTCCAGCTCCAAGATCCCACTCTCTTCCCAATCACTCCTTCCTCGTCACTTCTTCGATGTCCGATTGCAAAGTCTCACTTAGCGGTATCAAGCTTAGTCATAATCCAATATACGATGATGGATTGTTGACAATTTTCGGAATTAACGAGGTATTAAATCCTGGTTATTGCGTTTCGCCTTTTTTCAAGACTCATAACCGGAATCTCGGGTGTGGGGTTTCGGTTAAAGATACAATGAGCGCGTTTGATGAAGTTGAAGAAGTTTTGCGATCAAAATGTTACTCTTTTATGGGTGCGTTTCTTGAATAGTAGCTGTTTGGGTTTAAAGACGAGTGGGAGTAATGAATTGAATGTTTTTGCTCCTGTTGATCGCGTAATGATGGATTATGTCGGAGATGTGACTGATTACTCCTCGTTGTTTCTCAGGCATATTTTGACTAGTAAGATTTCGTGGAGTGATTTAGTTGGTTTAGATGATGATGTTGTTTTGTAGAAGACTTTCTTGGATGGGTTTAAGATAATGTGACAAAATCTGGTGATGTTTTGATGCTCAATGGAGTTTAAGATTAGTTCTCCGGATTTGTACTATAGTGACTGGCTTGTTGCTCGGGTATTCATGATTTTCTTGCTGTGCCAGCGAGCCCGAAAGAAGCCGCAGAATCTTCTTCTGAGAATGGAAGGAAGACTGAAGAGATTGCTTCTTAGCATGGTGAATTTAATGCTCTGGAGATTATTGATAGGCCTTTTGTCAGTTTGATTTTTTTAGGAACTTTTCTAAGCCAACCATTTCTGTAGATTATGTAGGAATTTGGGTGTTTGAGATCTTTGATCTCTCGTAGATTCGAGTTCTTCAATTTAATACACCTGATGTAAATGTTTGTGAGAAACAGAGAAACATTTATAAAATCCCACTTCATTTTTGTTATTTTCATGGTGATTTATTTCCACAAGATTGTTTTACCATTGCTATTGCTTAATTCCTTCACTCGTAGCACAAATTAGTTGATCATGAATGGAAATTTGTAGACATGGTTAATGACTTGGGTACCATTTACTGAAAATCTGCACCAATGATAATATATTACTGCTTACATTCTGTTAGTCAGAATGCTTCGACCAGTTTTTGTTAAATGCTGATAATCAGGTTTCTGTTTCCTGTTTCTGTATCACGATGACTGCACTTTTGATTCATATATCACAACCTTGCTTATCAATAATTAGATGGCTTTTCAATATTGAAGGGCTATAACATTCAACTGATTCGCAAAAGGTATAGCAACAAAACAGCAATGATCAACCAATAATCGATCTGCTTTTACTATACAGAAGTAACAAAGTACAGTAGTAATAGCTATTAGCCTCCCACTCAAAATGGAGCTTCGCCCCACTTCGGTTTTCTCCTAACAGGGGTTTAGGATAAGACTCAGAAATGAACCTCTATTCTTTGTACTAGTTTCTACAATGAGGCCTAGACTTCACTTGATGGGGTGTTCGCTGTTGATATATTATTGTTGTTACTATTATTAACACTGTTCTTCTGACTCCTATTTATGCATTTTATCGGTAATGGTATTTTGACAAACACTTCCTCCCTTTGGGGGCGGTTTGCATAGAGTATCCAGAGGAGGAGACAAAGCAAGACTCCTGCTGAGATCAAACCCAATCCTGCATTTACAATTTTCAGATAATGTTCCAAAGGAGGGCAGTAATCTGAGGTTATGTTTAGGAACGTGTTGCGGACGAAATTGCAATCTTGGAGGCTTAGTAAAGGTGGGGTGTAATGCTGAAGAGCATAAACCTCCTTTACTGCTGACACCAACTCCTCGTAGAAGTATGGAGTCACTCTTCCCACAGATGTGCACAGCCCAGCTGCTGATACTTTACAAGTGTAGTTCTGCCAAACCTGCCGATAATCACATATAAATAGGTTTGATCACAATTGTTTTGCATTAGAGAACTGAAAAACAAATTACAAGGTAACCTTCTGTTATGACCAAAATGTTTGAAACATTACCTCAGAAGCATTTGTTATTGAAACTTCATAAGATCCACACTGGCGATCTTGTAGTTGAGAGTCATACGGGTAACATAGAGGAGGCATGACAGGACCAGACTGATTGTAATAATAAGTATAATCCTTAGATGGATTTCCATTGGCAATATTGTAAACGAATTGATTGACAACATTAACAATGTCAGTGATGACTTGTTTACTCTCAATCAAGGTTTGGTTTGTTGTCTTCTGATCAACACATGGAAGGATGTTGCTGAGAGCAGTTTCTGCATGAGGATTATCTACCCATTCCTCCATGGCCATACAGGTGTCTGAGATTGCACTGCAATGTAAAAGATATCATAATTCTGTCAGGTATTGGGATTTATTGGGTATCAAGTACTGGAAACTAAAGATGTAAAAACCATGAATGACAACAACTTCAGAATTTCTGGCTGAGTCTGCAGCAATAATATGATGGCAATATAATACAGATATATCAATCTAACATCCAATTTCTTACTTGTTAAGAATAACAAATACTCCGCATAGAATGAACGTAATTGCCACAAGTAACCATCCACTCACAACGAGTCTGCAATAATATGTTGGAAATGTCAGGTAGAGAAATAAAAAGCTTCCAGAAAATAAACAAGTGTATTATAGCTTGAAGTAGAATATCGTTGTTGCAAAAAAAAAAACTTACATATGAATAGTATGCTGATGCCTAAGGATAGACAGGACTGCAAGGAAGTATAACAGTAAGTTTCAAATGGGAATTATCAAGCAGATGAGAAAATTGAATATACATAGATTTGCAAACAATACATACAAAGACCAATGATAGACAGAAGAAGCATCAATGCTGCCACAGTGATCAACGCATATCGCCTGCAACAATAAATATATAAGTCACCAATTGACACCATGATTACAATACAGATACCAGTTAACATATATATTATCAAGGTTTTGAAAAAACTTACACAGCCCTAAAAACTTTTTTTATTTTAGCAGAATTTTCACTTGTCTTCTCTGACAGAGTATTTGCAGCAGTACTGAGATCGACATTTAACTTATCAATGTCGTCCATGACATTGGAAGGAAGGAAAACCTGGGCAACATTAATAGTCTTTGCAAGGGACAGATACTCCGTGACATTTCTCAGGGTTTGTACAGTGTAGTCTGATTGGTTTACAACATATTTCAGAGTATGCAAAACTTCACCATGAAAATCATCCTGCCCAACAGAAAGAATAATACATCCAATTCTGCATGACAAAAAAAGCTAAAATATTAGCGGGAAAGATTAAAGAACAGATCATGGAAACGTCAGGTGATCACTTAGCACGGAAAGTTCACATCTTTCTAAACAACCATAAAACAAAAGAAATCGATCTACAAAGCTTATGATGAAGTAGTTAAAAGACTTGGATCGAGATGATTACGCTGCAGCAGAGGTGAATACTAAAAGCAAGATCAAACAAATCCTTTGCGAGTGAATTGATCCTTTGCCTTTAATATTTATTCTCCATCCACAGCAGTGATGTACCACAAGAACCAAGCCAAATAAAACAAACCATACAACAGCAAGAATGAAGGCAGCAGCACCAGTAAATCCAACAGACTGCAAACACAAGACCAAAAAGCGTAGGTAAGTTACAAATGCAATAGACTACACATTCTAGATCTCTATTAAACGATCACCAAGTAAATTCTAATACCCATTTGCAAGCTTAGAAACAAATGATCAAGCAATTAAATTAATAGAAACTTTATAGTTACTAACTGGTAAAAATGTGACATTTCTCAAGCAATCATACAATTAACAGATCAATCAAATCAAAAATGCAATACGAGACCAAAATACAGGACTCACAGCCCAGTAATGCTTATTGGTGATATCCCAACCGCCACGGTAACGCCGGAAATGGTTAAGAATGTCTGGTCTTTCAGTCCTGTTTGCCGCCAGCAGTAGAGGCTCAGCTTTTGTTGGCCCCGGTGCTTCTGCTTCAACATCATTCTCATTTTTCCAGGGACCCAAATTTTGCGCTCCTCCTGCATATACAACAACATAATACAATTACACGACTACAACAAAATTGAATTGAAACACGATTCTGCTGTAACATGACAAACTAATCGCGGAAACGAAAAAAAAAATTCTTATTTTTTATTTTTTATTTTTTGTGGTAAAGCATCTAATTTTGGTCACTGTGAGCATTTACATACTACTGTATTAACAAAATAAACAAAACGAAATTTTGGGGAAAAATGAAAAAAAAAAAATCTGTTCACAAGAAACAAAGACCAGTAATCAAGCGTGCCCGGTACAACTGATCGGCTGAATTAATCTAAAATTCACATTTCTTGACACCTGGAAACAACATAAAAACCCACATTCACAAAATCATTTTCCTCCACTTTCCTCAGTTTTCTTAGCAACCAAACAAAACCAAGAATACGAAATCCAACACATTACTAAAATCAAACAAAAACCTAGACAACAAACATCAACATAAAAAAGCCAAGTAGTGAAAAAAGATGAGTACGAACCTAAAATGAACTTGAGAGGATCTCTGGCAGACCCATCTTGAGAAAAAGCTGAAATCGAGCGCAAGGAAACCAAAACAAGAACAAGAACCAAAAATGAAGACTTCCCGGCCAAGAAGACCATCTTCAATTGCCAATTTTCTCTGCGAAAAATGCAAAAGCAAACTCCTCTCACTGCAACAGAGAGCCCAAATGAAGACGGACCATATTCAAGATTTGGTCTTTACTCAGTAACCAAATCAAGAGAGACCCAAAAAAATGGAAGAAAATCAAGGAGCATTTACTGGGGTAATTGAAGAGTCACATGAGGAAGAGGCAACTGAAAACGCGGGTACGTTTAATGAGGGAATTAAGCTAAACGAGAAGCAATAATGAATAAGCATAGCACATGCAAAAGCACTTTGCTCTGCTTCTGCTTCTTATAAGCAAGATTCATTCTTTATTATTTTGCCTCTTACTGCTTTTGCTTTTTGCTCTCTCCTTCTACTTTTACTGTTCATTCGAAAATACCCTCGTTGAGTAACTGAATTTACTTTATTGTATACTAACAACAATATCCATGTGTTTTTTATATTTTCACAAATATAGACATAATTTACATATTAATATCAAATAAATCCTTACCTTTTATCTTGAAATAATCATTGTAATATTTAATTATGATCATCAAAATGCAAGACTTAACTTAAAATTGTTCAGATAGAAATTAAATTTGTGAGTATAGAAGTTAAAATGTTTAAATAATTACTAACTTTACTTTAATATAGTATTAATTAATTTAATTAATAAAATCTCTTTAAAATATAAAAAAATTATAAATCTAGTTTATTTTTTATAATATGTAAAATATATATTTTATTTTATAGCAATTATTGCTTTCAAGTCACAATATAAAATCACAAAATAGGAAAAAAGATTAATTTAAAAAATTTATTTCATATCATAATAGCTACAATTTTCAAATGAAAAGAAAAAGTTTGTGATTGTTTGTCCTTTCATCGTATTTAAAATTACAAGTAAAATATTAAACAAATATTTATTTTTATTTAATAATTAGTATATATCACTTGTTAACACACTTATATTTGATAGTTATTAATTTTATTTGTGAAAATAAAAATTAGGGGACTCAAATGTAATTATCCCTTACTTTATTTTATTTTTGTGTCGGGAATTTTGTAAGGGCATGATGGGAAAAGGACATAAAAGCTGCTCGGGACTGAATCCCAGGTAAATGGGAACAGAACAGAACAGAAGTGGGAAGTCTCATTAGGCGGCTTGTTGGTTTACGGAAAATCTTTGCTCTAGTTAAGCGGATTACGGAAAATTATAATCCTCTGTGTTTAGGTGCACCGTAAGCATCAATTTCCTGATCGAATTTATTAAGCTGAATAATTAGGTTTCGGTGATGTGTAGGACCCCGTCAAAGAAATCTCTTTCTTCTGATTGTGATCTTATTGCAGTTTGTGATGTGATGATCTGGTCTGTCTGTTTCTAGTAAGTGCCACGTGTTCCTTGATTGACAAGAATGCGTATGAATGAAAAAAATTTTATTTAATTTGATTTTTCTATAAAAAATAATTAAATGTGATATTAATTATTAATTAATAAAAATATCAATTATATATGGGTGTAGAATAAAATAATATGAGATCGTATCACTGTATCCTAGTCTTTAGAGGGCAGCACGAAAAGTGTTGGGATCACCAGCCACGTGACAGGCGACATGCAAGACCCCACCTACTACCGACAATCACTGTGGGTGGGGGCCACGTCAAAAGCGAAGAAAAGTTTGCGTCATCGGATCTAGTAGTCTCCACCAAATCCGCGTGCCCGCATCAGCGGTGATGGAAGTTCAAAGCTCCCCGTTTTATTCCGTGGTGCCGCGGCCGTGAATTTTTGCTACCGTCAATCAATGCGGGCGGTCCGATCTGATCTAATCTCATCTGATTTTATTAATTTAATCAAATTAAACCGTGTGAAACTTTGCTTCTTGAGGAAGAAATTAAATTCTTGTCCGTAAATCTTACCGATCCAAATTAATGATTTCAATCGGTTTAAATTAATTAAAAATTTTATTAGTTTAATTTTTAAATTTTAATTTCAATTAAAACAATCAAATCGAATAAATTTAATTATTTTTTTATTAATTTAAATCTAAATCAAATTAAACTAACCTAATTAAAATTAAATTAATAAATATTAATTTTAATCGAATTTATTTATGTTTTATTAATAGTTTAAATAAAAAATTAAATCTATTTATCTATTAACAGTTTGAATCAATTTATTCAAATCAAAAGTGATAATTTTGAATTAGTTTAAATTTTATATCTAAACCCAATTAAATAGAAATTACCCACATCTATTCTTATCATGAATTTTTGAAAAAAAAAATTATAATCAAATTTTATATTTATTTATAAAAAGAATAAAATTTGAAAATAAATTTATTCCCAATTTTAGTGCAACAAGATTTGAAATATTATTTTAAAAAATTTTATCTATTAAATTGATTATCACTTGTTATATTGTAAGTACAAATTTGTAGTCAATATGGTAATTTTTTGTATAATATAATTTATATAAATTAAAAATATATCAATTAATTAAACAAAAATCAAGAGAGGTCACAATCTTCTTCCAAACCCTAAAACCAAGAAGGCAAAAATACCCTAAAGCGTACGTTATTGTGTATTCTTGGCTTGCCCGTTTTAAATGGAGTGGTTTAAGGTCTCCATCAAATTCACTTCATGTCGTTTTAGTCACTTTCTTTTGGCAAAAATGACCAAAACGCATGGCAAATTAAGCAACCAAAAATGATTGATTGACTTGGATGACACATACAATATTCTTCATTAACAAATTAGGTAAATTTTTCAATGGTTGTAAGGTGACGCAATTGTTGATAACCTATCTGTCTACTTTTGTCATTACAATAAATAACAAATGAAATTGTCATTGTATTACTTTATATTAAATTTTATAATACATTCCATTCAATTTTATCATACCACTTGTGATATAATAAGAGATCACTTGTACTCTACACAGGTATATTTATACAGATTTGGCTATAATACATCATATATAAATAACATTTAAAATTTTTATCTTCTATATTGATCGTTTTAGGTTTTATATTCGTACTTTAATTTTGATGTTTCAAATTTTAAATTTTTATTTTAAATTTTATATTAATTATTTTATATTTTAAATTTTATGTTAAGGAATATAAAATATTTGAAATGTATCTTTATCAAATCTTACTTATAAAGATACGATTCAGCCTTTTTATAAAGATACAATTCAAAATTTATCATTTAAGCAAGAATTTATTCGATTATATATTGTGTTACGTGGGTCTATAATTTAATTAGATTTGATTAATTGTAAATAAATTATACATCTTGGCCTAATTTATATGGTCAAATGCAATTTTAATACACATTTGTATTAATTACTCAAAATTAAAAAGCAAACAAAGGGATTTAATTCCTTTGATTAAGAAAAGTCATGCTTGATCTTGGTTTTTGTATTTTTAATTTGGGGGTCAAATGTTTTCAAAAAGTGATTTGGCTTTCTAATTATTTGTTTATTGGGGATTAATTTGTTATATATTTCAAATTAGCTTGTCCATGTGAATAGCACATGAAGATTAATTGTACTAAGCCAACTGTCTAATTTGTTTAAATATTTAATATTTATGATAATTTAAATCAAGATTTCATTCATATAAATAGGTTTTTGAAATATATTATTAAAAAAAATAATTTATTTATAAACAAAATGATAAATTTTAATTATAATATCTCGCGTGTAATTTATGTAAATAAGAGTAAAGTTATATATATATATATATATATTCATGAATGATACATTAAATGTGATCTTAGTTGAAATATATAAAAAATTTAAAATGTATAATTAAAAATTTAAAAATTATAATATTATAATTATTATATTATAAATTAATGTGTGCGTGCGTGCGCATAAATGAGAGAGAGGAATTTGCAAGTGACTTAAATCCAAATAATATGTTTAGATTAAGATGAAGAAATGAAAGGGCCAAGAATCATTGAGAGAAGGAAGAAGTTGCTAGAGCTGGGGCCAAAAAAATTAATGAATGTGTGACAAAGCCAGAAGAGTTGTGTGAGAATTCTTTTTATCAATCAATATTTGTTGTCCTCTTAGTTTGAGTGCCTTTTTCCTATGCAATTTGGTACCCTATTCTTCTTGGTCTCCTCCAAGATTTTATGTTTTTTAGAAAATAGTAATGCAATACGTGTGGGAGCGTATATTTAGTTATTTATTATTAGAATAAATTTATATAAGTATACAAGTATACAATAAAGATAGTAAACTGTTAATATTATATATATATATATATATCTTATATCTCTTAACACAAAATTTAAAATACGAATAAAAAATTTAAAATTAAAAATTAAAAAATTAGAACATAAAATATATTGTATGTATTGTAAATAATTTTATAAGAGATATATTTAACATTTTTTATACAATGCAAATATTTTTAAGAAAAAAAAAATCGAATGAACTTAAAATTTCTTTCTCCAAGTAATTATCAAGTGAAATCCTTGATTAGATTTTGGTTAATTATGCATATTCCATTACAAGAAGCAAATAATCATAACCCAATTAATTCAAGAGTCTTGATTATACTTTCTAATTTTCTAATTACTTTTCGTATTTACATATCTTTAAGCACTTCTTAATTGGATTTCCTAATTATGTAAAGCTATTCTTTTCTTAATGATGCACATATAATATCCCTTTCCACCTTTTGACTACAAGTGACAAAAAGAAAACTCAGAGCCCACTTGGAGAAAAAAAGTTTCAAAAGCACTTCCTCTTATCGTTTTCCTCAACTTTTATGATTCTATGAATCGCTTCCTGTATACCACTGCTTCTATTTATCTTATGCAAAGAAAAGAATAATATATAGGGAAAGTGGGTTACATCTATAAGCACTATTATATAATTGTTACAATTACATCCCATAACTATGACTCACAAGTAAAGAATTATCAACACTTAATAATTACTAAATCCCAACTAAAATATCCCTATAATCAAGTAATAGCACAATTAGAAAATCATGTAAACCTAATTTTAATCCCCCGTGTACACCGTGTTGTATTATTGTTAATTTTTCTAATAAACTTATAATTTATGCTACTATTTGAATAAAAGCTTAATCGTTTAAATAGTTAAATTAATATTTATATTTCTAATGTAATTTGATTGATACTAATTTATGATAGGTGATAAAATATTAACAAAAACTTACATGTCAACTCAAATTCATAATCGAATTATAATATTAAAAACTTAAATATTTTAATAGAAATATAATTTTATTCTTTTAAATTATCACATTTATAACTATATTTCAAGTACGACGTTATCTATCTTAATTTATCTCGTGATAAGATATTACTTCATCGTTAATAATTTTTCTTGCTTTGATTATTAACAAGAAAGCAAATACAACCACTAAAGTAGATGATCAATAGAGTTACAACATTTTGATTAAAAGTAAGATCAATTTCCTTCATTCTTAAGTCATTGTTTTTGCTTCAGCTAGAAAAAGGAAAGAGTTTGTTCCTTTCTTCTTTCACTTAGCGTAATTTTAGGATTAGGAGGCACTTTTTGGTTTAGCTTTGTAATTGCAACCATTAGGGGTTGGCACGCCAAACTCTTTTGCATTGTTTAGGGTGGGCATATGGCATTATAAAATTATTATTTTTATCAATAGAGTATTTATTTATTTATGAGAGAAAAATTGACACAAAATTATGGCATTAGCGAACAAAGAACACTACAAATCAATTTGTGCACTCTATAGAAGTGATATCAAGCAACCCATTGGGCCCAATATAACCCATCTCCTAACACTCTTGCTGGGCTTTTCAGAATATGCAGGCCCAAACATTGTGAGAAATTTTTTGAAACGAGAGTGATCATATCATCTCATTCTCGTGCAATTGAATATACCTGAAAAATGACCAGCATCAGTCTGCTCATGGAAATTTTTCAGAGTGAATCCAAGCAGACTTGCAGCAAAAATCACACAGTTTGATTTCCGAAAATTGACTAGAAATTTTCCAGGCAAAACCATTCTAAGTCTTTGAAGGTGTGCGTGAAATTGCCAGCAAAGAAAATGAGAATACTCAAAAGAAATCCGGGGTAAAAGACAAAATTCAAACCAGATGAACAAATAAGCATAGCTAAACATTCACATCTCTATAAAATGCAAAGTCCCCACCAACTCCATGTTTGCAAAGAGGAAGAAAGAACAGGAAACAGGAATATCTGACCTCTAACTCAGACGGTAGATTTAATCACTATTCAATAACAAGTTAATCTTCGAAATGATCTTAGCCAGAATAGCAGTAAAAACAAAATATAGTAGTCAGTTTTAACTTGCATGAATAAGGCCTGTAGCAAGAGAAAGAAAGACGTAAAATCATATTACTCTACTCAGAGAAGCATGAATTAAAAGCTAGCATATGTTACCGAGAGTCAGCGGGAGGGAGGCATACTACTTCCAACTGCAACCACATCAACTTGTTCAACAGCTAGGACGATGGCAACAGCACAAGTTGTGATTATCTCAAGGCTTAGAACACTGTCACAATTAAGTCTCATCCACACAAACTGCTGGCTAGAGAATCTCTTATCTCTCAGTTGGGAACACCTGAGTTCTAAAAAATTTCACATAAAAACCAGATATTCAGCAAGTTTAAAAAAGATCAAAATCTTCTCCGTGGTTTATTAAGAAAATGAATCCATAACATTCATAAAATTGAGCATCTAATATGAATGCTCACGTTCAATACAATTACATTGAATCCTTCCATATATTCGGAGGAAGATCGCTTAATTTACAAAAATAATGCTTACAAACAAGTATGAGAGTTCTTATGACGTGCTCGAAACACTTCCAAATTCCAATAATGATTCATCAACACTAAGTTTTCACATGCAAAATTAAGTTAAACAACACTCTGCAGTACAACCTGACAAAAAGGATTTCCAGCCATGGAAATTAAATCCCTTCACTCAACTATTCAATTGCAGAATTAGCATCAAAGAAACAGAACTTAGTAATAACAAAAAAACAAACACTGATATCACAGGCCTGCGCTAATAACACAAACTCCAGCCTGCAATTACTTTCTGTTTGTCGAGAACACTCAGATACCCTTAGCATCTGAAAGGGAAAACCAAAAATTGCCTATACCAGCAATAAAGAAACATAGTATGTATCTATTTCATAAAATTCATATCCAATTAGATTACCAAGTCAAGGCTTTATTATGCCATAGAACAAGATTGAGCTCGTGTTATCAAATATAAACAGTAGTAGTTGCAGATTAGTCAAGTTATCAATCACAAGGCAAGAACCATGCAACCTAATAAATAAACGGATGGATAAAAGAATAGTAAGCAATTATCTGACCGAGTCAAATCCAATGCGTTTTATAAGTATAACATCGAAATAACTATTGAAAAGAACGTGACAACCGAGATACGCTTTTCTTTGCTCATCCTTCAGTTGTCCACAAAATCACCACCTAAAATTCCCCCTCCCCCCGCCTCCACCCCCACAAACCATGTGTCAACAAAACTAGGAATTACACAAACAAAAATCCCTGTTCTATAACAGTAACAATGTGCCCAAATTGACTTGGGAGTTCAGCTTAATGGGTTAACTAACTCCTACATGTAACAAATTAATCAAAATACCCATTTCAAAAACTACTACTTGTGCTTGATCGTGACGCCGAGCTCGCCAGCAACAATCACAGTAGTAGCCATATCAAGAAACATTCCATGCTCCACAACACCAGCAAGCCTTAAAATATTGTCGCTGGCAACTTTCAAATCCCCAATATCTTTCTCGAAATACAAGTCAATTACATAATTCCCGTTATCAGTAACAAATGGCCGTTGGTCCGCAGCTGTTCTCAGCTTCGCAACACACCCAGAATCTTCAAACAAATCCTGCAATCTCTTTGCAGTAAACTTCCAGCAAAATGGAACAACTTCAACCGGCATAGCCAGCCCGCTCCCGCCCAAATGGCTCACCAATTTCGACTCATCAACAATTACAATGAACTTTTTACAAACACATTCCACCATTTTCTCCCTCAGCAAAGACCCGCCGCGTCCTTTCACCAAATTCATAAACGGATCAACTTCATCCGCACCGTCGATTGCCAAATCAAGAACTGGATACGAATCAAGATCTGACAAAGGAATACCCAACGAAACAGCTTGTTCATGAGTCTTTTTCGAAGTGGGTATTCCCACAATGTTCTTCAACTTCCCCT